>CAJQUW010001476.1:0-600000 GCA_907163375.1 Prostheceraeus crozeri | reverse complement strand
AACCCATCTTATGGTATGCTTGGGGTAATCTGCACTCCAAATGCTTCAAGGCACTCCTCAATTTCAATCTCGCTACATTCGCCAGTCTGTGCGTCCTCTTGCAACGGATGTTCAAATTCCATAGCATGGACAATCGTGCCTCAATATGGCTTCCGCATTCAACGTCGTATTCCTCAAAAGGTGTATCACCTAGAAAGAACCCATCTGAAGATCATCAAATGCCTACATCATATTCGACAGCTCAACGGGTACTCTCAACCTACACGTACCTGTTTCGATTTCGTGATCGGCTGGTTTCACTTTTGACTTCCGCTTTCCCGAAAACAGAATTAGTTGATCACATTACAGTGAGTCACGCGGAAACTTGGGTCAGCTGCTACTTGATGTTCTTGAAAGAACACAACAGTTACTGTGTGGAGGACTCCCTCAGAGTTATATCATCGTCACATTTTCTTCAAGAGTTCCTTGATTCTTCACTAGCCCTCGCTTCTTCATGTACTATAAAACAGCTGTCACACAGACAGATGATACTCTGGACTCTGCCGTGACCTTAATCCGTAAGACTCCGCTCCTCTGTGGTCACCAGCAGCCATCGACTCCAGATACTTCATCTGAATCCACGTTGGTCTCCACACTCCGTCTAGTAGCTTTCAGCTACTGGGCCTCCAATGAATGATGCCATTCCTCAAGAAGCTAAACCTACTTCAGTCCAGCCTCCAAGCACTGATTCAATTCGATTCTGTTTTCGGATGTTGAGCCAAATCTTGAGAGTTCATCTCCTTTCTGGTCTCGCCAGTTCGGAAGACAGTGCTCTGAATACTGTTGCTACGACTATTGTAATGGGTGATGAGAATTTTAAAATTTTTTAAAATTTGAATGTAGTATCGCACAAAAGCTTGATGTCACCAATTAATTCATGGCCTCTTCAACTATTGGCTATTGTGTCTCTACACATAAATTCTTGAAGCAATGCAAGTAATACCTTGGTAACACGAGTAGATTTAAAACACGTACCTTTGCGGCAAAGTGATCATTGGGAATGGGTGTAAGTTGGCCGGTCATCGATAGTTCCGCATTGCAGCAAGGGAGGTCATGGAGAGATAAGAATATAATTTAGCTTAGTACAATCAATCGCATGTAATTGTGTTCCAAAAGATTGATTTCGTAAAATTGTCAAATAGGGGTGAGCAGATCCAAGCATTTGTTATAAAACTAGACCTAACTAGGACATTTACAATCAAGATTTTCGCAAGCTCCAAAAATATTCTTAAATAAGCTTACAGGATAACAGCAGTTTATCATATTTCAGTGTTTAGGACAAGATCAGTTTATCATGTTTCAGTGTTTCGAACATCACCATGCTTAAATTATATCAGCATCACACACACTAATTACACACGTAGACCTAATACAAATTACACTTCGGATACAAATTACAACCGCATACAAAACTCTAAATAAGGGTAATATAACTATTTTTTGAACTATTACGATTGGTATAACGGTTCGTACATTGCATAGGTAGCCTATATGCCTAAGTCATAAAGACAAAGCTTGTCATATCTACTGAAAATCTGTCAGCAAACCGTTGGGGAAACTGAGCGAATTTGCCAGTAAATCTCATCTATGGGTGTACAATTGAGAGTGGAGGTATCATGTCCTTCAATCACGATAGGTCCGTAGATGAATAGATCAAATGTGAATTTGATCTATGTCTCTTCTTTTGGGGCATTTTAGCATGTCATGTTCACGGACGAAGAAATTGACCGAGCTTGTAATGACTTGTAATGAACACTGCATGATCGACGCGTCCAACATATTATCTTTTGTCGTAGTGCACAGAATTGAAGGAGTTGTAGTGTACATTCTCCTGTGCGTGCTTCAAGTGGATTATGAGTTCGCACCCGGGCAAATTTTCATTCGGTGACTCTTTTTGTTGGGCGGTCAACCTTCCCCGACCCCCTCTTCCCCTTGGACAAATTTGTCTCGGATGGGGTCGAAATTTCAAATTCAAATTACTCAATTATAGTGAAGTGGGAAGAAACACAGTTCTAGATGCAAACACATCACTCACTAAAAGTATGCGATCAAGTTGAAAACTATATCAAAATTATGCAAAATTGATATTATGGTGCAGTAATGGGCCAGAAATTAAAAGTTGCGTTTTTCAGCTTAAAAATGCGTTTGGACCTCTGGAATGGAAACTGTTAAGGTGAAGCGGCTGAAATATATCCCAATTAGACCTTGTGATGCCTAAAAGCACCATGCCAGAATACTTCTATTCTAACCTTTAAAAATGCAGAAAAAGTGGGTCGGCCACTTCACCCCGGCGGCCAAAATGCCCCGGTCTCCCCTACATGTAAATATTTCTACTGGGTATCTCAACAAGAGAATTTTTAGACTTCTTTGACTTAGGTGTTATTTTCGGCGGCACCCATTTAAGAATCATCAAAATCCTGAATTGCATGTAGGCATTAGCATTTGCACTTGTGTTTACATATTGCGTCCATCAATGCGTAGAATCAAAATTGCGACTTAGTTGTAACTACTGTCTGCCAGTTTTCCAGAAAACTCAGTGCAGCTTTCGCATTGAGTTAACAAGAATCAATTTTAATTCACTATCATGGCTTTGTCTATATGAGCTATTATAGCTCGTGCGAATGACGAACAGAGACAATTAATTGACTCGGCGTGGTTTAATGATTTATATATTTGAATTTATTAGATATAAATGTCCTCAGAGTTGAGCAAGTTAAGCACAGCATCCATACGCAGCCGCAGCCCAAACTAGCTTGTGGCATCTAGAATGCTTCAACAAACTGAAGGGCTGTATAACAGACTGCTCGCGTAATTGCTTGTCCTGGCGTTGTCTTGCGCATAGAAATATATCAGCCGTTCGTCGAAGACAATAAACTTCAAAGCATAGTAGTCTTAAGTGCAGTCCTTCAACTTCATCGACCATTGTGGATGTCACAAACTAGTTTGTGCATTCCCAGCCGTGCTGTCTAGCCGTTGTAGGGTGAAAACATCGTCTACGGAACATTGTCTAACATTGTCTCATCATTATGCTGCCATTTTCACTCAAGCTTTCCATGCAAATCAGTTCTTGCTAAGTTCGTGTTTCAGCAAAGCATGCAGAATTCTACTTCAAAACTGAGCCAGCCATACGGCCGAAATGCATTGAGCTGCGCCGGATTTGCATCGTTCATCTTGGCATTTGAAAAGTTAAAAGACATATAGTAGTGGCCAAAATTGATCGCACAGTACTAAATGTTACTCCATTCTCCATTAACTTAATTTTGACTTTCTATTGATCCTGTAGTAAGCCATATATGCAACAATCAATCAAAATAGAGAAAATCTTCCCATTGAGCAATGCTGTTCAGTGCACACGAGCAAATATTTTTGTATGTAGCCGTCTAATTGCTTGCATTGATCATTTATTGAGGGCCGTGACCCATGGCCTGATCTCATACACATTGAAAATTGTTTCAGTATTCTGAAAAAAATTGCTGAGAAGTCCACGACGCCAGCAGCCTCTTTGAAGAATGCTAATGTGGAAAAAAATCGACCCAAGCTTACACGAAGGCTTATTGCATCAGTGTCTGAATGTATTTCTGCAGTGATTGCAGCACGAGGGAAGCATGCAAGATACTGACGATTCTACAGAGCTCACCATTAGTACATTTTCTCATTTTTTAACATTACTCTTCAATTGTTTTCTGTCAAACTAAATAAAGGTGGCATGCATTAATCAGATTTTCAAACTTATGAAGATTATATCTATAATTTGATCACTGTGCGATCAATTCTGTCCACGACTGTATAATGTCCTGATATTGCCGAAAATTCGACATTAATCATATTTTACTTGATACGAATATCACTTCAAATTTCTGAAGGAGTCGTTCATTCGACAGACTTATGGAGCAGTAAATTTACAATAAACAAGAATTATAATCGACTACAATAATGATTGACAATAAATAAACTCGATTAAAAATCGATTAGTATTACCGACAGCAACAATCGTATTGTGAATTATGCGTTTATTTCTTGTCTCGCAATAATTAAAAATTCAGAACTTTTAGATTTTTAGTGCTATGAAGACTAGTAAAGACACATCGAATCTATCGCGTTCCTACCTGTCGACAACTCGATAATAAAACGTTGCATTTCTCGCGTGTAATGAGATTTCTCATCAGAATGTATGAATGTATAATTCTGTATCCTCTAATCACAGTAATTTGCATTATGAAGCCGAAATCATGTCGTATAACTATTGGAATCCTGATGTTGGTACGCTCTCATTTGATTTTGACAAATATCTTTGCTTCTTAACCCATTGTGGTACCCTTAGACCATTGTGCTACATCAGTCATGACCTTTTTTTTCATATACGAGTTGCGCATGATCCAGGTTCAAAGCTGCTCACATATTGGATGCATTTTTGCGTACGATATAAACTATGACAGGTAGACTAAGGTGATAAGTTCATTGACTAAGTTTTCATCTCACTTCACAAAGAAGCAATAATCGTGAATTGACTGTAATGTGGTGCATACACGTATATGTTGACATGTTCAAATATTAACAAATACGATTATAGTTCTGTATTGACAAAAACGCTACCCATATTGATAGCCCAGAAAGGAGGACATAAATAGGCCTATTGTAATATATTGATTCATTTCATTTCTGGTACTTTTAGTGCAATTTTTACTATCTTCAAATTCTTAGATTGTTTGGTTTGCATTACGTTATTGCAGCTGTGCAAATTTTGTGTGTCTGCGCAAAATATGACATTTTGTGGTGTGGCAACTCTGGCTGTAATCCAGCTCGACCCAACTTTTAAATTGTCCTACTCGACCCCACCCGAAACCCGAACCCAAGTAGTCACTTGTCTTACGCATGTTCGTGTATAAGTGATGGAAGCGATTTAATGTATTCAGTCGATAAATTCATGAATACTCGCACTTTGTAAATGTGCGAATCTCGGCAATATTTTCAACATGTAAAGAGTCTGATAAAGGCATTCCTTAGTAGGGAATTAGTTAAGGGTTCCTACGCTATTGAAATGTCCTGGAAGTGAAGATGGTCCTGGAAAGTCCTGGAATTTCAATATAGATTCCTTTTGATTTTTAAATGATTTTGGTTGACTAAACTCGACATTAAAAGCTATCGATCGCTAAGGACGTCCATTTTTATTTCAGAATGCTTTCTTGCTGCATCTACTTATGATCTGCGATCGATCAATTCCTTGATTCCCTACAATGCTAACGTTAGAGCTATATTTGAATATAATGTCTAGTATCTGGTTCATTATAACAAAGTATTGTATACCCGTGTATGCTCGATCTTTAAATGCTTTTCTTGCGTTCGTGTAGTTTTTCATTGATTTGAATTAAAGATGTTTTGATGTCACACAAAGTTGTGCGCTTCATTCCTGGTATCGTACTGTCAAACTGAAAATATGATAAGCATCATTTATGTTGTTACCAGAAGTGCAACCTCGATGGTTCAAACTCGACATTGATTAAGCGAATTTCAATCGAGGTCGAGGTCGGAGAATGTCCATTTTAAAAATTTTCAAAGCTAGTTGAGCAATCCCTTTCAATTAAGCCGGAAGGATTGTTGTTTCAAAGTTCACTAGGTGTGAGATGTACAGTACTCGTACTTTTAATCGGGGATCTTAGGTAGCCAGGTCCTGTTTTCATGACCAGGGACCATTTATAAAATGACGTTACTTCTGCACTTCTGCATTGATTAATGGGTGGTTTTCATAAACAACCTTCCGTTTGAGGGTTTGAAGTTTGCACATTCATTAGGAAATTATAGAGAATATGCATTCCCAGAACCTGATGTCAGCCCCAATCTTAGCAACTATTCACCAACAGTCAGACTTAGAGAAACCTAAAAGTTTCATATTCATATTTGGAATTCTCTCAAATTTATCCGAACTTTTTTGGATTCATGCTCAACCACATGTTCTATAGCAAGGTTTTGTAAATGACTGGAATTTATTCGGTGCGTGACGATAATCTATAGTACTTGTCTGACTGTTTTTGCTACAGAAAACCCCCCTCTCAGCTTTATTTATAATCATTTACTTTCTAAGTCACGACGGAACTTCAATGCACTTGTATCTCTCTGGAAATTTCATTTGTTCCAACATCAAATCAAGTTTCTGGAAAGACATCGAACTGATACAGTGTATAAGTCGATTTCGATTGTTCATAAAATCCTTAATTCATTAGATGAAAGCCCTAAATATTGATCACAAGGAGTCCTGAAGAAGTCCTAAAATTGAGTCTCAGATCTTTTGTAGACACCCTGTCTAATGTTGTTAAAAATGAAGCATTTTACATCATCACTTCCCATTAATGAGGCATAGACGTTGCTGACTGTCAGACTTACGGAGAGTTGTGGTACTTTAACGCCCGGATGCCCTTTATGACGACGTCCAATGACTTTCATACGGGGACTCGACCTCACGGTCTAAAGATCGTAATGGAGAGTCGCTAACTGTTAAGCCACATAGACCACAACCTACTGCTGTTATTCTGAATACTTGCAATTGACCAATCAGTAGATTGTTCGTGCAAAAATCTTTGGCTTGCAGTTTTGAAGAATTTTCCTAATTTTTGTACTTACACTGAATAAATCAAGCGATAGGAGTTACATTTACTGATAACATCGTACACTAAGTACTTCACAGCCCTCAGACTAAGCTGCAATCTTCTAACTAAAGATTGTATTTGTGTTGATGTCATCAGTAAATAATTTTGAAGCTGTTTTCTATCACCTGGAATGCCCTGGAATGTTTTCTTGGACATGGTGTAGGAACCATGTTTACTTTGAAGCTTTATATACTTTACAACATGATGCCTTGCAAAATATTAAATGATTGATTCCTCTTTCAGATGTGGCGTGACGAAGCAGGTATTGTAGAAATGCTCTTCACATATATTGGAGATTACGAAGCGTTTTCTGGCTGGTCCAGTTGGCGGGCTATAGTAATCGACATTTTGACATGCCATGAAGACGCTCGGCGGTGAGTTGCAACAGTGCATTTAATCCAGAGAGCTTACTAGTCCTGCCTCTATCGGAAGTTGATTAAGTTTTTGGACAAGATTTTTGCTTGAAGGATGCGACATGCATGTAGCAGGTTTGGTCAAACCTGCTTCATTCATCCTGGTGTCAAAAACGGGAATGGGTTTCGCTTGAAACCTTCATTTTTTAAAAGACAGAATATGGTTAGAAAGGTATGGAATGACAAATTGTTAAAACTTCCATGACTGGCTTCTACCGAAGGTCTGTCAGGCCCGAAGTTACTATTTTGGAAAGTTATCTCAATTACCACATTCTAAGCAGGGCTGATCAAAAGTCGCTTCCTAATGTAATGTTTTTTTCATGAAGGATATTTATTTGGAATTTATGTAGCATGAAAATTTTGTCATTTGTACTCTACAACTTGAAGAAGCGATTAAATCTTGATTATTACCATGTGGTAGTATGATTATTCAAATTTTTGATGTTCTTTAATATAATTAATAGTTATTTGCTATTTTACCATTGAGTAATAAACATGAAGTGCGTATATTCATGATTGGCATTTATTGGAAATCTACAAGACGTCAACTTTTGTGATTTACGATTTAAAAGGCAGAGCTGTAAATTTTTAACATGATAGTGATGCGAAGGGATTTGACGGAGGGCATTGCAGACATGTCATTTTGTCACATTTCTCTATATGTAACTAAGTCTTATTGTTCAATTGAGCTATCCTAATCCTACCATCTGAATGGATGCGTGTTTGATAATAATAGTAAATATTTTTGCTTTCAGTCGACAACTAGTCGAAGAAGCAAACATTAATGAAGAAGAGGTAAGTGTAGCGATATTCTGGATACATGATTCAAGATATTTTACCATGACAGCTTCCGGAATGTCATATAGTGATACGTGACGTAAAGTTCAATAATTCAATGGGCATACACCCATTGAACCATAATGTGCTACTCTTCTCTATTTCAGATTGAAGTGAAACGACGTTGCATGGACACTAACCCTGAAAGTGAGTGTTGTCTTTGTATTGAGGATCGCAGTGCCGCATGACTTAAATTATCCGGACTCAGGAGATATCCAGATAATAACGGCATTTGTTGAGACTATCATTGGTGTCTGGATATCTGATGTAGTCCTTGGCTTCAATTCTAATCTAAGTTATATTAAATGAATTAATTGTAAAGTTTGATTAAATGCTAAGATACTTCGAAAATGACCATATCTTACAGAAATCGTTTGTCATGACCTGTTCTGTACAGATCGCGCTGGTCTTTAAATCCATTAAATGAATCATTAAGAGAGCAGAGACACAACGCCAATAGACCTTCGAATGTAAAGACGTTGAGCTGAGATAGATAGCTTACTTGATAATCAATACGTGATTATACAAAATAACGTTGTTTTCTAACGTATACGTCGCGATACGTTAAAAAATCGAACAAATTAAACTCCATAGTACACAACATTTAATGCTGTGCGGATGCGCGGAATTCAAGAATCAAAGTTATGATCATCAGTTCACCAATATTATTAAAACAACTTGGTTTCAACTCATGGCTTTGCTCCTGTTTATATGTCTGATGTTTGGGGAAAGCAGGGCTATATGTGAATCCAAAATTTGAGAATTCGCTTGAATCCGAAAAAATAAACACCCGATCATCAGTTGAGAATGATAAGTAATCATTCAAGTACTTACCTTAGATCAGTCTCATACATTAGATTTTTTTGAAACAACATATTTCCTCCTGTCATTTATGTTCATATCTGAGGTGTTAATATCTGCGATTCTGTCAAGGAATATATATTTTCTCTCAATCCATAGATAAATGCTATGCTACTTTTGTAATTTTAGGTGCTCAGAAGGAATGAGCCGATTGAAAACAACAGATTCAACGAATAAAAGTAATGCTCATAAAAATCACAATTTAAACAAGGAGTGAGAAGTTCATTAACAAATCAAGTCAGTATCTGGTGTTTCCACCTTTTATCATAAGCTACAGCTTGAATTCCTCTGTTCATGCTTTCATACAGAGTCACAGGCACCTGACATTTTTCGTCCGATATTGCTGCCCAGTCGTTGCCCAAATGGCTATCATCAAGGGTCGTTTAATTGAACTGTTTCATATATACAGAATTTCAAATAATCTCACATGTGCTCATTTAAGTTAAGATTAGGGCTTTGTGCTAACCTGTCTGTTAATCGTCGTTTGACCATGGGGTACCATCGTATTGCAAAATATGTCAACTGATCATCAAAAATGTTGCGGGGAATTGCAACATCGGGCATCCTTTGGAACTCCCGATAATTGTCATTTTCATTTAGACCTACGTCTGACGCATCATTGCACCCGGTGATGGCTTTGCCAAAAAATCGTGCAGCATTCAATTAATGCATTATTTTTCGATGAATCGCTCCTTTTTAATATTCCTATCAACCTCGATGAGACGATGACTGCTCACCAACAATCTGATGCTTTCACTTATCTGTATTTTATCAGCTGTACCATCTTACCATTTAGTCAATTCGAAGCGTTTTTTTAAGGTTCCTCTCAGGGATCGCATTTTTCCGTTTTTTGCGAAGTAAGTCGAATGTAAATATTTCAAATTTATGCATTCAAACTCCGGTTTTCCCCGATTTTCCGTTTATTTTACTTGGGTGAATTGCAACCCCTGGTTCTACTCTTATCAGTCATATTTTATGTTCGTCGATGAGTTATGTGCTTATTGATATTCTGCGCTCTCATTTGTACGGTCTCAATGGAGAACTTTGGTGTCATGAACTTCTTTTGCATGCATGCGAAAACGTTTTGTTTTTGGAAGATGCTTCCTTTTATCAACAACACATTTGCTTGTTGATGATGTTTCAGGAAGACCATTGTGGCATGATGCCATAACAGGGCAATTCCACGAGTCTCAAATCACCATCGAAAGAGATTTTTTGATGAGGGGTGCTAAGAGCGTGAGATTTTCTTTCGAAAGTGCGTGAATTTCATTTGTCTCTAGGGTGCTAAACAGCGGGTCTTCCATTTGCTGGATGCTAACCAGTCACCACCCATCTGCATGTTCAATCTTTTCATTTAACAATTATTTGCCACATGAATAAAATGAAGGCCGACGCGCCGTGCAGTTGTGAAATAACAGCATCCGTGTATGATTCTTGGAAATATTTTCATTTTTCAAAATCAGGTCTGCATGCTTCTTAACAGCTGATCTCCGGAGAAGTGATCTCGGAAATTTTCTGCTCGGCAATTGGAAACGCTGATAGTACATCAACTCAATGAATAAGGCATTTCGAGCTTGAGAAAACGTCAGGGTTATCTTAAAACTAGGCGACCCGGTCGTGTTTCCATAATTTCAGTGCTCAATTTCCACTGTGGAAAAAGCGCTGATCAGTATTTTTTCATTCACCTCCAAATTCTTGGAGATCATGGACCTTCTAATGAGCTCTCTACGGAATCTCTTTTTGGATGAAGAACTCATTCGATTCGCAACTTACGATTTGCTATTGTAGCCGTATGATGGAGATCTGGAGTACCTGGGTTCGCATCCCAGTGCGGAATATCAGCCTATACATTCATTTCCTTAAAAACGGATAAATGATCATTCACCAAATGTAGTCCTATAGTTAGTAATAACGAGTCACTTCAAGCTGTCACGACATAGTAAGAAGAGTAGGAGCATTGGAAGTGCCATCGTTGGTTAGAAAATGGATCGGTTGATTTATAATTCTTCCGCGTCTATATAATTTTAATTATGTTGTTTATCGATGTGATTTTGATTGGAATTTGATAGTTAAATAATTATCTTTGTGGTGCATGTTTCATTAATCAATGTTGCGAGTAATAATTTAAGTAGACTGCTATAATCTGATCAAAAGTAATTGATCAAAATTTAGAATTAAGCAACTCTGTGTGCCATCAAAGCGGTTTCCACAGATTTAGGATTCAGTATCTGTCCTATTACTCGGTGTACTTCACCATTATTAACTTTCTACTAAATTGGTGCGTCGAAAATGTCGATTTCAGATGAACAGGGTTGCCATACGTCCGGATTTTATCCGGACGTCCGGATTGTCCGGATTTTTTGACAGAATCTGCTGAAGTCCGGATTTTTTGTCAAAACCATCAAATTTCCGGATTTTATCGAATCCATCGTCAGTTATTTCTTTACCCGTTTAAAATCATTCAACTACTTGCTTTGGACTAAAGCTGATTCATCCGTATCATTTTTGCAAACTGCTTTTTTCACAGACTACTAGGGTCCAATTTGGGTAATTTTATACATGCACTATGCTGTTGTCATAACAGATTACTTCTTGGATTTGCACTGATATATTTTGACTTGTCTATGTGTTTGCAAATTGTATTGTATAGAAGAATTCATTCTACCGTAACTGTTCTTCAGAGGCAGCGCGGCCAGAACAATGAAGCTCGGATTTGCATGAATTTCCATGTTTTGAAATACATGTATATAAACATATTCTTCATTTTTCAGAAAATTTGATCTTATAAGAGTATAACGCCAAATCTAAAGAATTTCTCGATTTCGCTAATCGTTATCATTTCTCGACGTGACGACCACCATTAATGGATTGATCTGTACTCAATGTATTGTTGCTGTGGAAAAAATGGAAGAACCAGTTTGTAGCCATATAAACGTGAATTAAGAAGAGGGTGTTTGCCTCAGAAACTGATGCAGCGAAGACGAACAGTGCTTATGTACAGTGCAGGAAAATGTTTCCTAATGATGTGTCAGCATCAAATTTCTCGTGTGGGAAAACGAAAGCAACCTACTTCATCACAAAGGCAGTAGGCCCATATCTGTCGGAGGAACTTTATGCCGCCTTAAGGTGTGGTTTGTTCACACTTTGCCTAGATGAGACGAACAATTCATCTAGGTACAAGCAGCTCGATTTGACTGCTATTTTCTGGTGCTCCAATCAGCAAAGAATCCGTGTAGAATTCCTGACCTCGATTTACATGAAAATAGACCGGAAAGATGTGATAGAGGCTCTTGCAGGAAACCGAGCGCCACCCAAACTTTGTAGTGCTGAGATAATTCATGCTGAAGTAATGAATTTTCTGAAAACCGTGAACATCTCAGCCAAAAACGTACTTGCCATCGACCGCGACGGGCCGCATGTTATGACAGCCTTCATAAAACTGTTCACATCTTCTAATCCGGATGTTATAGACTTTGGTTCTTGCAAGCTACATACATTGCAGAACTGCGTGGAAAAAGCTATGGGCAAACTGAAATTCAAAGTGCTTCAATTTGCACTCGACATGAAGTATTTCTTCAAAGGGCAAGCTCTCAGATCCGAAGAATTCGCTGCTCTGCGAGACGAGCTGGATTTACCGAACTTGAAACTAATTGATCATTGTGGGACGAGGTTTTTGACCTTACTTCATTTTGTGAATCGAGTTCTCACGCTCCTTGATGCGCTTCGAACCTATTTCGTCCACTATTTGCCCAAAAAGGATTGGCAGATTTGGTAAAGAATGATCGGTATGAGTGACTTCGCAGCGCATTTGCATCAAAGAAGACAGACATCTACCTCCTTTTTCTATCGGAAGCACTTCCCCTATTTCAAGAAATGCAATTATTTTTACAGAGACGATCCCATTGGGCCGGAGTATGTGTATAGAATTTCTACGGAATCTCTTTTTGGATGAAGCACTCATTCGATTCGCAACTTACGATTTGCTATTGTAGCCGTATGATGGAGATCTGGAGTACCTGGGTTCGCATCCTAGTGCGGAATATCAGCCTATACATTCATTTCCTTAAAAACGGATAAATGATCATTCACCAAATGTAGTCCTATAGTTAGTAATAACGAGTCACTTCAAGCTGTCACGACATAGTAAGAAGAGTAGGAGCATTGGAAGTGCCATCGTTGGTTAGAAAATGGATCGGTTGATTTATAATTCTTCCGCGTCTATATAATTTTAATTATGTTGTTTATCGATGTGATTTTGATTGGAATTTGATAGTTAAATAATTATCTTTGTGGTGCATGTTTCATTAATCAATGTTGCGAGTAATAATTTAAGTAGACTGCTATAATCTGATCAAAAGTAATTGATCAAAATTTAGAATTAAGCAACTCTGTGTGCCATCAAAGCGGTTTCCACAGATTTAGGATTCAGTATCTGTCCTATTACTCGGTGTACTTCACCATTATTAACTTTCTACTAAATTGGTGCGTCGAAAATGTCGATTTCAGATGAACAGGGTTGCCATACGTCCGGATTTTATCCGGACGTCCGGATTGTCCGGATTTTTTGACAGAATCTGCTGAAGTCCGGATTTTTTGTCAAAACCATCAAATTTCCGGATTTTATCGAATCCATCGTCAGTTATTTCTTTACCCGTTTAAAATCATTCAACTACTTGCTTTGGACTAAAGCTGATTCATCCGTATCATTTTTGCAAACTGCTTTTTTCACAGACTACTAGGGTCCAATTTGGGTAATTTTATACATGCACTATGCTGTTGTCATAACAGATTACTTCTTGGATTTGCACTGATATATTTTGACTTGTCTATGTGTTTGCAAATTGTATTGTATAGAAGAATTCATTCTACCGTAACTGTTCTTCAGAGGCAGCGCGGCCAGAACAATGAAGCTCGGATTTGCATGAATTTCCATGTTTTGAAATACATGTATATAAACATATTCTTCATTTTTCAGAAAATTTGATCTTATAAGAGTATAACGCCAAATCTAAAGAATTTCTCGATTTCGCTAATCGTTATCATTTCTCGACGTGACGACCACCATTAATGGATTGATCTGTACTCAATGTATTGTTGCTGTGGAAAAAATGGAAGAACCAGTTTGTAGCCATATAAACGTGAATTAAGAAGAGGGTGTTTGCCTCAGAAACTGATGCAGCGAAGACGAACAGTGCTTATGTACAGTGCAGGAAAATGTTTCCTAATGATGTGTCAGCATCAAATTTCTCGTGTGGGAAAACGAAAGCAACCTACTTCATCACAAAGGCAGTAGGCCCATATCTGTCGGAGGAACTTTATGCCGCCTTAAGGTGTGGTTTGTTCACACTTTGCCTAGATGAGACGAACAATTCATCTAGGTACAAGCAGCTCGATTTGACTGCTATTTTCTGGTGCTCCAATCAGCAAAGAATCCGTGTAGAATTCCTGACCTCGATTTACATGAAAATAGACCGGAAAGATGTGATAGAGGCTCTTGCAGGAAACCGAGCGCCACCCAAACTTTGTAGTGCTGAGATAATTCATGCTGAAGTAATGAATTTTCTGAAAACCGTGAACATCTCAGCCAAAAACGTACTTGCCATCGACCGCGACGGGCCGCATGTTATGACAGCCTTCATAAAACTGTTCACATCTTCTAATCCGGATGTTATAGACTTTGGTTCTTGCAAGCTACATACATTGCAGAACTGCGTGGAAAAAGCTATGGGCAAACTGAAATTCAAAGTGCTTCAATTTGCACTCGACATGAAGTATTTCTTCAAAGGGCAAGCTCTCAGATCCGAAGAATTCGCTGCTCTGCGAGACGAGCTGGATTTACCGAACTTGAAACTAATTGATCATTGTGGGACGAGGTTTTTGACCTTACTTCATTTTGTGAATCGAGTTCTCACGCTCCTTGATGCGCTTCGAACCTATTTCGTCCACTATTTGCCCAAAAAGGATTGGCAGATTTGGTAAAGAATGATCGGTATGAGTGACTTCGCAGCGCATTTGCATCAAAGAAGACAGACATCTACCTCCTTTTTCTATCGGAAGCACTTCCCCTATTTCAAGAAATGCAATTATTTTTACAGAGAGACGATCCCATTGGGCCGGAGTATGTGTATAGAATTTGTGGCATGATGGCTTCTCTAGGCGGACGATTTTTGCTGCCTTCTGTCTGTGAAGACATCGTCGTGTCGAAGATTTCAACATCAAGCACGGCCCCTGAAAATCACTCATCAGACGTTGACATTGGCTGCCGAACCGAACGTTTATGTCTGAAAAATTTGCAGTCTGCCGAAATGACCCATTTCAAACTCGAAGCGAGGGCTTCTTATTTGGAGGCTTTCCACGCAACCATGAGCAATCTCAAACTTGATCAAAAAGAACACATGCGTTTGTGGCGAAAGTTGACATTGCTGTGTCCACAAAACCGCACGTTTCAGTCGGATAAGGACAAGACAACAAAATTGAAAAACTTGACGTTTCTTGCAGGTCTCATTCCCACAATAAAAGTTGGTGACATGCAACCATTAATCGAGGAATGGAAACAGCTGGCAATCAACAATGATATTCAGCCACTCAAAGAAGAACGGCTAGATGCTTATTGGAGCAAGATATTCGAAAAGCATAAATGTCCGCTGATCAAAGTTCTTGTGCAGGCATTGCTTTGTATTCAGCCACACAATGCTGCTGAGGAAAGAGGATTTAGTGTAAATGCAGCTGTAGTCACAAAGGAGAGAAATCGTCTCCAACCCGAAACTCTGAACGGTATCCGGCGAGTGCGATCTCACTTGAAAAATATCGATGGATTACAACATTTTTCAGTAACTCAGTCCCTCATCGACTTAGCTCGAAGCTCATCCCGGCGATACTTCCAATCATATGAGCACGATAGTGCTAGTGATGATGAAGAATCATGAAAGTAAATTTTTAGACTATTTAAAGAATTGTTTTTGCCAAAGAAGAATTTTTTATCGGATTGTTTTTATGGTCAGATTTCAGTGAGCTAGATTGTTTATTCTTGACGTGTTTTTATTTATAGTGATCATTTGTCTATCAGTGATGTATTATTATATAGACTTGTTTTCTGGTAACGCAATCACAAATGCAACGTTTTATTCTTTATAGATTTGTTGATTCATAACCCAACCATAGGCGCACTGATGTACTTTTATGAAGATTTGTTTTTTCTGGTAGCGCAATCATAGGCGCACTGATGTATTTGTATATAAATTTGTTTTTCTGGTAGCGCAATCATAGGCGCACTGATGTATTTGTATATAGATTTGTTTTTCTGGTAGCGCAATCATAGGCGCACTGATGTATTTGTATATAGATTTGTTTTTCTGGTAGCGCAATCATAGGCACACTGATGTATTTGTATATAGATTTGTTTTTCTGGTAGCGCAATCATAGATACACTGCTGTATTCTTTATAGATCTGTTGATTCTTAACACAATCATAGGCGCACTAATGTATATCTTTATAGATTTGTTGATTCAATCATAGACGCGCTGATCAATTTTTATATAGCTTTGTACTGCCGATATTTGTTAAAAGGATTTGTGAAATATTCTCAAGGCTTCTGAGATTTATTTGTTAATTGAATACATTGCGGGTTCATAAAAGCTGCGATTTTTCATTCAAAATCACCTGTCATTTATGAATGACGAGGAAAAGAGATACGCATGATATTGATGACAATCTTACGCATAATGATTATTTTCCATTCACAGTTATGTATAGAAGGCAATTAATGTTTATATTTACTCTGATGATATAACATTAGAGCGTCCGGATTTTTTTCTGGACGAGTTTGGCAACCCTGGATGAATTTAAATGAAATAATCGGCCGATTAGCATAGTCAACAATCGGCGCACCGCCACTGTAAGCCATTAAATTCCTATGTGAAGGTGACAACAGGATCTATCTTTTCGAATATCCATTACCACCGTCACAGTGGCCCTCTGCTACTGTATTCGTTCTGCATTCGAGAGATCTAGGTTCAAACCTTGATTGGGTTAAGCACTCAGGATAAAGGAATGACTTGGAGGAAAAATACGACTCGGCCACACGTAATAAAGGCATTCGCCTAGTGTGCTTCTAACATGGTTTATTAGGACATTTATTCATCGTAAAGTAAATATAAGTACGGCTAATTGGTTCAGAACATTTCTTTAGTAGAATTAATATTTTTGGATCGAAACGGGTTTAAACTGGTGCTGCATAAAATACTTCAAATAAAAGTAAAATTACAACTGATAATGTGCATTAGCCACAGAGATTGCTTTGTCTGCGTTATGTGGTCTAGAGATGACATTTTTTAATACTGATGGTCACGTCAAGAACTAGTCTCGAGGGGCAGAAGGATCAATTTTTCCATTGAACGTAATGCAAATTCAAGTCTGATTTCTGACAAGCTAGATCATTCACATCGCTTTGAACGTACACAATCAGTAAATTCAGATCGTGAGGAGTCGAACGAAGTAAATAATATTTCCATTTGATGAATTTATCACGGAGAAACATTGAGTCAAAGATAGGTACTATTCCTTGGTAGATGTTAAGTCTTCAATGTGATAACGACAGCTCGTGTGCTCCCTAATACAACTTTCCTCATGCATTGCGCGCGCTTGGCCAATCACGTAAGCCAAAGTTAGACGGCTCTTTCCACATCTCTCTACCATGGCATACAATGGTTGAGATAGAATCGCGTCACCTCTAGAGTAACAGCGACAGATGAATGAATCCATCTCTGTGGCACTACCAGATAAAAATTTTCTGTCGATGAAGCATTTGTAAATCGTGTTCTCTTCTATTCTGTACTCAAGTGCAGTTCATTTAAGGAAGATTTTTGTCACATTTTGCCTGAAGATAGTCATGGACATATGACCGAAATCAATTGCATAAATGCAAAAACATTAACATCACGATCAGTTGATTTTTCCACGATTGAAAATATCTGTAATCAATGCTTTAGTCAGTGAAGATATTTTGAGATACCAGCAGTAGTGCCTGAATGCTTGATCTTCCCAATGTACGGAATCAATAATTGACACAATGAATTTGAGACACTCAGCTTTTATCTTTCATTGTCATGTTTTCAGATATAATTGGCACGGAATCCACAATCAATACATCGAATGCATATCCTAAATTTGAACCGTCCGAGTACCCTGTATCAAGCATTTCTGATCCTAAACCTGTCGTCAAACTAGAAGCCAAAGACCTCGGTAAGTTGCTGCTTGGGTCATTCAACGCCATTGCAACAAATGTCAAGAAAGTTGTGTGGCTGACCTTAAAATAAGTCCATATCGTGGTATTTTCGAGGCTTGGGCCTATCTAGAGGAAATCCAAACTATTTCCGAAAAATTCGAACTACTGTTAAAAATACTTTTTTTGAAATTTGAAATTTATTTCAAAGATTGTCTGCATATGTCTCTGCACATCAGAAGTTATTGGTTTGTTGAATTTGTTAGCTAAAAATTTAAAAGAATAATTCGAAATCTTTGTTTTTCTAAAATGCTAAGTTTTTTAATTGGTAAAGCTGAAAATCTGTTATACAATCGACATCCCGAGTGGTAAAATGTCCAAACAATTACAAGAGATCAAGTTCATATTTAGAACGGGACCGGATAAACATGTATACGTGATGGTTAAAGAAACACTGTTTTTTCAAAGAAATTTGTGGAAATTTCGATTTATTCGAGTTTTAAACGTGTAAAAAGAGCAGAAGTAGTTTTAATTTTTCAGAAATATTTTGGGTTCCATAGGCCTAGGGCTCGAAAATACCATGATATTGACTTATTTTGAGAAGGTCAGCCACACAACTTTCTTGAAATTTGTTGAAATGGCGTGGAATGACCCTTCTTGTCTTAATTCGATTTGATCAATTTGTTGAGGATATTCATTTTCTTGCAGACGACATTGGAGAAACTGCGGACGTCTTTCAGCAAGACAGGGTAACATTTACGACAATGGAATTTCCTTCGAAAAGTGAAAAATTTCTTTCCAACAATGATCGTACTGAATTTCCATTTCAATCAAGTTCGAATTATACAGCTACCAGTTCTTTAAAAAAAGCAAAACCATCTCCATCGTCCGCTACCAGGAAAGGAGAGCGGAATTACAAATGTCGTTACTGTTTTAAAGGTTTCTTTCACAGTGCTCACAAAACAAGACATGAGAGAATTCATACAGGTGAATTCCTACATGTCTGTGCGCTTTGCGGGAAGGCTTTCAATCAGCGCTGTGATATGGTTCGACATCAGAAAACTCATGAGAGAGGCAAAGACTTTCCATGTCGTTATTGTCCTATGCAATTTCTTCAAAGTATAAGACGAGATGAACACGAGGCAATTCAGCATTTGACCGCGGTCAATTCAGAGTTATCAGATGCGGTGAATCCCGAAGGAAAGGAATCAGTGTTTTCTAATTTTTATTCCATGAGATGAGAAACTGCAACTGAAATCAAACTAACGATTTGAATTGATGGCTTCCTCTTTCCATCTTGTTGGTATTATTGTTTGGGATTGTAATGTTTAACTGAACAAGCCAGTCATTGGCGTGAGATTCGAAACATTTGATGTTTGAAATCATTATCATCATTTCATGTACATCACATGTACTTGTTACTTCACATTCCTGTTAAGATTGTAATTGCTTAATTTCCTGATCAGTTTCAACTTCTACATTAAGTACTAGTAAATATGAATAGAAACTACAACTTATTAGAATATTTTCTTCATTGGTTGAATTTGTGGTGAATAAATCCACTGCAGATGTACCCAGTCGTTACAGTCGAAGTCTTAAAACGTTCTGCATAAATTTCACATGTTGGCATTAAATTCATGATCTTGGTCATGGACCTTTGATGTGAAAGGACGCGACACAAAATAAGGAGCGAGCAATGTCCCATATATATTAATGAAATATGCCATATCTTTGCAATCTTGAGTGGCATTTTTGGTGTAAGAAGTTAATTTAGCAAATATTCAGACAACATTTTCAGTATGCATTTTTTTATTGAATGCTATTTAACAACACTGATTGCTATAACAAATTAGCATTCAATATCAAGTGAAATCTCATTGTTGCATACAGTTCGAAATTAGATTATTGACTTACAATGGCACCAAGAGCCGCTAGAACATCAGCATGTTCTTATTCAAGCAATGTTTCACAGATCAGTCCTATGGTGATCATGCCAAGCAAAAGTTGGCACTACCATGATTGTCGTTCTTATGCATCAGAGGTTCATGTTGATGTCGTGGAAATGGATTGCCTTCAAATAACGTATGTTGCCATGTTCGATTCCCTTTTTTTCTTGAATTTTCTCGCTACTTTTGTGATAATTCCGTAACTGCGTTTTTCTCTTCTGTTTTACCAGTGTTAAGTTCACTTATTTGAACTTTGTATGCCTACTAGATTTGTTATTGACAAAATCTACGGCTGTTGATTGATCTTGATAGTTTTTAATTTCGTTTATGTACCCATGGATTGAACATCAGCAATACTGAAAGGGAAGAGTTGGCACTTCACTCGTTATTGTCAGTGTAAGTCGGTCAACTGTCAGTCCGTGCTGCTAACTTGGGCACAGAGCCGCTCACCATACATATTTTAGAGACAGCTTTATGACTTCCCAAGCGTCAAACACCACCGATGCAGTGGTAGATGTCGTGCACAGTAAAGTAGGGAAATCCAGTAACTGCATTGCAAAATATATTGTAAAGGCTTTCAGACAAAAAGATATATTTTGTGCTTAACCTGATAACTTAAGTCTGTTGCGAGTACATTCGATGAGTTCATGACACCACTTCAGTCACAGGAAACAATGATCCATGTCCTACATGACCGAATGACTGCATAAATTGATTAGTAGAATAACAAAATGTCAAGCAGCGAGCTCAAACAAACGTGTGAAGGACATCAGCGTCTGCCCAGTTGAAAATCAATATGTTGAAGAAAATAGGAATCGGTGACGACACACGGAAAAGTTTGATGAAATTGAACCAAGGTATGTAGCTCTAAATCAGAAATTCTACGTCGCAGTCATCGTCTATCTTCAAAAAGTTGGTTCTGACCAACCCAATCATAGTAATATATAGTCCATTTCCTAAATCGTTGCACAGAACAAAAAAATCTTATATCTTTTGTATATTCTTATCAAATTTAATCGCATGCTGACAATCGATCAATATACTTATTTACTTGGTCAGCTAAGACTCTTGGTTCAGGAAACATAGTGGTGTTGTTTGCCTAATTAAAGTGATTGTCTGCTTTGTTACTTTCACGATGCTATTTCAGATATCAATATCATGTTGGCCCATGTGTCACTCATTCTCTTTTTCATGATTGATGAGCTGCTCCATTTATCGGACGCAACGCAAGCGTCGTCATTCCTACGGCATGAAGGAAATGCTATTGTTTGCTGTGAACAGGTGCAGAGACGAGGCAAGCCCTTGTCTGATCTGAGATTCGAATTTCCTCTGACCTCAAAGTGAGGGAAATGATGACTCATGCAATGGCTGACTATGGGAATAATACAAATTTGAAGCTTGTCAGTGAACGGATGGGCCGATTATGATAAAATTTACATATTCTTGGCGCTGAAAACACCAGCATTATTTTAAACCCAAACTCGAAAGCACCAGCGTTAATACAACAGAAGTTGTTAAGTTGTGTGCAGTTGACCGTTGCTGAACATTGTTAATGCGAAAGTGGCGTGTATTAGGTAAAAGTATAAATTGAATGATATTGCACAAATTGATGTCCGAATTCGAAAAAAATTATATCATTTGAAAGCTTAACACGAGCCTGATTCAATGGCGATAATCTTAATTTTCTGCATTGCATAGTCTGTAGGTGTCGGTGAACGAATTGACCAAACATCCATACTTTTAAGTCTGCTGACCACAGCTGACCAGACAAAGCCTAAACGCTTCTCCAAATTAAAGTGTTAGACATAACCTTTCACATGGTACAAAGGTTGCTGAAATTGAGCATCTTCATCAATGAGAAAATCTTGAGAGATTTTTTTAACAACAATTTTTCGGTAAAACTTACTAGTATTGTATCTTTTTGTACATTCAGCCAATCCTAAAAACCGTGTGTCATGATGAAGCTGACTGATAGTTCATGCTGTCTGAGAACCTTTCATAAAAAAATTCTGTCGTCTTCATGTTGAAATCCTGCATCAAAGAAAACGCTCAATTTTTTTCATAAGGCCAACTGACCACAGCTGGCCACACATGAAAACTATATATATGCCAAAATAATCTATGGAACGCAAGGTTTCATACGGTATATCGTTTATCAAAATTGATCCAGGACTTCAACACGAAAACTTCATTTGAAAATGGCTTAGCGTTTTTGTGCTACTATTTTTGAAACGGTCTGTATCATCAGTTTTCCTACCAGAAAAAAAGATGTTTGGTTAGTTGATACATTTCGTAGGTTGTCAAAGGCGACAGGTAGAGATATTGATTGCGGTCGACTTGTGGACGAGTGGAGACTTTACAAAGTGGATGACATCGTCAACAATGAATCAGTGATGAGCGTTGACCAAGACTGGGCAGGGCAGGTGGTCACGGGAATAGTGAGGTGAAGAGGGCCTTCTCGATCAGTGGAAAAGACGTCACATCTCATCGTACAAGCTTGAGTGAGGCAACCATCAATAGCATCGGGGCAACGACGTTTGGAATTCGCTTGCATGGAAACAAGCTGGAGGCAACTCCCATCACAGAGGAGTCTATCCTTCTGGGTAGACAAGCCCATGGTTTTACAAGATTCATTTGCAAAAGCAGAGAAGGAAGCTATAGCTGCTAGCAGAAAAAGAAAGTGAAGAACAACGAAAAAATGCCATTTTAGAAACCATTGGATCCCAAAAAATCACAGAAATCGTAGAAGCTGAAAGAGAGGGAAGCCAGATTGTAAAAAGAAAAGGGAAGCAGTACCCAAATGATGACAACTGGAAATTAACTGCTCTCGGAAGCTGAAGAATGCAGTCAAACCAAATGATACCTACCACACAAATTGTCGTAGCACAGGCCATGATCGATACTGCGGAAAGCAAGTTGAAACCAGCTCGAGATGCCGGAAGCATTCATTCACAAAAAGAAACGCACATCGTGATAAACAACTTCACCCGAATTTTTTTCTATTGTTAATTCTATCTCGGATTGAGGCGTGATATTTTTTGTATTGTTTTATAGCAATTTTCCATTTTAACTTTCCGACATAAAATGAGATAGAAGGCAATTTAGATTTTGGTTTATGTGCTCCCTTTCTAACCGGATCAAACTTTAACGTAACCCTGCAGACCTCTATCAAAATCTCCGCCGCTCATGAACACAACAGTGTGCGTTACAAGCCTACAGCTTGAACCTGGCCAAAGTGATCAATAGCTTTTGATATAGCTTATCATATCATACCACAATAAGACAGTATGTAACATTCGCTAATGAATTGCAATTTATCGATAGTTGATATAAACAAATTTCACATACTTGGGGTCCCACTGTAAGTAACGTCACATTTTTCTCCGTAGTCATAGGGTTAATAGGCTTTTAGACGACATTATGTTTTTTTTTAAATTTAACAAAGATTAGAGCATTTTCATTCAAGTTATTTATAACTTGCGTCATTTCACATTCTTCCAAGTGACTGTGAGATATAGCAATGTAGCCGTTTCAACATAGCAACTTTTTAACTTATGCTGATGTTATCAGCTTCAAGAATAAGTTTTGTAAAAATTGACCCATCCATGATTAAAAAATCATCACTGACCACTGCGCCAATCCTTCTTTTGCTGGTTTTGAGTTCATCGAGATATTCAAATATGCATCAAGCACACACGCGTCACTCCGCACGGTCTCGAGCCGGCTTTTATTGTGACTCGGTCTGCGGCGTCATCGAATACCCGACAAATGCTATGATTGACCGGAGGACCGATTAGTTATTATTAAACAGGCGATAATTTATTTGATGCGATTTACGATTACGAGCATTCTAAGCAAAATTCTTAGTATTGTAAATATCATTGATTAATTAAATATGTGTGGGGTCGGATCCTATAATGAGCATTCAGCAACGCAGATCAACGGCATTAACGTGCTGCTAGTCGACTTCGCATTTGCATTTGACAAGAATAACGAAAGGAAATTCTAAGTTTTCCGCTGTGCAACGATTAGTGAAACGGTCTGTATGATTCAAGCATGCTTTAGCTGTGATTGTATTTGCCAATTTTTTGCTTTCAATTGCGGTTAAGTATTTTCATTTAATGATTGTCGTACAAATAACTGAATATTGGGTAGGAAAAGCAAAGAACGGTAATGAGGTTATCTTTAGACATTACCTCGCTCGACAACTGAACATGCATTCGGTGTAATAGAAGGCGTCTAGATACAGCGTCTTTCAAAATTGCGATGGACGGCTAGCAGGATCATGTTATCATCGGGCGATCGCACAGAAAATCTGTTAGGCTAACAAATCTCTAACAGTATCATTCACCCCTTGAAATTTGCTTGTCACTAACAACTCACTATCTGACACGGTTTCTGTGCGATCACCTCTGCATGCTATCAATGCAAGTCGAATCTTATCAAAATAATCAGATTTTCAGATTTCAAAATTGAAGACGGTCAATGTATATTTCATCAAGCAGCTGATCGCAGACATTATATCACTCATTGTGATATGCGAGGCCGCCTTCCTGACCGCGTTCGGAGACAGCACGCACTGCGTTCGCTCCTAGCTTCAGATCAGTCACTCAGTCTTCAGATCATCCCTAATCACGTGCACTACAGCTGGTACTGCAGTCTGATTATCTGATCTTCCACGCATGTTAGTATTAACCGTATTTTCTCAAATATTATTACGGCGACATCACGCATAACCTCTCGTACTCGCCTGCTATCTCAACGGTCATAGTCTCCAACCGTCAAGATCCATAAAACATGTACTATGGTTCCACAAAATTCTCCAAGAATCCAGGGTGTTGGAGTCTTTCATTGACTTAATGGTTGTTATTATGATGAGATGGATATAAATTTTCAAGGCATGGTGTTGTTTATCGACATTTTTTGGTTTTAATGTCGTCCAATTTTCTGTGATCATTGCCATCTATTCGTTCACAGACTGATAATGAGATGCGATGGAGCGATATCGAATATGCACGCGTTGTTTTCTCTCTTCACCACAAGATTTGTCGTCAACTTCCACACGATCTCGTGGTCACAGTGATGAGCACTGATTTCTTGCCTATGTTGACTCGTATGCATTTGGCTTCAAGATATTTCAAGCATATGTAGCGGTCATTTAGGTCTTCAGCGGAGTCAGATATTATGACAAGGTCGTCGGCGTAGAGCATTTCTTGAGGGTATCCTCGTCGAAAGTCCTGGGAAATGGCCCCCCATGACGATTATGAATAGGAGTGGACTCAGAACCGAATCCTGATGCAGCCCAACATTGACTGCGAACTCCGACTTCTTGGCTTGTCACAGCACACTACAGATCTCGGGCGTTCGTACATCACTTAGGCGTCAGAAGCAATCCTTTCGGCAACTCCTACGTTCCGCATTGGTCACTATAACACATGGCTGGGCATCCTATCAAAATATTTTTCTAGGTCAACGAACATGGCGCAATGATCTTTCTTCTTGCCAATGTGCTTTTCTTGCAGTTGCCTGAGGATGAAGACCGCATCCGCTGTACTTCGTCCTTTCATGAAGCCAAATCGACTCTCATCAATACTTAATGATTCATGAATAGTGTTAACAAGGACGTGTTCGGCGATATTCAGAACTTGATTCAACACCTTTAAGCCTCTTCAACTCCCGCAGTCTAGTGCATCAGCCCACCTTTGCATAAATTCACGATTAACTAGAGATTCCAGTTATCGGCAGTTCTACCTTAGCTAATTATCAGGTTGATGAGTTATGACATCAGCTACTACCTGCGGCACGTACAACCACTTCAGAGGGACCAGGTGTCATATTTGGATGCATGGAATCCTATACCCCTTTTACAATGTGCTCGGTTGGTTTGTGGTGATCAGGACGAGGAATCCCATGGACTCACAACGTTAAACAGCTTACTGTGATGAGCCCTCAATGTTTCCAAGGGTTCAGCTGCGGAACGAGCGACAATCATATGCAGCCCACATTTGTGACGTCTTGGTTTTCCCGTCTCAACTTCTTGGCAAGCATGAAAGCATATGACAAATTCCAAAAACACATGAAGGTATGACGGCTGTGGCCCCTGTCGATCATTCATGGACAGCAGCGTTTCGCGGAGTTCGAAGCTTAGAAAGCCGGGTTCCCGCGGCCCATGAAAACCGTTGAAAAGGCCTTGAATACCCTTGAATTTTGATGAAGTCATCAATGTAAATATTTTACATGTTATGATTCCATGCATGATTCACGATTACTTAGCATTCATCTTATTGGTAATTATCTACGAACCATATTTTGTTATCCATCAGTTGTGACGAATTTAATCAGAACTTTTTTTCAATTTTTTTGTTCATGAAAATTGTTAATCCTGAACTGTATTGTTGTGATCTGAGAATTTTTTAGAGTTTATTTAAAAGTTGTAACCTCTGAAATATTTTTACACAATCATTCACATGTACTAACACGTGGCATAAGTCAAAATAGTTCTGTTATTTGAGTGTAGGGATTATACATGTATATGCCCCTTATGTATTATACAATTCCGTAGGTATTTTGTCTTCTAAGTTGGCAACTAGCGCGATAGCACATTTTGCTTTATAAACCTATAATTGTCCCGTATATCACCTGTTGCCGTCAAGTCGACCACGACGTCTAACTAGTATGTCACATCTTCTGTCGCAGCGTCTATTGGCTGTCTCAGATCTTTAACTGAATGTTCAAGTATTTAACATGCGTGTATATTTCAATTTTTTATTCAGTTTGAAATTTAGAAATAATCTATTTAATCATGTAGAATGTATTTCAACACATACAAGAAATCTCAAATTTACGTGACCCTTGAAAATCATTGATTTTGCCGTGAAAACCTTTGAATTTTTTGTTCGAAAAGCCGCGGGAGCCCAGTAAATGCAATGTGAACACATATTCCTTGCGATCAACTCATCAGCTTCGATAAAGTGGTATCGTCATGCATCATTTGATAGAACTGGATAAAAGCTGCCTTGTTCATTCAATGTATATCACACAGATTAATAGCCGATAAGTAGGCTGTGCAGTCTATAAGCGATGATTAAATTTTATTGAAAAGTGCACATGTTTTTAAACATTCTCGCAGTAATAATAGTAAGGAATCTAGTCGGAAGGGTTTAGTGGTAGTGCTAGTTCTATTGAATATCAGAAACCCAAGTGGTTTTGGGTTCATGTCAAAAATCATGGGATTTTGTCAGCCCTGATCATTAGGTCGGTATAATGCTATGTACAATGTTTCATAGGGCCAAAAGTTGTTATGTTTATGAACAATCAGAAGATAAATGTATTGACCAGTGGTAGCCGTTTGTGCAGATCTTGCGCATTTATTTCGTGAATTTACTCGCAGATGTGGCGCGAAGAAGCAGGCATCGTGGAGATGCTTTTCACATATCTTGGTGACTACGAAACTTTTTCCGGATGGTCCAGTTGGCGCTCCATAGTAGTCGATATCCTCTCTTGTCATGAAGACGCACGGCGGTAAGTGTACTCATGTAAAGATGGCTAGCGAATTCAAATAACTTACAAAGTTTTCAATCGTCTTTTTCTGAAATGCAGCCGTTTGGTCCTTTTTCTTGGTATGTTTTTCTTAAATTAGTTACTGGTTTCAATTCCAGTTATAATGCGATTGATGTCATATAATTAGTCAAGTGGATATTTTGTGCGTGGCGTAAGTAGCAATGGAATTGATTGCCAATTCGAAATTAACGCATCATGTTTTGAGTTCTACCATTATCTTCTTTGTCTCAAACCCTGATTTGAATTCAAATCAAGGACAAAGAATCACCACC
Source organism: Prostheceraeus crozeri (assembly GCA_907163375.1). NCBI lineage: Eukaryota > Metazoa > Platyhelminthes > Polycladida > Euryleptidae > Prostheceraeus > Prostheceraeus crozeri. The sequence continues at coordinate 572,210 of CAJQUW010001476.1, read as the reverse complement.
TCCTTAGAGTTCAGAATAATATCTTTCGAAACTATTGCTTCACAGCACTAGCATAGGCAAACACCGCTGAATACTAGGAGAAATTGAAGCGACAATTCTGACAGCCTCAGTAGGACGGAATTCACTCGCTGAGAAAGCTTAGTTTTTGTACATATTGATTTGCGACTTAGTAATTTGTATTTCTTAGCGTATTTTCAGTGGCAGTAGTTCTAAGACGTTATTGAAAAAACAACCTGCATGAATCAAGCAAAACATAATTGTGTACCAATTCAAAGAAGAAATATTATTAGGGAGACGATGTGCCTGTAGGTCCATCAATTCACTTTTTCCTGTTTTAAGAGAAAAAAACTTTTTAGTCGCATCCAAAAATGGCAAAATTCCGTAATTTTAGATTTGAGACTCTGCATTAATATAATTAAAATTAATTTTTCTGGAAATGCCTTAAAAATCAGCATTCCTGTAAAAAAAGATAATGCTTCATGTTAGGCATTTTTATCTCGTGATGCCTTATTTCTTGATTTGACTTATTATCTTATAATGTATTTAAAAGTATGAAGACTAGGAACATGTTGGAAGCTTCAATGTACAGTTAATTGAAACGGATATGCGCTCACGTTGATCCCGCCGATTTTTAGAGAAGATATTTAGGAAGCAATCTACAAACTATGCCCTCGCTGAACTGATTCGATTTCTCTGCAAATTGTTCAAACTTCTAACTCTCTCTAATAGAAATTGAAGTTATACATGACCTTTTCAACAATTTGAATTCTGAAAGAGTCTGTGTTGATTCTCATAGGTACGATGAGAAAATTCAATTTATTGTCAGTTTTGCCATTGTTCTGTAGTTATCATGGAGCACAAAGATTTTGACAACTACTGAAATAGCTGCCATATTGGCTCTTTCCCTCACTTTCAACTGTGAAGAGGTGACAGTTGATTAAAAAAGTTCAAGAAACAATCGCCGCCAGTTTTAAACTCTTAGAGGCTATGAATCTACCAGCAGTGTCTGATCTAAAGAAGAAAAGAATGACGTTAAACAGTCATTTGAGTGCGAGCTCTGTGCTTTAGACTGACCTTTTCCCGGCATTGGGGCGTATCTTAAGGAGGATTGGCTTCGACCGTGGAGTTTTACCAAGATTCAAGAGCTACAGCCAGATGTATGGCTGAGAAGATTTGAATTCTGTCAGGCTACTTTTCAAAGACAACGATTGCATCCTAAATTTTGAGCAGAATATTTGCTATAACGTCGATGAAGCCACTTTCCGAGGCTCATACAATCCGTCAATGAAGTCACTGAGCGGATCAACGCACTGGGAGAAAATGAACAGGAAACATTGTACTATTCAAAGTCATTGACTGGATATCACTCGTTTATGTTCTCTGAACACATGCAAAATCACCAAAACGGTACATGGTGAGTGTTCAAGTGTATTTAAACAAAGCGAACTTTCCTAAAGTTTATTCTTTCTACACCTTTCCGAAGTACAGAAGATAGAAAGAGATAGTGTAGTAGTTATGGTGAGACAGATGAAATTATGACGAGTAGGGTAGAGTAAAGCAGCTAAAAACAGCATCAAATAACACCGTCGTCTTCATTCCGCTTGAGCAAGGAGGCTGTTAATAATAATAAATACATGCATAATAATAAAAAGCAATTAACCAAAGAAGATGTGAACTCCATATAGATTACTGCTAGAAAAGAACATAAACAGCATATTTAATTAAATTGCTGTAAATTCACAGAAGGAGACGTCAATATATCAGTCTCCTGAACAGATGCACAGGTCTCAGCGGCACGTACAGGTTCTGTACGTAAAACTGCGACCCACACATCCGTTCATGAGACTAATTTCCTCTAATGTCATTTGCTACAATTGGTGAATAATTGAACAATAAACAAGTGACAATGGTGAACAATAAACAAGTGTATGGAATATCCCAATGAGAATTACTATGTAATGTTCCACATCATGTTCTTCAAAATGATCTTGTACGGCAGAATATGATTTCTATAAGATATAGATATAGAATATGAAGAGGTGTTCTTTGAATCTTTTACCTATTGATCGTCCAGTTTCTCCCATGTGAACTCTATCGCATAAGTCGCAAGATGTTCGCCAAATGACGCCTTTGTGATGACACCGATTGGTTCTTGTACTCATTGAACAAATGTTGCAGTTGTTACATTTAATTGTCTCTTAATGGGGAATGAAATATTCTCTTCTGAAATTTACCACCTTTGAAACTCAAACGTCCCACTTTCAGAGATGGACAGAGAGCCCACTTTCATTTGATGGATAATCATCTGTTTGAAAACCTTTCACCACTTAGTCCAATTAATAATTCCAGAAAGCTTCATTTGTAGAATGTGAGGGTTTCATTTGTACAATGTGAGGGTGCTTTCTGTAATTGGCTTTTACAATAGCTCTTTTTTGTTAGACATGAACATTCGATACTCATGGAAGCATAGAGCCACTACTAGTGGGCTTTAAATATAGTCTTAAGTGGGATTATTTTTCTATAACAGTGACATCACTATCAAGGAATGGTAGGAAATTGTTTTCGCCGGGCATGTCCATCGAAAATTTGATACACTTGCTCAGTGTATTGCTCAATGCAAGAATTTGATCAGCAGTAATATCATGAGTTAACGTTAGAAAGATGTTGTCTATGTATCTCTTCAATTGTATTTTACCTGGATATTTCCATAGTCCGATCAAAAGAATCCATGTATGGTAGATCATAGCAATAAATGGGACATGATATTACCCATGGACTGGCCATTTATCTGTTGGCAGTGTCACCATCAAACAGGATGTAATCATTCTCTAAAGATGATTAAATTTTGATCAATTGAATGATATTTGGAATGTGCATTTGGTCCAACATGCTATCCATGTGTGAAAGCTGATCTGATTTTTTTTCCAGAAAAGTGTAAAGATCAATGTCTCCGTCATGATCATGTCTAGGAATATTGTTGAATTGTTTGATCACATCAAGTGATGATCCATTATTAACGAAAAGATCACCATTCAAGCGATTTATTCAGGAAACAAAAGTATTGGCATCGGGTAACTGTGAACATGCTGCAGTAAGCACATTTTGTAAATGATCCGATAGTTTCTTTGCTAATGTCGAACTGGGCCCATCTTAGGACACAGCAATAGGTCGGCCTTTGAGAGTGCTATCTTTATGATTCTTAAGGAGATGAAGACAATTAATTTGGTTTTCAGACATAAATTTTTCTACCTCATCTGTATGATTTTTTATGTAAAGCAGTCGAATTGTAATGCATTTTGTACGATTGCAGTCAACGGCTCAACGGTGATGCAACTAGATTGAAGGAATTCAAAGAAGAGGTTAGTGCCCTTAGAGATTACAGATGGCGCTAATCGATTAATTTTAACTTATCTTCTTTCAGAAAGAAAAGGAAGAGAAACTTCTACAGGGAGCAGAATGTAAGTTATGAGTGAAATAAATGAATATCTACTTCTAGTTTTCTTGTGCCTCTACGATGAGTTACTCGTCATTGAATGGACAATTCTGTAGCTGCGATGGAATCATTTTGCAATAGATTTTCGCTTGTTATTTAACACGACTCTCATAGGACACAGGCCTTAGAACTTTTTTTTGTGGAAAGAGAGGTAAACATATTTTTGTAAAATCGAGATCTTTATCTTTCAGTAAAAAAGCCGCATGTCAATTGCTATCATAGAAAAAAAGCAGTTGTTCGGCATCTCCAACATTTTCAAACTGAAATTTTTCAGAATAGAAGTTTAAAGTTTAATTCACGAATCAACTATGTTATCACTTTGATACATTATCGATTATCTCTGTCATTTCTAGCTGGAACCTGTGAATCGGCAAATTTTTAATCTAGTCGAATCTCTAATCGAGTAATTGACACATTGTATAGGCCTACTTTAGCTTTTTGATTCGCGGTTTTAACCGAGGAACATGGAAGATCTCGTGGATTCTTTACATCAGCAACGAACGAATCTTCCAAATTGCAAGCACTGAAGGGCAGTTGTCAATTGATATCCAGACGCCACGCGAAATGCTCCGGGCTTGCTATGCGGAAGAAAACGATAGAAAGTAAAGTACGATAGAAAACTTTGCAGCCACCGGAATTTTGGACGCTAAACGAGCTTTAGGCAATAAATGACTTCTATTTGTGAATGCGATATCAAATGAATGCAGTCTATGATCCGTTAATTTTATTGAATCAGTAAAAAATATAGAGATGAATTGAGAAAGCTGTCCTTGTCATGATCCTTACGTTCCGTTGGAATATGGGCCAAAGGGTAGTCAATTGTGCAGTTGGCCAATAAGAAAGTTTAAACATAGTCATTACGAAAACGTTTTTGGATGGCTATTGAAAGATATAGTTATAACATGTATTTCTCGAATGACATATTGACGCTAGAATATGAGTTAGATAGTGGATGTCGATTTGATAAGTGACTTCACAATTTACCTTGTTTTGTCAGGAGGATAGCTTGATGATAGAAACTAGATTTGAAACCTCAGTTTGTAAAAATCCTTTGAATCTCATCTGAGACTGGAAACGTAACCTCAATCAATCGTTCCTATACCTAAATCCTGAGCCCGGGAAAGCACCAATTTTCATTATCTGAAAATCAGTCGAATCTATCCTTTCTATCTTGATTTTCAGAAAGCAATAATGGAATTTATGCAACAAGTCCTGTCCTCAAGAATATTATCGTTCTAGTAATACTTGCAACTTTCCATGATATCACTTCGTAATTGCTCTCTTTAAGTAATTTATTCAGGCTGATTTCACAGATATATATAGTGGGCTATGTCGACTTCCACATTCGTCACTCAAAGTCATACTTGTACAAGCAAGTAAAAAGGATTACAGACGAATTTCAGCACTGTAATTCAGACTAATTCTTGCATATGCTTTTAACTAGCTGGGCCTGGAAAATCACTGTTGATAACTTTTTGTAAGTGTTCAGGAATCCGAGATTGCAACCACAAGACCTGAACAACATGCAGCACGAAATGTGTGGCCGACTAACTCGTGGATTGCAACCGGCGTCCAGTTGAAAGCCACTAATTTTTGCATTCAGGAGGATTTTGAGAGAAAGTGACAACATGTTTGATGCAATCTGAAAAAATTATGTGGAAGGATTTATGTAACTACGTTTCTTTTGGCTCTTTTTCCTCAGATAACAGTTCATCGTGTGCGGAATGGATGCCTCCCGGTAATTGGACCGTCTCTACTAGAGAATGTCAAGTGTCGAATCAATTGGGTGAGTCATTTTTACTGAGGGTTACTTATTTTACCATTAGACCCTACTAGGGAGTTTGAAGCAAAATGTCATGATTGCATAAAAGTTCGCTTATCAATGACGCAACCACCGTAAGTCTCTTCATGAATGTGAATACGTAGGTGGAGGAGTTATGTGCTCCCGATTGCGTGATCGTTACTTGCACAGGTGCAGTTATTCAATAAAAATGATTCTGTCTTTTTCCAGCTCTGTGTACATGTATCTTAGCGATTCCTTTTCATCATAGACTGCCCAAGTTTATAACCTTCTCCATTTTAAGTATAGGCATGCCACTGGATTTGGACATCATGCCATACTGGATCAGCGATCAGAATTTATGATATTTATTTCCTGTTCCTTTAAGTATTACGACCCAAGGTAGTTATCTTGTCATGACCGGTCTGAATAAGAGGATCGACCGTTGTGCTGACCCAATTAGAACATGACTTGAAGCTGAAATGGTGGTGCTTTAGATCTAACAAATGAATTTTGCTGTTTTTTGTCAAGCTTCAATGACAGTGAATGCCTATTTGCATTCAATATTAATTTAAGATCGATAATTATTTTGGTCAGACATTTTGTTAATAATTTCCATTGAAATAGTGATTAGTGAATTATATCCTAAATGCTTCTAATGATGTATTTCTCAATGATTCCATGTCCCCATATAAATGCTGATTGATTTTGATAGTGAAATTGAGAATTATAATGTATTTATTGTCTTTCCATTTTGGCTTCCTGCTTTGACAGGGGCAGAGTAGAGTAAAATAATGTTTTATGAAAAATGTAATCATCTTGAGTTATTAAAATGGACCTTTTCCGAAATGTATCGATCAAAGCATTTGAATTTTTAAAAAAGGTTATTTAAAAAAATAACCTTAGTGGTCATTTTCTCACCCAAAACATAGATTATATTTCCTGACCCTATAACTCTGTAGTGTCCTTTCTTAGACAACGACAACAGCGGAAGTTATTGATAATTCAGTCATTACAATCGATGGTAGAGAAGTCATTTGGCTCTGCTACCTTCTGTTAGCTGATAATACTTTGAGGATCTTCGCTGTTTCTGCATGTAGAACCGCAATCAGTGAATCGATCAACTGGTGGTTGGCATATTTTTGAAAATACCCTTCGGTTCTGATCAGCTAAAAGGTAAACTCGAAAGACTTCTCGCGCACGTTCTAAATGCATGTTATGTATAATGCGTTTGAATCTCACTTGTTGAGGTGAATGTCATAAAAGTGCTAGAATCACCTGTCTATATTAATCGATTCGGTGATTGCACTTGTTCAAGCAAAAAACAATGCGAAGGCCAACCCATTTCATCGGCGTTGAAATGGGCACTACATATTCGCTACTCATAAATGATCTATCAACTTTTCGAAACAAGTTGGACCGGCAAATCAAAGCTACAATAATGCTTGTATCTACACTCCGGAAAAATGTACCCATATTGTAGGATCACCTATGTTGTAGTTTGTTACAGTTCTGTTACCATCGCAGTTTGTAGTTTCAGATGGATCACCGTTGATAGTGAAGGAAGAAATGTTGCCGGAATTCGATTCCTTCACAGCTCATAACATGGATTATGGTGAGGAGCAGGAAGTTTATCAGTTAAGTGAAGGTCACCTACCGAAGCAGTTCTATTCGCCACCATCGAGAACAAGTGATCCTTATGAGAAGCCGTTCTCATGCCGATTCTGTACGAAGACTTTCCGCCGTTTTAGTGACAGAGGAAAACACGAACGTACTCATACCGGGGAGAGGCCGTATTCTTGTCTATTCTGTGCCAAAACTTTCAGTGACAGTTCATCTAGAAGTCGTCACCATAAATCCATTCATTGTCAACAAAGGAAAGCACGCATTAGCTCAAACAAGGATAATGGGTGATAGAAAGACTCAACTTTGAGTGTGGACTTATATTACAAAAGATGTTCACAGCCTCTGACGACCTTCCGCTATTTCAAAATATATCTGGAAAGTATGAAAGAAGTATAACATTCAGCTATCAAATTTAGTTCCAAAAATTTCGAGGCAATTTTTTTGAATGCCTTTCCTTGAGTTATGTTAGGGCCCGGATTTTTATGTGCTCGAAGACCACAAAATATGGAATATTTTATGTGATCAAAAAGTACAAAATATGTGAAAAACTATGTGAAATATGTTTTTGAAAAACATTATTTTGCACTAATTGGAACTAAAAAGAATGGCTTATCACTCGTTTAGAACACTCAGTGACGACAAATCATTTGTCTACGGTGAGTTTCTTGATGTTCTTTTCACACATTGATCACCGGTTGTCAGAGAGAAGATTTCTGTAGACACAGAAGCCTTCGACATCGACAGATGTCATTGGCGCAGTTGAATAGAGCAGCTCTAGCTAGGCTCATACCTTCAGGCAAATTGTCGTTGCCGCCACTCAGCACACTTGAGATGTTTTTCATAATTGCGAAATCCGGATTTCCAGTGATGACTTGAACTAATTTTGGACAATATTCGCTTGTCCTGTATATTCAACTTCTCTTCAGTAGAACCTACAAGTGCGATGGTTTCTGCCAATCTGAGACTAGATTCACATTGGCGTGTGCCTACACGCTACATCTGTACCAATGGAGGATACAATGAGATGGATGTAGATTGGTAAGAGTAGGTGAAATTTAATTGACACATACACACACGTACGACGTACATGTTTTGAAAGAAAATACGTGATGTTGCAATGAAAATTAATGAATAAAATGAAAAAATGTGAAACGTGAAAATTCCGAAAAACGTGAAAATTTTTGAAAAAGTATGTTTCATGCGAAAACATAAATATCCGGTCCCTAGTTATGTTTAGCCGATTAGTGGTTTTGAGACCGTGTTAAATCCATTCCGAAGACACTACCTTATTTTGGATTTTTCGAATAAAGATAATAATGATAAGATAAATACAAAAATAATGATAATAGCATTCGAAGAACGATAATAATGACTTTTCAGATGATCGATTGACTACCGGATGATGAAGTCACGCTGTCGATAGGCAGCTTCCATCTTTGAGATATAAGCGATGCAAATCATAGGGATCATTCATGCGTCCGTTCAAGTATCAAAAATAATAGTTGACTCATACACGTAGCGAAGCTTAACCTCAAAAATAGTGAAATGTGCGGTAATTGTGGCAATCCAGGTACTATAAAGCACTTAAAATTATTATAATGAGTCAATGTTAGTCATGAACTAGTGATTGTGCTATTGAGGAAGCGCTTCAGAAATTATAGTAAACTGAAAATCAATTAGAGTCTGGGTCGCGTTAAAACGCTTTGGGCTTCACAGAAATAGCAAAGGTCCGTCTATAGACACTTAACCCTTTCATGCATGCATATTGATATTCACTTATTTTCTAAGATTTTTTTATGCTGCCCCTACTAATTCGGAAATGCTGAACTCAGTTTTTGATGTTAAAATAGCATCTTTTTCCTAATTACATAGATATACGATGTAGCCATTTGGCTACAATATGAGTTTGACCACCTCATACAGATAGGCCTGCTGTTCAGATAAGCGTTGATTAGCACTACACAATGCCCTTATTCACCAAAGCTTATTAATCCTTTAGAAGAGGTTTGGTTAAATTTAAAGGGAATGTGAAGATTAATTAGTTAATCAATTGATTAATTAATTAAGTAATTGATTAATTAATTTGTAATAAAAGACGTAAAGTCCATCGCAACAGAGATTTTATTGAATATGAAAATAATAAAAGCAATTGTTCTTGTTGTTCAAACAGAGAAATGAGTGGCACTTTACACATTTCCATCTGGAAAACCCAGAAGAGCACAGTTTGCGGCGTTGCTTCTTGTCACCACCATGGATTGGAAAATGACATACGCCGTCCTCGCGAACGCTGTTTGAGGGCATCATAGATCGTAGAGTTCGTCTATTCTTGCTGTTCTCACCAGACAATCTCCGTTTCTTTGCATCTGAAGTGACAATTATGTCCTGCTTGGATAGCGCATTGGCGATATCAAGGAGAAATTCTTTTTTGAGACAATGAACACGTCAAATTTCCATGTCTCTGTAAATAATGTCTACGAATTCAATACAGACAATGATATCAAATAGAAGATGATACGCATGTACCACTTGTTTGAACGTCGATCTATTCGATATAAGGCGAGATTCATATCCATCTTGTCGACTCCGCCCATAAAACGATTATACTCTTGTACAATCTGTGGAACCGGAACTTCGATGGTCTTCTTTTCTTTTCTTGAATATCGCTTCACTGTTTATTCCCATCGTTCTTTCCGAAGCGTACTTCGACACCAAAGTGACTGCTGCGTTGTCCAACCAGCGAACTACAATGACGCCTGAATTCATATCAACTTTATGATCTGTCGCTCCGCGTCCCTCCAATTCCAGCTCCTTTTGTGATTTCAGTTCACACGTTTTCAAACAATTGCGTCTGATCGTACAGCAACAGTCAATTCCTAAGGAAGTCAAATAGACAACCAATGGGAGCGACGTATAGAAATTGTCAAAGTTTATCTTATGAAGCCTTGGATTCGTCAGAGTGCTGCAAAGTCGTATCACGATGTTTCCTGGAATGTTTATGTTGCTTTGAACTTATGGGATTTTGCCGTCATAGATGAAGAAATCGTGAATCATGCCATTTGCTCCGCATCGAGCATAAACTTTGAACCCCCACTTTACCGGTTTTAGGGAGAGATATTGTTTTATCGAACTTCCTTTGAACGGAATCATAGATTCGTCAATTGACTGGTGGACTTCTGCCTCGACTTCTCTGCAACGGTGGAGTACAGCGTCATACAGAGGTCGAACTTTAAACATTGGATCATATTGATCATGGCCTTTGGGTTTCATCTCCTCATTATCAGCCAGATGCAAGAATTGCTTAATCAATTCAAAGCGATTGACAGACATAATGCTGCTGATAACCGACCAGTTATAATTAGTTGACCAGTACATTCTGAAGTCACTTGCTTCCATAACAGTACTGTAGAGCAGAATGGCAAAGAATTGCCTCACTTCATACGGTATAATGTCAGGTGAGTCTCCTTTCATTTGTACTGCATATCTATTTGATTCAAAAGATATTTTTGTCATCAAATCATCAGAGACATATTGATTGAAATACTGTATAGGTGTCATTTCTGATTCCGGAGGGTCCGAAAAGGAATCATTATCGATACACGTTCTTCTCGAAGGCAAAGTACTTTTTCTCCATCTGTACACTTCAGTATCGGTAAATGATTCATTAAACGAAACAGAAGTATAATCTTCATCCAACGATTCATCACACACTGACGTTGAAGTTCTTTGTATCTCACATAAATCATTAGTATCATCATATATTTCAATGTCTTCGAGATCAGAAGCGTTTCCATCAGGAATAATTGCCACTTCAGAATACAATAAACCTAATACTTTTTCTTTTGCCCTTCGTGCAGGCCTTGTTTGCATCTAAAAGAGAAAAGATACCTGTAATTCTTTAGTCAATGATAAAAGAGTGTTCACAAAATAGGTGTCCAAGTTCATGGTGTAGCCAATTGGCAAACAAAAAATAAGCGGACATATCCACAACATAGGTGTCCAAGTTCATGGTGTAGCCAATTGGCAAACAAAAAATAAACGGATATATCATTTGATCTGTGTTCATATTATTGAATTTTATTATATCAGCATGTTGATTCAATTATAAAAATTCAAAATAAGATGTCTTTTTGTAATGCTATTCGAATTTCAAAGAGAAATCAAGCCAATAGCAGACTTACCTCAATCGATGAAGATGCCATGAATTCAGATGGTTATTCCAGCTGACTGATTTTAAAAATGACATATTTTAAAGGCATTTAAACAAAAACGAAACTCAATTTATGTGAAAATTGTTTTTTTTAACAGTGATGTCCTCTGAATAATGAAGTAAATATCAGTTAAAGATAGTGTGACAATTGGCTACATCATGCATGAAAGGGTTAATCAGCAAAATCGATTTTTGTATCCTAGTATCTGATCTAAGAAAGGAAGGACCGGGTGGCGTTCCGAAAGCTGTGTCCATGCATCTCGAGCATTTTGTATGACTCGCTCCAACTTTTTTCAGAAGCGTTTTTTCAGCCGTTCTTCCCAAACACGGCCGATATTTGATATCTCATTTACACTTAGCAATATTGCAGAGCGCTTGATCACCCTTCAGGAATCCTACCTGTGGAAAGCCAGTTTTATTCAGAATTTACTTAATATCGAAAGAGATAATGTTTAGAAAGTTTCAAAGAAACCAATGTAGTTAACCACAACTACTCCAAATAGCATGATTGTACTTAGTTGAATATACAGTGCATGCATAATTTATTTCGCATTCGTCACATCATTTGAAAGCGCATCATGTGTGCAAGTGTTGCAATGCACTTTTTCCATTCTAAAGCAGCACAAAGGCAATAAAGTTCATTTATTAATTCATATATTTATGTCATATTAGCATACAGTATCACTATAAAAATTTGGCAGGTTATTCGATTTTATGCGCGAATGAGCTTCTCTTTTAATTTTTGATCGGATACATCATACATGAAAGAAGCAACTAATAATCTCGTGATCCAATCGCTATTTCAAAGATGGAAGTGATAGGACGTCTGGCTGCTATTTTAGAGAAGCCTTTTATTGAGTATTCCAATTCCTATTGGTCGATAGGTGGCGTGACGTCATCATCTAAAAGCGAATCCGTTCTTCTCTTGTAGTCGATCTATCTCTAGCGTCCGTCCGCATTTGTTTTACATACAAGTAAATATGATTTTTGGCTATCACTTCGTCGAAGCAGTTATAGATTTATTAGTAACATTGCGTGAAAACATTCCTGAAAGACCATCTAGAACGATAAACGGCACAGAATTGCAGAACACTGCTAAAGGTGAATAAAAGAAATGTTTAATGAGTGATCAAGAATGATAGAATCTTGAGAAAGTGGCAATATTTTACAAAACAATTTGGGTGTATCAACTTGACTGTGTACGAATGTACATGAAACTAAAAAAGAATGCGCTACTTATTTTGTGCGTGAAATTTTAAAACAAATTTAATGAATGAAAATCGTGAGCTTCAAGTAATGTCATTAAAATTATAATGGAGATGCTGATACATGACTGAGCATCTCAATACGATGCATAGCGGTAATAGGATAGAAAATTGTTATAAAAATGACAGCTGTTTCAGCTGCAATGGGGAAAACAATGGTAATCGAATTATTCGACATGTCAGTTTTGGAATAATCAACTTGAGATTTTATAACCTTGCATTTCTTCATTGTCTGCGGTTTGAAATTAAAGCGGAAGCTTTTACGTTGCATTGTTTGATCTCTGTACATGTCTACTAATTCAAACTTTTTTCTTAATTTATTGTTTATGTCAGAAATTACTTAAACTTTTCATGTTGATTTTTCGTGCTTTTCAGCAATACATATTTATTCACCAAATTGTATTTTTTCACTTGATGCATGTGCGTTTTTGGCATCATCGATGTTATCACTTCGATGCATATTCTGAAAATAGACGTGGATAGTTGAACTTCCTGGTACTCATTGTATTAACTCACGCGCTATTCCCATGGCAGAGGAGCTCCATAACATTCCACTTTCAGGAACGGTCGAGGTGTGATCACCTAATCACGTTATATTTCTGCACAGAAACATAACTTCTATCCAACTGGTTATTTAACAGGGGTCAGATTTTTGATAGCTATATATAGGATCTTGGCAAGGCTCCATTAAGTAATGGATGAAAGAATTACATGCGAAACTCTTTTCTGATATCTTCATTTGGAAAATCAGAAAGTCATTTGGGACTGTGAAATTGACATGAAGAGTCAGAAATTGATAAAGAAATGTCTGAAACATACACAAAATATTTTGCACATGCAGCATATAATCCTATTCATGAATTATGATTATGGCATTCCAAATGGCTCCGACAAATAGCCAGTGGCTGACCATGATTGATCGATGTGGGAATGAAACGGAGATTTGTGAAGTAATTCAACGAGACACTTCTCTGAAGTAATTCCGAATACTTTTGACTTCGCAGCATTTCAAAGAAGAGATATCGTCAAAAATGGACTTCAAAATTTGCAATTCAATATTTTCGCGATTAGTGACGACATAGGCTATATCTGTGGATAGGATTGCTCGGCTATCATGAAATTCTAAATGTGGATCTTTATGTCCCAAGTGAACTTGGAAATATATTTGGTGTTTTAAATTAACTTTGAAATAGAACTTGGAGTTTTGGTGCCGAAGATGTAGTCCAGTGATAATCGGTAAATTTACTCTTCGTAGCTTTGAATTTTGACGAAATTTCAAATCGATGCCCTTAATAAGTGATAATAAGTGACCTTTTCCTCTAACGTAATTGTACAGAGAGCTTCTCAATGATGTAGGGCAACAATATGTGTTCGAAGGATATTGATAACTATGACTCGTTTGCAATGAGATAAATTTGCAGTTTCCGTTCTGATGCGCGAATTTGAGATTTCGAGCGGGAATGAAGGTGGGTGCGAAAATGCCTAAATCATAGTCACTTATCCAGCTTTATTACTATTTTGTTGATCATTTCTTGTTGATGTTTTGCAATTGTTGTTGATAATTTCTTAATTTCGGCAATTAAACAATTAGAATTAGGTCATAGACAACGCATATTTTTATAAATGACCGTTGACATTATTTGAACCAGTGAACCGCCAATGACCTGGATATGCACGTTTAGGAGTGAGTTCGACGTTATGCCATTTAAGAGATTTTAGTTAGTACCAGCAATCTCTAATCCTACGAGGGCTGTATCGGTACAGGGTGTCCACTGTACGTGAAATTCACGTATGCACGTGAATTTTGAAAATTATGAAAATGTACGTGAATTTTGGGAAAATACGAAGGTGTACGTGAATTTTAGCTCAGTTGCGCAGATAGTGGTATTTACTGTTATATACTCTTACTTGATATCCACTGATTCTTGTTACATGTGCTAAATTTTTTTCTTCCGTTGTTGCACCAACTCTGACTTGGTTCTACAAAAAAAGTATGTTACAAGAAAGAAAGTCATAAACATGTAGATATGTTCATATAATATAGCCGCTACTAACAACACGGTTATGTGCACAACGGAATTGCCGACTATTGGAAGACTTTTAGATTGATTAGTTTTTTTTGCTATTTATCTGAGGAGTCCCGTCAAAACAGACCTATGTTTTTATACGCAGTTTATTGCGAGTACTTTCGGACACCACCGGAGTCTATCGTAAGCGGACTCACACTGATAGTTACCTTCACCGTCAGTCTTCTCATCCACGGTCTGTGTTTAGGGGAGTCGTGAATTCTTTGACTTGCAGAACAAAGTCTATTTGCTCACAACAACACATCGATGGTGAGAGGCAGCATCTGAGAAGTGCTTTACTGAGAAATGGCTACAGTGAAGCTGAATTTAATCGGAGCTAGTTACAGAGATCCAGCCTTAATGACTGTGAGAATAAGACTTTTAGACACCCGATTCCATATATCAGAGGAGTGTCTGAAAAGATCGCGACGGTTTTGAGAGAAGTTGATATGGAAGTAACCATGAAGCCGAGGACTACCCTCCGTTCCCTTCTGTTAGGAAGAGACCAGAGCCCGCCACTTTACTTGGTTCTGTTTATAAAATTACATGTAAGGAGGCTGATTGTGACTGGGTCTATGTGGGTGAGACTGCTCGCCCCATTGAGCAGCGTCGGAAAGAACATTGTCGTACTCTTCGAGACAAAGATGTTTCTCGCTCTGAATTGGCCCAACACTCAGTTTTTTGCAAGCATAATATAGACACTTATAGTATCACTGTCATTGATAGAGAACCAAGATGGAAGAAACGGATTGTGAAAGAGTCCTTATGGTCACGTCGTCTCAATTCATCTAATCGAGTGAAGCATTCCTTGAGTGCGGTCTTGGATTTTTGACTTATTTTGTGCCCCTTTTTTCTGTTTTATATCTTTACAGCTAGTTACTTTGATTTTCTTCCGTCCTTTTATTTCGATTTCGCATCATCTTAGTGTTTTAATTTTGTCGAAGTAGTCTGGTCTTATCATGTTTTCATAGCATTCTACTGTGATAGACTTCATCCCTGTGAACTCTTCATCTATGCCAATTTTGTCATTTCATTCGCCTGACGATGGACTCCGGTGCTGTCCGAAAGTACTCGCAATAAACTGCGTATAAAAACATAGATCTGTTTGGCGGGACTCCTCTGATAAATACCAATGGATTCAAACCCGTTATTCGAAACTATTAGTTTTTTTTTGCTATGGTGGACTCAGTCTATTGTTTCTATCCTGATGTTTTTAAAAGAAATAAAAAGTTATCTCCTTGAATATGCACACTAATATTCTTAGTTTTAATCTGCTTCTAGAAATCTAAAAACACAAACCGTATTATTATTACCCTTGATTTTTATAGCCGTGAATTATGTTGTATTTAGAGATTATTGAGTGACCAAAAATACCATTTATTTGTGAAATGATGGCTTCAAAACAGCATCGAATGCACTTATACTATTATGTGTGCAGTGTGTATACAAGATAGTTCTGAAGAACTATCTTGCTACTGTAAAGATCTCATTACTGCATTTCTTTGAGCAGTTGCTGCGGGTAGTGTTTTTGAATGATTTTGACTCAACCAACTGTCGCTTGCCGGGCAAGTAGGCCTGAAATAGTGGTACGTGAATTTTTTTTCTCAGATAGGGTGGACACCCTGCGGTAGTTCATTGAACGTAAAATATTATCTTGGCGTGAGCATCAGCTGTGATTATTGACTAGATTCCATAATTTCAGTGTGACAGAGAATTCCAAATGATCCCAGCGTTGATCGCAGTCGTTCGCGGTTGTCGGCGCTAAAAGTGAAGCTTTATTGTTTATATCGTGTCTGAAATTGAAAGCTTATTATCTTCATCGGCATATGACAAGCTTGACTTCTCGATCAATAGTCTATGGTCTTAAAGTCTCTTCACCTAATATCTGAAATTTACACGAAGTTTGGGTTGCGCACAGAGATGGATTCATTTATCTGTCACTGTTACTCTAGAGGTGACGCGATTCTATCTCAACCATTGTAAGCAATTCTACCCTAGACTTACGTGATTGGCCAAGCGCGCGCAATTCATGAGGAAAGTTGTATTAGGGATCACACGAGCTGTCGTTGTCACATTGAAGGCTTAACATCTACCAAGGAATAGTACCTATCTTTGACTCAATGTTTCTCCGTGATAAATTCATCAAATGGAAGTATTATTTACTTCGTTCGACTCCTCACGATCTGAATTTACTGATTGTGTACGTTCCCAATTAAAAAGATAACGTTGAATCAACGGTGAAAAAACGTTGATGTTCAACGAGATTTTGGTTGATAAACTGTTGATTCAACGTTGATGGATGGTTGATATCGTGACGCTTTGGCCGCTGATATAACGTTGATTCAACGTTACTTAAAAACGTTGAAGAAAGTGGGGTGATCAACGTTTTATCAACTACTTTCTGTTAATATAATAAAACCTTCTTTAAACTGATTTTCAACTGACATCCTCATTACCCGTTCAACGATATAAGTAAGGAAAATATCACAATTGTTGATAGGCATATCTATTTACATTTCAATGACGTAATTTGACATGAGCAAAATAACATAAAACTGGAATCACAAACTGCTAGCTGACTTGGAACATCCGCTGAAAATATCGGGCTTCATGCAATATGGAGTCATGCATTAAACACATAAAATCATCCTATATCCATGCCTGTTATGGTGATTGAATATAAAAAATGCAATTAAGTAATTTACAGCAGAATTGTGAATTAGTCTTGCAATGTTTTGACCAGGAATTGGTAGAATAGTTGCAGAAGAAAATGTTTCATATTTGAGGTTCATAAACTCTTGCATGCTCTAAATTATGCTGATCATTGCTTATATGACGATTATGTGACTTAAAACGTAAATGAAACAAGGTGAGCTACATAAAACGGAAAATCGGGAAAACCGGGGTTTGAATGCGTAAATTTGAAATATTTACATTATAGTTTAATTTCGTAAAAAAACCGGAAAATTGCGATCCCTGATAACAAACCTATATAAAATGGCAGTGCAAACGATTATTCGGAAAATGCTACTCTGAAATATTCTTTAGATTTTTCTTGATGCAGCCTTGTCGACCGCAAGGATCACAGTTTATTGAGTAGTATAGTTAAAAGATATTTGAAATTTGAATAAAAAACGATAGAACAATCATTCAGCTTATGGAGTTTTCTTCTGATTAAAACAAATACATTATGGCACGATGCGCTTCTTTTTAAGCTATAGGGCCTTCAGAATATAGCGCTTTAAACTGAAGTAAGTGTTCTTCATTCAAATTTCAAACATGATCGTCTTTCCGTACAATAGTAACCTCGCAGTAAAACAGTAGTTAGGCCTATACATTTGGTAAAATATTCCTACTAAAATTTTACTTTGTAGGATAACAAAAACTGAGCCCTGCTCTCCCAAGTAAACAGCAGAAGGGATGGACATCTTTCAAAAACACAATTTTCATCCGTTAAGAATTTAGCAAATGAAGAAAGCTTTACCACCATACAAGATGACGTTTATATAGTAGCACACATCGAACGATCAGATACAAATAATCTTGATGAAAATCACTTTTATCAACATATATGGGAAATTTCTCTATCCGAATTTGATCATCCTTCATTTGAAAATCCTTCCAAACAGAAAACA
The DNA here is from genome assembly GCA_907163375.1 of Prostheceraeus crozeri. NCBI lineage: Eukaryota > Metazoa > Platyhelminthes > Polycladida > Euryleptidae > Prostheceraeus > Prostheceraeus crozeri. Next base: position 554,138 of record CAJQUW010001476.1, on the reverse strand, counting down.
TGCCCACAGCCCGAATGCGTATTTCACGTCATCTGGAACACTGTCATTTTGAATCGAACACCGTCGCGCCGTTATCAGTCACATTTTTAAGAATAGAGGTGATACCACTTTCTCTGTTACAGTTCAACAGAGAAACTTTCACTACTCAAATGACATTTGAGGCGATGATGCGAGGTCACTCAAAAGCATCTTTGGTTGGATCACAAGGCAGTTGTCCGAATCTGATGATCACTTAGACGTTGCGAGTATGAGAGACTTATTGGTAAATGAAATTCCAGTAGCTTTCGGGCTAATTAGCTCAAATAACAAGACAGAAAAACATCCGAACGTAGGTCAGGTCTTGAGTCATCGATGCACAGATAAGACGAGTTTGCGCAGCCTCAGCAATCAACACCTGTAAAATGAAGACAACTTCTGTGCTGATGTGCAGAGCAGAATTATCAAACTTAACTACCCTCAATTAACATTCCATGGGTATGCCTACTCAAAGTTTAAAAAGAGAAATCATTTATAGTAATATTAGGTGTTATAGTAAAGATAATTAAGAAAATTGCTTTTGGATCATTTAATCTTCGACAATGTGGCATGCGATATTCACAGGAATTTCGATAGCAAATGAAGAAATTCAGGAGTGGACAAATTGTGATCATTATCAATTTATTAATAATTTTCTAATCAATACTCGTAGTATTTATTAATTTCATTCTGATATTCAAGTAACTTTTTTTAGAAAAATGTGATCTGCAAACAAAAGCGGAGTATGTAGCCTATTGCCGACCACTTTTTCAACAATTCATCCGATGAAAATATTCAGGATCGCTTGAATTTTTATTATAAAATTGATACATGTAAATTTATTTTGATATCCAAACAGTTTGTTTAGAAACACAATCTACAAACACATACACACATAATATCCTCTTGTCTCTACTATTTATATGACATCTCTTCAAGTAATTCATGGTGACATATGGGCATACAGCAAACATGTGACCACAATACCTAGGCTTACAATAATATTGAAAAGTGCGAAGCATAATGTGTAATAAGTCAACACAAATTCTGATGCAATAGTAGCAATGAGTTTGCATTTTGATTGTTTTATACTTGTCGTAAAGCATGAAGAATTATTGATTACCACAACTAAACCCATTGTAGGGCTTTAACACAAAACTAGTCTTGTGCGCATAATTATACGGTGTGCGCAAATCTCAAATAGAATCAGTGCGAAATATCAAATTGATGGTATTTTTTTAAATGTGGCAATTCTGAAGTAAGTAATGACCACAGGCGATAGCTACAGGTTTTCAATTCAATTCAATGTAAATTAAAATTGAAATAATGACCTATTTACACATGTTTCCTTGATGGATGCATCTTTAAGAAACAATAGAAAAATTATACACTTAAACAGAAATCGAATAGCAATAATAATTGTCGAAATTGATAAAAACATTATCCACCTAAACTTTTTGCGGTCCTGAAATAGAATTTTTAGGTCTTGCCGCATGTTAGACTGTCTCAAAAACTTTTTCAATTATTTGTCATCCAAATATTAATGCTATAGCATAAGTAGGCCTGTAGCCTGATACACATCTAATTATTGAAGTGCTAAATTACAATGGGTTTTACTGCGCTAATCAAATTCTTTCATGCTCATAGTTTCTCAAATTTTTAGCATGCAACTACTCTGTCTCAACATGCCCAGATGTTTGTGCTATTTTAAATACAAGCAATCATAAATTACGGATTTAAAAATAATATAATATCATTTCAACATAATTCCATTTAATTATAATTCTTTTCACGATACAATAATAATTCTTTTCATCGACACTTTTTATCGATTTTTCAACGAGAAACGTCGACTTGAAAACTGATAGAAATGCACAACTCAATTTCGCATATTGAATTCGAAGTAAATAAGCCTTGAGCATGTGACATCACTTTTTTTCATCACACAAATGAATTCAAAGTATTGGTAGGACTCCTTGTGATAAGTCTGCTACACAGCTAAGAGTAATTGAGATATTTTGTTGTTACCAGTAAATTATGTGAAGTATGACGCTTATAACTTTTTAGCATTTGTAAAAGTAAGAGCAGATATAACAGTAATCACTAATAGAAAGGTTTATACGTTCATGATCAATGAACCCAAATCCATGCCCAAATCTCTCCTTCGATTTTGTCTTTGGGATTTCAAAATACATGTACCTAGACTTGCAGTTAAATGCTGAAACAAAATTGACAAGCTAAATCTGAAAACATTTAGAAACTTACCCTTTTTCTGTAGTCTGATCCAATAGATGCATTTTTAATTCAATAATTCTGATACATGAATCAAAGGAACTTGATGGCTTCATTGAGTAGAAGAACTCACTGACTACATACGAGCGCTCTTCATTTTCGATTTGTTGATAATTGAAAGAGAATTGATGGTAAATCCACATAACTGGACACATTGCAGGTCAGTGAAGTAGTCGTAAGTAGATTGTGCTCCATGTATTGTGCATGATAACGAAGTATGATAAAAAACGTAGACGATGACTAAATAACGGTGTGTAAGTAGAAATGTCCTCTTGATGCGCTGACTTTTGTAATAGCAAGCAGCACACGTAGACCACGAGCGCGAAGAGTGCACAAGCTACTGCGCCTGACTTGCGCAGCCTTCTGTTTCACGTCATGGGCGGACAATAATTAGAAGCAGGGACTATGAGTCACAGGCATCAACAATTTGCAGCGGGAGAATATTATCGACCACTACTTCTCAGTCTGCACGCAGATGCGGCCACGGCCATCACAGGCTGCCGACAATGTGACTGAACTCCCTCAGCTGCGTGCGCGTGGCGATCGAATTTCCTTAAGTGACGGAAAGTTATAGAAGCGAGATACGATTACGCAGATGGAGCTGGATGCTTATGCAATTGTTTGGTCCAGCACACACTGATTTAATATCAAAAGTTTTGCAAATTGTTAGCCAAGCAATTTGGCGAACACACGAGCAAATCGATCAAAATCGACATGCTGATGGGTACTTCTCATACGATGATGAAAGTCATCCCAGTAGCCATTTATAATAGAATATAATGCTTACTAATTTAAATTATTAGTTAAAGTAGTCCTAAGGAGGACTGATGGCGTTCTCCAATCCGCAAGTGTACAAAGGCAATGCTACTGTAACCATTGGATTAATCAGTTCTTAAAAGAACTCAATGTAGCTTTCTCGTGGCAACGAATTAAAATTGATCAGCTTTGGCCCAATATCTGGTAAAAATGGAAATCTTAAGACTTGTAATACTACTCATTCTTGCTGTTGATATACTAATACCATAGATTCCAAACACTGCCGTATACACGTTCAAAACAGACTTCTAATATACTGTACCGACTACAGATGCTGATAGTGGAAATAGAATAAGACAATGGTCACCATAGGTTAAGGAAATTAAAAAATGGATATTATAAAACAACAGGAAACCGATGAATAAAAATTGGAAAAGTGGAGGTAAAATATGGAAATACAACGATGCTACTACACTGATTACAAGTGAACTATATCTGACACTACACAAAGTGGATAAGTGGAAAGTGGATAATGGAGGTAAACAATAGAATTACAATGACACTCTACTACACCGAAAGCAATGAAACTATACACACTATACCTAAGACTACACATGGAAAATACTATTTCTTCACTTGAATTTGTTATCGCCAGTTTCTTCATCCGTCTATAGTACTTCATGTAATTCCACATTTCTTCATTTGAATTACAATACATCGACCACTACTTCAGTTACCGATTAAGGGATATAAAACATAATACTGCAGTCCGTCAGTCATCAGCAGGTACTCGTCTAGTTGTGTTTCGACCCCTAACCTGAACACTCAAACCCAGACGAGCGGGGTCCCACACATAGTGGCTGACAAAATACTGAATAGGTAATGATATGTCTTGAAAGATATGTCACAAAGATAAATCAGATATCATTCAATTGTTGCGTTTCCCATATGTAAACAGATCCTGTCATTAAATTCATCACATCAATAAATACAGTATGCTTTTTGCGATCCTCACATGTAAACAAATCCTGTACATCAATCTTTGCCTTTTCGATTCCCACAAGTAAACAGATCCTGTTCATCCTCGAATCCCATAAAGATGTAATCGCTGTGTGATAAATATGTAATCCGCCTTTACACAAACTTCGCCTCATACATCAAGACTTAACAATGGGAGCTCTCTCATCTCCCGTAAGACACACTAAGCGCTCTGTATTCACTCTTCACTGCCCACCCCCATATGATGGCTACAAGTCATTGTTAGTCGTTTATTCACCTATGCAGCAAGGCATTAAGGAAAATGTGAGTCGTTTGTTGGTCGCGTGCCTCATTGAAATTCACAGAGTGAAGTGAATTGTCGAGCCGAGAAAAGACCATATTTGTGAAGCGATTCATTATGCCTTGTGAGAGCCTTTTCTGTGTAACTCATCAAGTCATGCTGAGAATAACCTCTAGATTTCATGATATTTAGTGTCTTGTTAGTTTTGTGCACAGCGTCTTGTAACTTCGAGCATATTCTACAATATCTGACTACCTGCGACGCGAAAACATGAAGGGCCATCTGTAATGGGATCATACTCTCTGGAAAAGTCAGTTGCACCACAGAGAAAGAGAAGTCATCTACCTTGTGATATACTGAAGTTCTCAACCTGTTCTGTGAGATTTGTATTTTCACATCAAGGTAAACTACCTCTTTATTGTTATCACCATTTCTCTCCGCCAACAAGTCAGGTGGATAAATTCTTTGAATCAACGAATTAAAGTGTTTATAATTGACAACACATATATCGTCTATGTATCTTGATGTAGGTGATAACAAGCGTGCTAAATGATATTTCTTAGCTTTTATCAAATTTTGCATAAAAACATATTCGCAGTGTAAGAGGAATAGGTCAGCTAGGAGTGGACTAGAATTTCCTCCCATTGGAATGCCTTTAATCTGCCTGAAAACTAAATTACCGAATGTGACGTAGGTCTGTGATAATACGAAATGTATGCCTTCTTTTAACTTCTGTTTATCAAAACAGTGATAACCACTATATTTTTTCATTGAGCAAAAGGACTTATCATGTCCAATGCAAATAAATTTTCTATTTGAGGAATTAAACACCAAATCCATAATAGCGAATATGTGATCTTCAATCAATTTTTGATCAAGATTCGTATATAAGGTTGAAAAATCGAAAACTTGCAATGAATGAACTTGTGTCGAATTTAATCTATGTAGAAATTCTTGTGTGGACTTTATACTCCAGAAGCAATCGAAACCGCTGTTTCTCTTAATTGCCATACAATATCTCTGAAAATTGTCACGCAAAATACTTAAGGCTGAATTTACTTTGATGGAAAGCTTTTTCGATGTGCATTGTCGTGCTCCTGCTATGAATCTAAATTTGCATGGAGTTTTGTGAAATTTTGGAATCCAATATAATTTTGGTAATTTTCTGTCTTTTTCACAGACAGATAGTTTAAACTCGCTTTCCATAATTGTTGTGTGTTGCTCAATTACATTCTGCGCTAAAATTTGCTCTGGACCATAGGTATCATTACCCGATATGTTCGACGTGGAAATATCAATTCCCAACTCGGCTAAGAGAATTTTGAGATAAAACTTTTTGCAAATGAAGGCATAATTATTAGATGCTTTATCAACTGGCGTAATTATGACGTCATTCTGCAATTCTTTCAGATTTTTACCCATTTTGACATTAATCTTGTGTCGATTACAGTGTGCGCGAAATCTATTCGAGAATTTCTTGGCAAGATATATTCGATCTTTAATCAGTGTCATGATTCTTGATTTCCACGCTGAGAATAAAGTAGCCTCAAGCTTCTCTTTCTTACTTATTTTTGTAATATGCTCATCTAATGAATTACTAATTTGAGTTGTTATGGCACTCCAACTAAGGCTTTTGGGGATTCTGTGTTTGGTACCAAAACTGAAGAGTTGACGTAAGTCTTCATCATCCACAATATCCAGATCACCCGTTATTACGTGACCATAATGTGGGTAAACAAAAGATTGCCTCTTGCTACATGAGCATGGATTGTTCATGATGTGCATTACATCCTGAAACTTTAGGTTATTCAAAAAACGCCCATAATTGCAAAACTTCAATGCAGTGGGTTTATCTAATTTATAGAATATTTTCGGTGGATAACGTTCTTGAATTGTGCTTGGAATTAGCTTGCACACACTGTGATCGCAGAATATAGACATGAGATTGAGTGAGTCTATTGTCTGAGATTCGAACGGGATGATAATGGTTGCTCGTTCTTTTACATTTTTGTTCTCCGAGTCTAGGTTAAGTTTATTTTGAATATATGCTGTTAGTACAAATGTCATCATATTTGCCTCATCCCTTGTCTTGCCTAGAATGGCTCTTAGCATAGTTTTAGGGAGAGATTTTAGATGATGATAAAACCTTGACATCCTACGCGTCTCAAAAGAATCTTGTAATTCTTGATAGGTATTGTCAAGTTCCATAATACCTGAGCTTTTTCTACCCGATTCCAATAAGAGTACGGTATACGTGGAGCTTATAGATTTCAATTGACAGATGTTTCGATTTGAGAAGCAAAATGTGCGTCAGTAGAATTACTTAGGCTCCCTTTGAGAATATATGCCACGTGTAATTGTTGACCTGATTCGTACGTCAGTGTTGATTGATGTTGTTGCTATAGTAGCTATACAGTATACATGTAGTGAGTGTGAACGATGATGAAATATGAGAGGAAGAAGAAAAGGGGACAGAGTGAGTGAGAAAGAGAGAGGGAGATGATGAAGTCACCCGAATATCTATTTTATACAGGCATAAAGTAGATATTCGGGTGACTTCATCATTTTTTTCTGTATGTCTACAAAATTTCATCAAATAAAAAGAGCACATGTATATAAAATACTCGAAATAATAGTATATACGCATGCTCCATATGTCAATGTTGTATCCATGAGCGATTCTTTGTGTTATTTAAATGTATTTATGTCACTTCTTACAGCATCAATATTATTAGTTAAAGTCGGTATCTAATTCAAATGGACAATGAAACGCTCTTTTAGTTATATTTTATCCACGTACATGGATGATCGATGTTTTAACCATGTACAATTCCAAATTATTATTTAGAGCAAATTTTATATACAGTTCCCACTCTTCACAGTGTTAAATATTATTAGTAGCGTATAGCCATTCTTATTCCAAAGAAAGACCATTTTACTTAATATGTAACGATACTTTTTGATAGGATTTATCCATGATGCATGCATTATCCATGTTTTATCCAAAAACGGTCATCTAGGGCTTATATCCACATAACAATTAAAATGTTTAATCAACGTTTATTCAACGTTTTTTCAAAGTTTTTCACACCAAGTTGATTTTTGGTTTGTTTTCAACGATGATATCAACCGTACGTTTATTAGCAACGTTTATTCAACGTTTTTTCAACGTTTGTCATACCAAGTTGATTTTTGGTTAGTTTTCAACGATGATTTCAACCGTTGAAAAAACGTCATTTTTTACTTGGGAAGCGATGTGAATGATCTAGCTTGTCAGAAATCAGACTTGAATTTGCATTACGTTCAATGGAAAAATTGATCCTTCTGCCCCTCGAGACTAGTTCTTGTCGTAACCATCAGTATTAAAAAATGTCATCTCTAGACCAAACAATGCAGACAAGGCAATCTCTGTGGGTCTTTAAAAGTCACTGATGGTGCTTATGCTAGTTTGTCATACGGTGAACCAGCTAGGCGAATTTTTGCAGACCTGTCCTCGAAAGACCAATTTATGTTACGAAAACAAGCTATTCTCTAAGAAAGGATCACAAAATCTACCACATACTAACACATTGAAAATGAATTATTGGAAAAACTCATTTACTGTCACCCAAGAATATAAAAAAGCCCAAAACACAAAGAGTCTGTCAAGACGCTAGCAAAGGCCATATCACAAATCGTGAATCCTTCAGAGGGAGGGATCAACACTTGAAGTGAAGGTCCTTCGAGTATGATGAATTTGTTGAAGGCATCATTTTTGGACTAGTAAAAATTGTCAATAGTATCGGTGCAATCATTCAGTACTATACTTTTAAGTTATGTTTTGTGTTTTGCCTTATCTTATCATACTTAGGCAAATCTCACCCGGCTGTCAACTGTCTATGGACCAGACACTGTAAAAACGATCGTTCTTCTATTGGTTTTCCGGAAAGCTACTTGATTTTTTGAACCTGATTTAGAAAATGAATGATTTTTAGGAATCACACAAGTCGAAAAAGCAATATTGGTTTCTTGTGAAACAGACTTTTTTAGAGCATAGAAAATTCATATAGCAAAGTATCTGTTAATCAAGGATGTGATTTTTCCTGATTTATCAGGAAATCCTGATTTTTTGGGTTGATTACGGTCGTTTTTGAGACAAGGCATATTCTGCAAAAATAATTAATTTACACGTTGCACGTGGCTTACAAGTATGACTCCTGTACGATTATGATTGTTTCATTATGATTCAATGCTAGGTTTTAATCACATCTGTTGTCACATGGGTATCTCTTAAATATGCACGTAGACTATATGGGCTGCGTACATTAAGTTAGACTTATTAATTAGACTCTCTTAAAGTAGCATGTATGTGCGGGAGTCGAGGGTTGCCGCTCTGACGCTCTTAATTTAGTCCATCCCTCTTTTTGGAGAGGTAGTTGGTTCGGTTTTCCTTTTCTGACGCCTGCTGGGTCGTTCACGTGCACTTCTTGGAGCAGGGAGTTGCTTGGGTTTATCTCGTTAGTATCTCTGTGTTGACTCTTGTGACGTTACACGGTCAACCAGTGAACCTGTCCTGTAAGGCGGGGAAGTTAGTTCGGAAGCCATGGGCGTAGTAGCCTACCTGAGTTTTCCACTTAATATGCCCGGGTATATTAACTCGCGCCAAACTTTCATTATGTCTTTGTAACATTCAGCCATTTTCTTGGAAATAACACTTCTTTTCTGCTGATTTTTGTAAATCAAGCACTCATCTTAGTGTCTCATGTGATCACAGCTGAAGAAGGTTTGGCGAAGGAATAAGTCTTATTGCCTGTATACTAGGGTTTTCAAAATCCCGATTTTTCCTGATCCCGGAATTAGCAGACTTAATTCATTTACCGATAGTATGCTTAGGATAGCGTTGGCTGAACAATACTAGCCGTTGTTTTAAATTCTTTGACGAGTATTTTGAACGATGCACTCTGCAATACAACTATACATGTGCCTTCATGCCCATGAATTAGTGATAACTTATCTTTTCACATGCAGACAGAAGCTATAACAATAAGTAGATCTGGTTATCGCACACAATATGCGTTGTCGCATTAAGGCCCGGTATGAGATTTTCAAATCAAAATGCAAATCCCGCGATTTTGCGTTCGGAAAAAGACAATATTGAGTAATAATCATTAGATATTGGTGCGCCTGTATGAATAATGCTTCTCTGTTTCCTTCTCTCGACTGCCTGAACATACTTTTATTTTTTGATATCAATGAATTGGTGGCGATGGACAAGCATATTATTCTATACAGTTCTATATGGGAGTAGCTCTGTCTCGAGCTTGCAAGTGTCTATTGTTACGGTGATCATGGGAAGTCTTCTTGCATCGCGCTCCAGTTGCATCTGTTACTCCAGGATCCTTGTTCATGGCGTTGTTGCTCAATCTTCATACAAATCCTAACTGCCCAAAGAACAGATGTTACCTAATCCCGGGATTCAGAATCCCGTAAAAATGCGATAATCCCGGGATTGAAACCTCTACTGTAGGGGCCTATACCTAAGAAATGTTACTCTGTCTTTCAGATTTTATTCAGATGCTTGTTGCGGTATTGCTCATTTTATACCATGATAATTGTAATAAATTAGATTCAAATTGTGAATTTGTTTCCATTACAGTCTAGTTTCAACAAGCTCATAAGTACCAAATTATAAGCACATGCAATAAATTATTGTCGCTTTAAGTGACGGATTCCATCTCATATATTAAATACGCCTATTTTGTGGTGTCTCCACTTAATAGACCCGGGTATCTTAACCTGTCACAAACAAACTTTGCAATTTCGTCATTTTCCAGTTAATAGAATGCCGAGTATATTAAGTGGAAAACTCCGGTACTGCCATAACAGTCAACCTATCATTTGTGCGATCCAAGTGTGATATGAATCCCTTTTGACGGTTTGTGGTAGCTTTGATGGCGGGCTTTCACCATGGTACCATTCCCTAGAGGGTACCAGTCCACCGTTGAGTGTGTGAAGATTGTATTTGAAGAGGCTTAGCTCGGCTAGCTCACTTAGTTCCGAGCTGTCGACTCGTCGCACGATCTCTTCGCCGTCAACCATCACATTTCGCTCACTACGTTCGCTTAATCTGCATACATTGCCTAGCGCGTTGCTTTTGTTTTCATTTTGTGTCTTTTATTTCTTGCCTATAATCGAGCTATGCAAGGCAATATGTGAATGTCCCAAAGTAATGGTTCTACTGTTAATGTAGTAATGACTGTTTACAGTGGGCCCCTTCAAAAATTGGTTTCCTGATTTTTTTCGTTTGGTCAATCACATCCTTGATTAATTTTTGGAACAATTTCAAAGTGATTTATTGAAAAGCAAACATACAAAGAAGTTCAAAACTTGGGTGGAGCACATTGGCATGTTTAACTAGCAGCATAATCATGAAGCGTTAACCCTTGAAAAACATATCATTTAAATTCATAAACAGATTTTTTTCAATGGTCTGTCTAAAAGTCATTCCATGTTTTTGGAAAATGTCCCCGCGATACTGATTACTCGTTCTGATGGTGCACCGAACGGGGTGCTGATGGCCATAGTGGCCCCCGGTGCGCGGGTCACTGATGCCATTATTGGCAAATTGCTTTGGTACTGATTCTACCATTTGAGTGGATTCGCACTTGAGTGAGGTGTCGGGAAAGAAAGAATCATTCTATTCCTTTTCGGCGCTTGTCGTTTATACTCCATGTTATTATCAGATGTTTCGATTTCAAGAGCGTTGAAAGAACATGAAAGCAACCTACTTCAAGTCAGTTACAAATCTTGAGCTGAAGCATTTTGTGCTTGATTCATTTCAGACCTTAGTGTCAAATTAGTTTCTGTTGCCGCAACTTCATTTGCGAATTTCAAATTCGTAGATCGGGAATCAGTTGTAATCGCCATGAGCTCAAGTGGAATGTAGTCCAATGAGAATTGAATCACTACATGAAAATCGATTCGTTGCAGTTTTTAGCAGATTCATTCAGAATGTATGACCACATGAAATCGAAGATTTTGTTTTAGACCGTCAATACCCGCTACATGAATTAAGTCAAATTAACAGGAATTTCTCTCGTAATTCTGAATGATGCAATAAGATAAGTACAAAGAAAGGTATAATTGAGAATGCAATTGCCATATTTTGAAAATTATGTCAATGTCCATATTTGGAGGCTCTTACATATAATTTTACATTAAAATTGAAATTATTTATCCACCATGGAAATAGAAAAATGATAATGAGAATACGTGAAAATCAGCGCTTGTAAAACCCACTTCCTTCGCTAAAAGTAAGACTTTTTCTTCAATATAGAAAGCAACAAGACTTGTGTGACTTCTCTAATAAAGTCAAAAAGCGGAAACCTCCACTTATGGCTGCATCTTGGTCATTTCAAGATACAATCGCCCTACATTCACGCATGAATGTATTTATGGTGCGCTATGCCGATGATGTTACCTTCCTTCATTTTATTCGAGACAGCTCTGAAGATAATCTCCAGCAAGAGCTTAATAGCATTAATAGATGGTCCTCCGATATTGGCTTGCCTCTCAATAAAAATAAGTGTTTTGTAATGGACATTGTAACAAAAAAGAATCTGGTTTTGTCTGATGTTTATTTTCCAGATGGTAATGCCTTGTGTCAGGTCTCATACATTCGCATTCTGGGCGTTACTTTTTCTAGTGACATGAAGTGGAATTTGTATTTGGATGATTTGATTATGAAAGCGAGGAAGAGACTTTATGTCATGTACAATCTTAAGAGATCGGGTTGCCCTGCTACCCTTATGTACAGATCATAAGTCGCTTTTATTCGCTCCATTTTTTTATTTGCTTATCCAGTTTATTGCAATGCACCGGACTATCTATTTAATAAAATAATGCGTTTGGAGAAGCGAGTGTTTAGGATTATCAATTCGAATGAGTTTCCTTCATTCATCGAAGTTGCCACAAAGATGTGTTACAAAATGATTTCATCAATTGAGGGGTCGTCTTCTCACCCCTTGTCTGTTATGTTCTAACCACATAATTGTCGACTAATTCGTTCTCAGTGCACTTTGCGTCCACCATTCGCAAAAACTGAACGCTTTCGGTGTTCATTTATAAAATTTTGTATTCTATAGTAGTAAGCAAGTGACAAACACTCGACCGGCGCGCCCCCCCCTCTGGAACGACAGAGGTTGTAGTCTGTCGTGGTGTGCCGGCCAGGTTGGTTCACGTTCACAAACTGTTCGCTGACTCCCCCCCCCCTCTGGAACGACAGAGTGTCGTGGTGGACTTGGGCGACCGCCAGGATTAGTCTTGAGGCTATAGTGTGTGATGTTTTTCGTGCAATCTGCTGAATGTTGGGTTGTAAAATGGGCTGTTTCGAGTGGAAGGAGTGGTCGGATGAGAAAACGGAGGCCAGATTCGGATTCGGCGTGAAATTCTGCATCGGTATGGTGAATTTGAACGCCATCGGAGAGAAAAATTTTCGCTGACGTCCCCCCCCTCTGGACAGCTCGCTTCGATTTTGGCTTCCAGTGGACGGATTTTGTCGTGCCATAGCTCGTTTGAAAGCTGAGAGTGAGACAAATTCACTGAAAGAATCGGCTTGTTCATATCTGTCTTCGTTTAGATGTGAGACGCCATTTAAGATTTTGGGACATTGGCGAAAAACGACAGAGTTAGAATTTGGGACGTTTTGGGCTGTAGCTTCAAAACGAAGCATCGGATTGGAAAACGGATTTCAGATTTGGAATCAGCGTGAAATTCTCTATCTGTATGGTGAGTTTCAAGGCAATCGGCGAGAAAAAATTTTCAACATTTTTCGAAAAAACGACAGAGTTAGAATTTGGAACGTTTTGGTGTGTAGCGCCCAAACGAAGCATCGGATGGGAAAACGGAGGTCAGATTCGGATTCGGCGTGAAATTCTGCATCGGTATGGTGAATTTGAACGCCATCGGAGAGAAAAATTTTCGCTAACGTCCCTCCCCCCCCCTCTGGACAGCTCGCTTCGATTTTGGCTTCCAGTGGACGGATTTTGTCGTGCCATAGCTCGTTTGAAAGCTAAGAGTGAGACAAATTCACTGAAACAAAGGGCTTGTTCCTATCTGTCTTCGTTTAGATGTGAGACGCCATTTAAGATTTTGGGACATTGGCGAAAAACGACAGAGTTAGAATTTGGGACGTTTTGGGCTGTAGCTTCAAAACGAAGCATCGGATTGGAAAACGGATTTCAGATTTGGAATCAGCGTGAAATTCTCTATCTGTATGGTGAGTTTCAAGGCAATCGGCGAGAAAAAATTTTCAACATTTTTCGAAAAAACGACAGAGTTAGAATTTGGGACGTTTTGGTGTGTAGCGCCCAAACGAAGCATCGGATGGGAAAACGGAGGTCAGATTCGGATTCAGCGTGAAATTCTACATGGAAATGGTGTATTTCCAGCTCAATCGGAGCACTAGAACCGGAGATAGACGGGTTTTTAGTGTTTGGATGATGGATATGACGTCATCAGCTGATAGCCACAAACTATATAAGCTGGGAACCGACAGAGACTTGTCATTAAGACGACAGATTGTCAACGGTAAGTCGTCTCTCTGAGCTCCGATGATAGCTTCGGACATTCCAAATTCCGAGTTTCTGTAAGAAACCGACTTAGAAAATTTCATTGCTGATATCAGCTAAGCCGTCAGACTTAGAGGTTAGCCAGGAGATGGCCTTCGTCTCCAGGCCATAAAAGACTCCAAAACTTTAAAGGCTTGTAACTTTGCTTCTACAAGTCCGTTTGACTTGATTCAAAAAAGGTTCGGTCGCTATTGACCTGCCCTAAGTGACAGACTACTTATAAAATTTCATAAGTAGTGCTAAAAAGTTGAAAAATTTAAATTCGCTATTTTTGGCAATTTTCGGGGTTTTCAAACCTTCTGATTTCAATAAAGACCTTTATAAAGTTGTCAGAGGCGAGCTTCGGCTCGAGACTTGCTTCCTGATGTAAATAACTCCACCGGTTTTCATGTCAAAATCGGGGTCCGAATACCAACACAGTGATATGACGCACGCTCAGTCCGCGGGAGGTTGGATTTGAGGGCCGAGGCCTTGGAGTCGGGATAAGATCCCCTCTGAGTAATGCCTGTAACGGATTCATCAGCCTAGCTTGTCTATCCTCAAGTATTGAATGACATATTAGTTGTATTTTTAAAATGATTGTCAATGTTACTTGTCAGTAATTCTATTTTATCTTTCCTTCTACAGAATATGGGAGGCAACTCAAAATTTCTGTTTAAAAAATGCTCTTGTGGTGAAGTGAAGAGAGGTGGTGAGTTTAAACGCCACTTGAATAAATATAAGAACACGCCTCACATTCATGTTGAGAAAGGTGTTGTTTCCGGCTGTACACATTGCCAAAAGTTTTTAAGAGGCAAGCAGCACGAAAAATTTTATGAGAGGCATCAGAACTGTCCAGTTGTGAAGTTCGGAAATTATACAAGTTCGGACATAGGCAAAATCATAGCCCCCTATTTTGAATTGGTCGATTTGGATCAAGAACTGCAGAATGCAATTGCAGATATCATAAATCCTCCTGTTCCGACTACAGGAAATGAAGAATTGCAGAATGCAATAATAGCCGATCCTCCTGTTCCGACTACAGGAAATGAAGAATTGCAGAATGCAATAACAGCCGATCCTGCTGTTCCGACTACAGGAAATGATCTAAGCAGTGATTCAGACACCTCAGACGAGTCCGACTCTGAGGAGGTTGTAGTGCCCGTTAAAGGAATAGCGAAGCCAATCTTCCCCGAAAAAATTGAAGGGGATTAAAGCCCAAACTTTAGCCTGGAATAAGGACGATCAGGCTGCCAAAGTTAGCCAGGAGTTTGCGCTCAATAAATTGAAAGATGAGCTGAGTCGCTTTAGAAACGAATGCGAGACTTTGAGAGGTGAAAATTTTAACCTGAAAGCTCAAGTTCAGGAAATCAAGAACCTCAAAACGCAGGTCATAAATTTGGAGGCTTTTCGGGATAGAGCACTGCAAAGTGAAAAGCGAGTTGAAGAGCAGGCAGCAAATATTAAAAATTTAAAATCACAAGAAGGGGTGCTTAAGCTCAAGATTGAGCAACTAAAAATGAAAATGGTTAAGAACGAGCAGCACAAGGAGAGAAGAACAACACTCCACCTACCAATTATCAACAGCAGGATTGTTGATGACATTCTGCTGCAAAGTGAGGATGTCGACAGCACGTTCGAATGCTACGAGGGAGCAATGGCGGAGATGCGCTGTATCCATGTCTCCATCAAGCATGATGGCGACATCAAAGAATTGCGCCACCGGAAGCGAAAACTGCCGGCCAAGTACTTGCCTGAGCCACCACCATCGAAGGGGTTACGAACCGGCTAAATTTCTCTTATGGTAAGTTAATATCATCTCTATCACTTGAATATAATTTCATCTATTTTCTTTCTATTTTTCAGATATGACGAGAACGAACCAACGGCTCTCATAAGGGCCACCATGGGGCAAGACATGATAGAACCTCCACGCGGTTTGCCCTGGGCAGTCTTCGGACTGGCGAATACTATCATTAAGTTGAATCTGCTATCAGTCAACTTGAACGTTACAAATGAAGTTCGGTGTAATACTTCCTTTCGACGGGCGTTCCTGTAAAGGGCGGCGGTGAAACCCGTAGCTATGTATACCGCAAGGGACATTCGGCAATGGTCAATCTTGTTAAACCTCTCTGCGTCATGTTTGCAAGTGATTGCCTCTGTCTCAACGTAGTATGCATTCGCGCCAGGGCGACATTTAGCCAACTGTCGAAGGTTGCCTAAAACTTTCCATTGCATACGTTATGAGAACCATGAGTTCTACCTGTCTCTATCAATGAGACGAATTGATGAATGGAATGAAATGGGAGGACACTCACGCGCCACACGCAACATAACACACTTCTCTCTTTCATAGTCTAACAAGCTCTTTACACATGGATCGCAGTCGATTGCTATCCCTGTATCAGAAGTGTAAGCTATCTTAATTTTATTTAACACTATTTCACCTACCATCATCGCCCATATGAAATGTTATAAGATTTACAAGTTAGACTAAGCGTGCTACTATTTCCAAATGAAAAAGTATACATGATTAAATCATCCACTGAAGCCCCATTCAAGTAAGTCAGTATGAAAGCAAAGATAATACGAAATAAAAATTTATTATGGCATGTATTTCAAAAGGTCTTCATCGTCAATATCGTCCCAGAGTCTGACTTCACATAGATCACAAAAACAGTTCAGTTGCTTTAATCGTTCTTCCACTGCGAGCCTCACTTTGTCAATATACTCTCACTCTGCCATAGTTCGTGGCTGGGAGTTAGGGGTGTACCACTCCCATAATTGGTGGAGGAATTTCGTGCTGGTGATCTCCATCACATCGTCAGTATCGTACTGGAGATACTTCCACCTCACGTCTGTTAAGTCGGGACACTCCTTCTCACATACACTCTCCTCTTCCTCATCCGCTGGTAATGATAACTTCCTGATATTGTCCAGTCGGTACACTTTCTCTACCTTCCCCTTCGTTGGAGCGTTTGGTGCAACGAGCGCCTTTGGTGTTGAGCATGGAGAAGAGAATTTTGTATTTGGCGTTGTTGGAGGGCTTGTCATGTTGACTGTGAATAATGACTTTGAAATGTTTTCTAATTCTTAAGTATCAACAAGCAACCAATCAGAATGAACAGCCAATGAATGATGAATATGAAAGTATATATTCAAAGTGACATTCGTATCATTTCACTCTGGCGAATTCTATATTTGAGGCGTACAAGTGAATTCCAAATTTGAGTGAAGTCTCTATCTTGTTGAAGTATCAACCTTAAACTTGATTTCATTGAAATGGTAAGTTGAAAATTTCTTCACTCATCTCCCTCAAACGTGTGGCTAATAGCATTTTCCTCAATTTCAGGCATGAAGTTCATCACCAACACCCTCCCTTCTCGAGGAAAGTTTAGAGTTGTTGAGTCAAGGTAGGTTGTAACAATACACTGAGACTTGAACAGAGATGATAGAATGATTTCTCTTTCAGGTGATACCAGTCCCATCTCGAGCGAGTCCATATCAACATTGTCGCGGGAATGCAACGATCGGGAATGTGCTGACTGTGGACACATCTTCACGAGGAAGCGTGATCTCATCCGACACATCAAGCGAGGTGTTTGTAGACCTAAGTCAGCATCAATCTCCGAAGGTAGGGATGATTCTGTTAACGATGTCTCCTTTTCTTGCGATTTATGCATTCAGTCTTTTGAGTCACATTTTGAACTATCTTCACATAGACTTCGACATACACACAGTGACGATAGTTATACTAACAGCACCTCCTCTATCCGACTCACTGAAGTGTCCATAAATAATTTAGTGAGGAACTACCAGATGGACTCCTCAGAAACCATTACTGACTTTGAAGAATGGTTTCATCAAAATTCATCTTTGATTGGTGCGCTCTTCAACAATTTAGACAATTTTAGAATGAAGGCGCTCATCTATCTCAAAATAAAATATGTAAAAATCGACCACCATACTGGACAAATAATAGAGGTTGGAGTTTCACATACCCTCCTCTCCTGCAACCGAAGTTGTAGACTGTGAGTCTTGGATAAATTTTCATATCCAAGGGTTAAAATTAAATATAGATAAATTTAACGAGCGTGATAGTGGACTCGTTTTTGATGGTATTGAGACCGCCATGATTAAAATCAGTTTATTAGGAAATCATAGTGGTCGAGGCTCCTTTAAACTTCCGAAAAATTTAAGAAATAAAGCAGCAGTCATTTCTGTAGATTGCGAATCGCAATGTTTTAAGTATGCCGTCCTCTCCATTCTCCACTATAATGATGTACAGAATAGCCGATACCGCAAGAGTAAGTATCAACAGTGGGAGAATGAATTAAACTTCGATGACTGTAATAGTGACGATATGAAAATTAAAGATATAGAAAAATTTGAAAAATTGAACAACATCAAAATAGTTCTCCATGTTTGGGAAAAAGGATTGAAGGGTGTGCGCTACAACTCGCGTTCGAGTTGTTATGAACGTACAATAAACCTGTTATTAGTAAAACAGGATGATAGTGAGGAATGGCACTACTGCGGTATTCCCAAAATCTCTCGCTTATACCACCACTTAGAAAACTCTAGTAGAGAGTTATATTACTGCGACAGATGTATACCCACTTTAGGAGGAAAACTAAATTTGAAACTCATTACGAATGGTGTAAGCGAGGTAAACTACAAATGGAGCGCATGCCCAAAGATAAGGAGTTTTCATATAGAGAGAATGGTGATGAAGTAAGTCCTCTTCATGTCATCTATGCTGACATCGAATGTTATATCGATGATAACATCCATCGACCAGCAGCCATTTCCTGCTATGAAGTACGGCATGATCACTTTAGGAGTAGGCAAAATAAATGAGCGTCTGGCAAGGTGAGGATTGTATTTACCAATTCCTACAATTCCTCGAACAGGCTGTAAAATTTCAACAAAAACATGATGGTGAACTCTATCGCAGATCATTGCATATGACAGCAGATGATCAAGCAAAATTTGATAGTTGCAACATTTGCCCCAAATGTAGGAAAACATTTGACGATGATAAGATTAAGAAAGTGCGCGACCATGATCACATCACTGGTAAATTTAGAAACGCACTCTGTTCAAAATGCAATTTTTCACTTAGGATGAAACGGCGTACATTACCCGTCATTTTCCATAATTTCAAGGGCTACGACAGCCATATGATAATAAAAGGAGGTTTAGGTCAAATGAAAGAGTGGAAGCTTGATGTAATAGCACAAACGAGAGAGAAGTTTATGGCCATGACAGCAAAAGTGCCTGTCGATAAAACTAAAGAAAATAAGACGGTCTATTTTGATATAAAATTTTTAGATTCCTACCAATTTATGACTGCATCACTGGCCTCTCTCGTGCAAAATCTAAAGTCTCTTCCACTAACACAAAATCTTAAGAAACAATATCCAAATCTAACCGATGAAGTCATCACACGGAAAGGAGTCTTTCCATATGCATATTTTGATGCGATTAGTAAACTCGGCGAGACTTCTCTTCCGCCCATAGATAAATTTAAAAATGATTTGACCGGCGCAGAATGTAAGACCGAAGATTATGATCATGCACAAGATGCATGGATAAAATTTGACTGCCATACATTTGGTGAATATATGATTGCCTACCTTAAGTTAGATGTATTTTTGCTGGCTGATGTATTTCAGGAGTTTCGACGAGTGGCATTAGAAGAAGATAAGTTAGATCCCGTCCTTTTTGTCAGTCTACCAGCCATGTCATTTAAGTCTGCTTTTAAAATGACTGGTGAGACCATTCATCTCTTACAAGATCCAGAGATGTATAATTTATTTGAGCGAGGAATTCGCGGTGGTCTCACATTTGTAAATAAACATAGGTTAAAATCTGAAACAGTAGGTAATGATCATACCCATCTTAAGTATTATGATCAAAATAATTTGTATGGTAGTTCATTATCCAAACCGCTACCTCACTCTGAGTTTAGCTGGTTAGATGATAGTGAAATTCAACATTTCTCCAACCCTTCTAACATACTAGCAATTCCAGTTGAAGGTGATTGGGGATATTATTTTGAGATAGATCTAATCTATCCAAATAATATTAAACATAAAACCGTGGATTTTCCACTCGCACCCGAATCAGGTGAAGTGACCAAAGATATGTTTTCCGACTTTATGAAACAATTTCATAAAGATTTAGAATCATGCGGTCAACCCGACTATAAGCCTTGCCGCAAACTTTTACTCACCCAGTATGATAAAGAAAACTATCTAGTCCACTTTAGCATCTTAAAATTTTATTTAGAAATGGGTATGATTTTAAAAAGAGTTCACCGCATTATTAAATTTAGACAGAAAGCCTTCCTCAAACCATATATTGATAGCAACAGCCAGAAACGTGCACTAGCCCAAAATAATTTTGAAAAAGATTTTTATAAATATAAGAACAACAGTCTATTTGGTAAGACGATGGAGGATGTTAGAAAGCGCGTAAACTACAAACTAGTTAATGATGATCAAAAGTATCACAAATTGGTCTCATCACCTCTATTCATCGATAGAGACATTATCGATGAGGATCTTGTAGGTATTAAAATGATAAAATCTGAAGTTGAGTTGTGCAAACCCATCTATATTGGTCAAGCTGTACTAGATTACTCTAAGCTTGAAATGTACCAACTCTTTTATAAAATACTAAAACCATGTCCTCTCGTAAAAGAGGTTCGTTTGTTGGGTGGTGATACAGATAGTTTCTTCTTAGGTATTACCACTCAAAAAGATTTAAATTTCAATGAAGTAGGAAAATCTTTAGAAAGATATTTTGATACATCAAATTATCCTACTGATCACCCACTCTACTCCATCAAAAATAAGGCAAAACTTGGCTGCTTTAAGGATGAGACAGCAGGGAAGGAAATAGATGAAATGATTCTCCTCCGTCCAAAAATGTACAGTATGAAATTAAAGGATAGCGACGATAGTATTAAGCGTGCTAAAGGCATATCAAGATCATTGGTCTCTAACATGAAACATAAGAATTTCAGGAAAGCCTATAGAAATAAAAATATAACGTTTGTCAATATGACAATCTTAAAATCTAAGTCGCATGAGATCAAAACTCATACTTTTAGGAAACGGGCGCTTTCAGCATGGGAGGATAAGAGGTGCTGGTTAGAACACAACATATCTCTTCCACATGGACATCCTGACACAAACATACCACCACCCAAAAGAATTAAACTCACACTACCACATTCAGGAGACGTCTTAGCATAATCATCCTTAACTTAGTATTTTGATGTTGATTTCTGTAGATAAACATTGTTGTTTTATGTATCGCATGAGATTGTTTTTTCCTTGTGAATATGTGTCCACATCTGTACATTCCCCATGTGATGACTTTTCCACTGAAAGACAGTTTTCCTATCCCTGTATATTTCCACCCTTCACGAAGTAAAAAGACTTTTTGTATATAGCAATGTTTATTGAAGTGCGCTCATGTATATATTTTCAGTTGATGTTGTATAAAGTCTATTGCTTCACATTCATGTACATATTTCAATAAATGTTGTATAAAGACTTCACTTTGTTTTCCGAAACACTAACGTTATGAGGGATTTAGTATCTTTCACGTGGATGCACTCTTGTAAACCATTGGTAATTTTGATAGCAATAGAGGGTATAGTTTGTTTGACGACGGGATGATAGAAAATAGATTCAAACATCTTCTCGACTATTCCATATGAAGCGTCCTTATCATGAATGAAATCACGTAAAATGTATTCTTTTTTCTCACCAACAGAAATAGGTAGAATCAAATCACTTTGAATGTAAAGGTGCTGTTCATGTTTATCAAGTGTCATTGGTGTTTCTATACCAATCGTATGCGCAGCAGCAAACACAGTTTGTAGCATTGAAAAATCAAAGAGTTTTTTCAAATTTTTACTCAATTGACATTGAATGTCATCACCCAGTCTCAGAACAACGCGTTGATTTTCAATTGAAAACGAAATGTGGTGTGTCTTTACATCATATTTACTTTTCATCACATGCTTCAACTTCTGTTGTATATAAGGATTTACTACATGAATGAAGCTTTCAACTGTATGATATAGACGCGGCATTATATTGATAGCAACTTTAGATTCTTCATAAGACTGGTAAATTTTCTTGATGCGATCGCCATAGATGTCCACCCACCATTCATCATTAACTGAATCAGCTTTAGTGTGATATTCATGAGAAGCATACACCACACCGCTTCCAATAATAGGTGTATAATGTCTTACAAAATGACGCAAGGTTGGAGAGAAATAAACTGTAAGTTTGTCATTATATTTCTGAATAACCAACTTATTTTTGTCCGCCATAATTTTCTCTCCATACTTCTTACCCACAGTCTCATTCCATCGTTTTACTAACTCAATAAGTGATAAAGGTTGAACACCACGCTTTTTCAAAATGATGCGTTCTTCGCATTCTACAACATCTTCATCAAATATTTTAAATCTATAATGAAATTTGTTGATTCGATTTGAATAAACTTTTTTAACATTTGCAGTAGCAATTGACGTTAGATGTAGTCCATGACCAAAACCAAGATGTGGATAGAATTCACTATCCAACCTCAGCGTAAGACCTTTAGTAAAAGAATGAAAGCGGAGGAACTGTCTCCCATTCCAATGATAGATAGTAAACTCATAAGCTTTCTGATTTTTATTCTTCATGATGGAAGTATTACCACTGTTGAATGCCTTAATAATTTTCTCATTCCCAAATGGTTCATAAGAATCTGATTTTATCTGAATCCATTCATAGTTCCACTTTCCATCTGATGTTAAATTGTATGGGAACTGAAATGCATTATTCATCGTTATTCCATCATGGGTGCGAGGAGTCAATATCATTTCTTCCAAATCATTCACATTCTGAATATTGCTATCATAGGAAATACTAGAAACGCCAACCTCCCATTCACCTTCTAAATGCAGTGGGCGATTTAATTCTACTCGATAGTCTGATGGTTTATTTTTGGGAAATTTATTCATAGAAGCATTACTGGGTAAGTAGATTAGAAACGAGTCCTTATTTTCACTTTCCATATTATTCACATTGGAAAAATATATTAGCATACTTTTGCATTAACTCTTCATTCGGAAATGGAGTGTGATACTTGTCACAGCATCTTTATGAAAAGGAATCAACGCACCAGCATCGTCATAAATGGCAATATCAATTTGTGGGATGTAGTTTGATTTCAGCTTTGTATAATGCACTTTCTTGAAAGTATGCTCAGATAAAATACTGCAGCTTTTTGGCTGGTATGGTATCATTGCTATCAATGGAGCTTCAACATCTCCCACACGTACATCTTCACCAATATTGGAATATATCTGAAAATAGTTAATACGACGCGATAGCGACATGTCTGCGCTAGCTTTGGTTACAGTACCACTTTTAAAGATATTTTGGTCAAAACCCAAAATGTCCATTAGAGTTTTATCCATAATTAGTTCAATACCTTTTCCACTTATAGTGAGAGACAAAGTGCCTTCTTTTTCAGAAAATGAAATATGTTGCTCATTAATCACTTCATTTAAATAATCTACAACCAATTTAACCGAAGTAATAATGCGAGGCATCAACACTCTTGTTTCATGTAAGATACCACCTAAAGGCTCTACACACTTTCTGTATAAAGATACGCTCCATTCTGTATCAAATTGATTTGACCTTTCACATGGTAAATGTTGCATATTAAATTTTCCATGAACAGCTGCAGAATGATGTCGCAAAAACTGATGAAAATCTTTTGAACAAACTAATACTAGATCATCATCATTTAATTTACTTATTGCAATATGATTAGATGATTTGATATAAGTCAATGTTGCCACTTGTTTACCATCAACTCGAAGGAGATAATTAAATTTCTTCAATAATGTTTCAGGAGTCATGTTTGTCTTTCTTGGCTTAATCACAATCTTCTTCACCAACGTCTTCTCATTTTTTGGAATAAGATCTACATAATAAGCTTCCTCTCGATATATTAACTGTTTATGACCACTTATGTGGTAATTAACGTTAAAATTATCATAGCTTGTCAAGGCGCTAGCGAGGTAGCCTAAATCATTTCTTAAACTTGGACTTAAACCAACAATCCAATCTTTCTCAACTACATGATGTATATAAGTATAATCATCATTGTGCGGAGTAAATTGGACAATATGTTTACACGCTTTATTCAGGAAATCATATATAAACTTTTTACATAATAAGAGATCTTTCTTTGGCCATTGTGGAATGTATACTCGGCAGCCCTTTTCACATTGGTAAGCAGCTGTACGTCTCATATTAATAGTCATCACCTCATGATCAAAAGTATAGACACAGTTGCTATAAACAAGTTGAGTGACACCCACTTCCCAATTCCCATTTAGCTGTTGTGTATGATCAATGGGAGTAGAAAAGAGTGCGGCTCGATTACTAGCAAATCTATTTGCGGCCGCATTGCTAAGCAAAATATGATAAAACGACATTTTTATATCGCTGATCTGCGACTTTGCATAACATCATGAAGACTTGGATTTTGGACTCTCTACAGTATATCAGAGTTGATCGTGATGGAAACGTACATTTCAAAAATTCTCATGGTCATACATCAAGAGGTATTACATTAACATGGCGACAATTTGTCAACCTCAATGATATCATGAGGGATTTGGAATATTTTGAAACATTAAGATTCATCTCCTTGGGTGATCAAGTTTGGCTTCAACATTACAGAAATGAAATTCAAATCTACCATTCTCATTCCGCAAACTGTTTCTCATTTCGCAAATACAATTGGGAGAAGTATAGAAGATACATACATCGCTCCATCATGATATTTATTCGTCGTGAGTTCATCGCCCTACTATGCAAATCTTAATCAGACATGATTACCACGCACCATGAGTTGGAAATTAGATTCCCTACAACGTATTGAAACGGATCATGATCGAAACGTCTATTTCAAAGATTCAACTGGAAATGTGAGAAGAGAGTTTGCTTTATCTTATCGTCATTTTCAATCTCTACATCATATCATGAAGGATTTGAAATACTTCTATATGAAAAGACATTCACGTATTGGAAATCGCATCTGGTTGCGCGTCAACAATCGGCGAATTCAACTCTATCATTCCCAACTTCATACTAACTTCACATTTCATCAAGGTAGTTGGCGAAAAGTATAAAAGGAAGGTACATCGCTCAATTTACTCATTCTTTCATCATGAAGCGCCATCGCTACACCATCGTCAACATTCTCCGTCGCTTCAGACTCTACACCAAAATCGATCTCACAACATTACACCAACACCTTCCAAACAGCAAGTATTACCCGGGCCGACCTCAAATGTTAGTGGTGAAGATGAACAATTCACGGAATCTTCAACTCTTCCCAAATGGGACTGTACAGATTCTCGGCGCCCTTTCTCATTCATCGGCGCAGTCAATGCGCTTAGAGCTACAAAGACTACTACGTCGGATATGGAAGAGGGAGAGGTGTGTGATGTCGAATCTGACTGTGGACAATATGGTGATCTCTACTCAATTGAGTGAAAGTATCATTTTTGAAGATTCGTACCAGCAGTTACAATTTGTGTTATGAACCCGAACTTTTTCCTGCAGCTCTCATTAGTTGTTGGTTACCTGTGCATGTGGCAATCTTTCATAATAATAAAAGTGATCATTACTGGACTAAAATCTCATGTACAAGCAAATGTGATCCTAGACTATCTCATTGAGTATGTACGTACCCAGCGGATTGTAAAATAAAAAACAATTTTTCCAACATGATGTTTTTATTTCAAATCATGATAGAACTTACAAATCATTTTTTCATTAGAGGATGGATTACATGAAAAGTTTTGAATAATAGATGCAAATCGAGATACATGTAAACGTTTTAAGATGAAGTACAGTACAAAAGCACCACACGTTGATAAAAGTGGATGTTGTAGTATGCGTTCATTTCGCTGATATTGACGCGTATGTTTTCTCAACCACTGCTGTGTTGGTATATTTGGAGGTTGAGCAAGAGAGTCAAATAGTTCACCACGTCGGTCTTCTCCAATAAAGATCGCTTCCCAATGCTCACCGCCTAAATTCTGCGAATGAGTGTTTAGCACAATAAAGATGGGATAGTGATTTACTGCAGGTGGTAAGGTATCGAGTGAATAGACATTATCGAAAGATTTCAACGTCGCTTCGTCTGCATTACGCTGCACTTTAGTCTTAATATCGTCAGCAGTCAACCAACTCATTAACGATTATACTGAAGAATCACGTCACGATACTTTGTAATTTCAATATTTGAATCGAAGACTGCATAAATTAATACATTGATCGTCTCAGGTAGTGTTCTTTTGAACGTCAAATCCAAACGAATATTATGAGGCACGTTCGCTTGACGATAGGGTGCACTAATATCGCTGTCAGCAGTCAAATCAAATGCATAAATAGTATATCCGCTCTTAAACTCTTTCATAGTCAGTCCGTTGGTGTCATCCGTATTGTAAAAGCCAAAGACATCCATAAAATCAACATAACTGCGCATAAATTGATCCGAAGCAAAATCTGGTTTGTAGGGTGGACCAGGATGACTCACACCATTTACACGTAAAGCAATTTCACTTAACTGATTGTGTTGAAAATTGAAAGGATTCTTCTTTATATTACCATTAAATGCATCATTTTCAACCATTGCCACCATGAGGAGCTTCGGTGCTTCCGATGGAAAGAGGCCATCTTTCATGAAACTCTTTTGATCTTTCGGAATTGTAAAGGTGAGAAGCTTTGTATGCTGAACGGGGTAAATGGCATTTTGGCGGTTAAGGCCTTCAGCATGCCCTCTAATGACACTTGGATTCGGTACTACTCGACGAATGTAAAGTGCAATATCTTCCACATGAATTCTAAAATTGTCAACTTTAGCAAATGCATTCAGCGCAAATTCAGGCTTATTCAATGTCAGCTTGAGTCGCATGCTGGTATTACAGAGTAAAAACTTTGACTGTCTAAAGAAGTCTAAATTCAGCGGACCATATAGCTGACATACTTTACTATCTTTAATCATAGCAGATCGCTTTACAAAGCCACTGTTTGTTTCAACATCAAATTTTCCTGCTTCATCTCTGTACCATCCCATGGCTTCCATATGACTTTTTTGTGCTGCTGGATGAAACTGTGATACATGATTGAAATATGATTTATAGGGATAATCGCTTTGACCACCTTCCACCTGCTGCTCTCCAATCGTTAGAGAAACATCGCGAAGTAATGTAGTCAATGGTAAATTGTTCAGTCCAACTTTATGTGTATCGTCAATATTAGTTCCATCTGCTTGCTGAATTCTAAACCTCAAATCAACCATCGCATAACTCAAATCTATGTAGTCATCACTACCACCAGGAATAACAAATTCAATGGGGCCAGCATTCTCAGCTGTTCGAGGATGATAATCTACAATACTTGAACTAAGAATATCTGTCTGTATGGCTTGTTGATCAAACAAACAAAAACCGGAAGTTTTACACTCCATGATTAGAAGTTATAGCAGCGTCGTCGTTTAGCGCCTGATGAATGATTAGAGCCTCTGCGACGTTTGCGTGAATGCCTTTTGACTGAAGATCGCACCTTACCAGCTCCGCGATGTTTCCTCCTTCCTTTATTCATTCGTTTAGGTGATTTCTTTCCTTGAGTAACACCAGCAAAGGTCTGCTTCAATGTTTTTAAACCGCGTTCCTTCCCACGATTCAACAAACTGCTCTTAAAACTTCTACCTCTGGAAAGATCACTAGCAACATCACCAGCAAAGCCAACGGCATTACTTAAAACATTTCGTTTTAAAGATCTACCGACATTGGATATGAGAGGTGCTACAACAGATTTCAGTGCACCAAGTATGCTACCTCCACGTTGGCGGCGAGCGCCGATGTAAATTTGTCCTCCACCACTTACATAGGAGGGTCGTGAATAAAATGAGGCAGTTGGATTCATAGCTCAAACCCTAAACATTGTTAGTTACAACTTTGCATGAATCACTGTCGATCACTTAGATGAAAGATATCGGCACGACGCATCCAAGAGTTCATACTTGAAGGATAACCAGTCCATTTAACAAGACACCATTCTTCACCTTGCCGTTTTTTTACATCGAATGATTTTCTCTACCAAATATGTTTCACTTTCAGTGACTACCTCAATCTCATCGCGGTAAAAGCTACCCTCAATTTCTTCATTATCGTAATCTTTCAACTTGTAGGAGGTCGGAGAGTTTTTGATTAATCCTTGATACTGTAAATACCTCTGTCCAATTCGGAAGGTACCCTTTTGCAAAAAAACTTTTCACTTTTGAGATACGAACTTTATCACCAATTTTCACATCACTTTTCACATGAGTGCGTTTACGTTGGAATGATTCGCGCACTTTATCTACATTGTCAGCATTTACATCTACTGGTCTGAGTCCAATAGAACGATGGATAGAGTGATTGTAGGCATGGAGTGTATCTTGTAGAACCTTTGTCCAATTTTGTGTCAAGTTGGCAGTAAAATGTCGCCACAAGCGATTTTTTAATGTGCGATTAAAACGTTCAACGAGTGCAGCTTTATAAGCACTCTTTACACTAAATAACTCAATGTCATGCCTCTCAAATAATCTTGTCACATGCTGATTTTCAAACTCTTTTCCTTGATCACTCTGAATTCTTTTTGGAATGCGACCTTCTCGAAAAATTGTTTGGAATGCTTTTGCTACTCCTTTCCCTTCTTTAGTTTTTAAAGGTTGAGCCCACGCATAACGCGAGAAAATATCAATGACGGTTAAAATAAAATTATTGCCCGAGTTATGTTTTGAAATGGAGGCGACATCGCACAAATCTGCTTGCCACTGTTCATCGATGTCATGAACAATATAATGGCGGGTGCGGTACTTCTTTTTCGCTTGTTTGTGGAGTGTATAGGTAGCCTGACCCTTTAACCATCGTTTCACTTGTGATTGTGGAAGACCACTCGCTTTTGATAATTTCTTGATAGATGCAAATCCTGCCGGATGTTTTACATCATAATAGATTGACATCAAACGTTCAGTCGATGACGACTGACTCTTTTTCCTCCTTCTCATCTTTTTGTTTTCTTGCCTTTCTACATTTACAACAACTGCAGCATTTAGCTTTAGCGGTTTTGCGATCGTGTTCACATTGCTTAGGGGTTTCATTATGAGAGCTGGCGCAGCAAGTGCAAGTGACAACGACATTCACCTCTGGCGGCTCATTACATGGCAAGCAACACATCTGCTTCATATTAATAGTCTGAGAACATGTATTTCCTGGGAGGAGCTGTTTTACGTTTTCCTTTTACTAGTTTTAGTGGCGATGTAGATCTACGTCGAGTTCTTCCTCTTGTTTGCTTAGTGAGTGTGGGAGGGGATGTAGCAGGTGACACCTTAAACCAATTTGTTGGCATTTTCATCGTCTGAAGCATTGGAGTAGTAGCCACTGTTGAATCAAGTTCTTTCAATGTCTCATTATTCAAAGCAAATTTTGGCACATTATGCTTTTTCAATAGTTTAAGAAAGTATTACCAACCAGGTGGAACATAGCCCTGACGGCGCTTTCTACGTGTCGCATACTGAATCAAGTCTTCATAACGTGAAGCATCAATCACTTTATTTTCATCTGTAATGATTTCTCCTCTATCATTTACATTGAGATGGGGCTCAATACTGTTGAAAAGAGATATGGCATGTGCGCGAGATGCTAAAGGTGAAGCAGTCGATACAGATTCACGCATCTTATTCTTCAAGTTTTTCAATTGCTCAACAGTTTCCGATTGTAATAATACAGCACGATGTGGATCTTTGATGTGAACATTTTGCTGATAATCTATTTCTTTCCTATACATTTGATTTGCAGGAGGTTGCTTTACTTGCTGCATGGCAGTCAATTGTACATATTCATCCTGAGGAATAACAATCATGCGAGAATAAGAACTCATAGTTTGTAGATAATCATGGGAGTTTTCAAAATATCACTTCGAAATCTAAATTCTTCCGGACACTCTTGCGTAAAGTCAATGAATAAGTAACCGTATGGTTTTTCAGTAGCTGCTTGAAAAATTTCAATTAAGGCTTTTGATCCTCTGGGTGCAACTTGTCGCGCTAAAATTTCAAATTGACTTTTATCTCGCGGATTCTTGAAAATAGCATAATAGTGTGTATTCAGGTTTCGTGTACGAGCTTCTTTTCCATCAGGAAACAAATTTTGTGTGATATAGATGATAAAACACCTTTTATGGTGTGCTGCGCGAGTGAACATATCTGTAACATCTTTTGAATTCTTACTTTCTTTTAATAAATCATCCAATACAACAACATCATTAGACTGAAGTTTATCCACTGGAATAATTCCTTCATGTCGAATAAAGTTGCGACTTTGCAATTCCTGAAACAGCGACGGTTGATAAATACCATAACACCAAATCACTCGATTGATAGGTTCCTTAAACAACTCCCTTCTTTTATCCAATAAATTCAGCGTGAAAACAGTTTTACCTGCATGAGATGGACCTGATACAGTCAGAACTTTATCACATTGAAGTCTGAAATCCATTTTATTACTTTGAGATTCAACATTTGCATAATTAACGTCTAGAGCCAAAGATATTACCCAATAGGTTGCCCACGGCAGGAGCTATCATTGGAAGTATTGCTGAAAGGAAACCGCCCTTTTGTGTTAGAGTTTTCCTCTTTCTTTGAAGGGTGACTTTAGGATTGGAGATGAAACGCAATTTCGTAGCATATCGCTTAAGTAACTTTCGTTGTTTTGGCGCTAATTTCTTCGTCCTCAACTTCCTCACATGAGAAATAATTTCACAAATGAATTTATCGTTAGCATGTCGTATAGCATTGTATCGCTGATTTGCTTTCATTCGTCGGAGAGCTTGAATGGCTGAAGAAAACTTTTGACTTTTACGTTTCGCCATTTTACGTTTCGCCATTTTCCGTGTTAGTCTTTGCTAAAACCTATCTTTACCACATTTGCATAGGTACTAACTATTGCGACATAAGTGACACTCGAAATGAGCAATATCACAGTGGTTACATTGGCAAAGTTGAATGCAATTACGTATGAAACAGCGTTGACAAAAAGCATGCTTACATCTCTTGAAGATGCGCTTTTCATTTCCATCCTTTCGCTTACATACATCGCAACACATAGTTTCACCGTTACTGATGTCTATAGCAAGTCTTTTTGAAGATATGAATTTGCTAGCCTTTTCTAAATAATAGACGCATGTACAGAAGGAATATACTTCGAGAGTGAGCAGACATAGCTCGAAAACCAGTTGTGCTGCAATCAAGTACCACTGCATTTTCAATTTTTCTTTATGGAAAGTTGAATGTGAATATCTGAAATCGCTTCAATCACTAGACTGCTACCATGATGGTTAAATGCGTTAAGACGTTCAGCAATTTTTATCATATGTCTTTTAAAAAATTCTTCGGGGTGATCTACCACTTCCATTGAATAAGAAGCAAAATGGAAAGAGCGACTTTCCACCTCTTCCTTTCCAAAATGACTAAACTTAATTTTCGCAACTAATCGCGCCATGATAATGCTATCAGAGAATGTATTCATTAACTCTAGAAATAGAGTGCTAGCATCATCGACCACTGCTTCGATGTCGGTCTCATCTTTATGAAATTTTATCACATAATCTTGAACAGCTCCTTTTAAACTTTGCCTATGAAAACGTAATGTTCCGCTGTCGTTTGAGAAAGACATGATCGCCCTTTATCTAACCCATCCATTGCATGAAAACAACAACTCTTCTCATAGTAACATTTATTGAATAACGGTAACAAGCATGCATTATAAATCAATGGTTTGAAAGAGATAAAATAGATACAGCTGGTAACTATCATACAGCGAGCAATGATAACCATACAGGACTTTGGCAGTGTTGAGGTAAGGATGAAAGAAGCATTGGTTATGAACGTAGCTACTACAACGAACAGACAAAATAGGAACACACAAATCCTCAAAACGTTTCGTGACTTCATGATAATGTTGATTCACTCTACTATCCCAAGGCGGGAGCAAAATATCATCAATGATTAGATTGGGAATTACTTTCCTCTCCTTACCAGGATTATTACAAAAGATGCGTATAACATTGAAAGCAGCTAACCATCGTTTAAAGTCAATAAGAAGAGCACTCTCACAAGAAAAGCCATAGTTTTGCAAATATTTCAGATTAAGTCCATGAATGTGTTTTCTCGCCCATTGATCAACATTGGGATCGCAGTTGGCATGTTGATGATAGACACTAACAATCTGATATGTCCAATTGTTCATAGCAATAGCACTGAGCTCCTGTACAGGTTCACCCTCACAATCCATAAAAATGATGATAGAAGCCTAAAACGGAAATTACACATCTAAGGAAGCGTTCTATAACATATTACAAAATGAAGAATTACACCGATGCTTTTCACGACAAAATACACAAATGATATGATGGCAACGAAGAAGTAAAATGTATCTAATAAGGCCACGTCTACGACACTCAAAGCACATAAGCGAATTGTCATAGGGTAGAGTTAGGAAAGGACTAGTAATTCTCCTTCTTTGATTTGCGTTTTGAAGCAGCATTCTTCTCCGACTTGCGCTTCGTACCACTGCTGTTAAGGATTTGATCAATTATGTCGTCCACGTTGGGTGGTTTTGGAATATATAGGATGGATTCCATATGCATGGAGAGAGAGGCTATTTTATTATCCTTGTGTCGACCATAATATAGCCCATTCACTTTGAAAAGGATATCCCAAGTACCTTCTCCGAGCTCATCACATCTGATGGGTATTGATTGATCTCCCTCCTTCTTATAGTAAGTACACCAATGTGATACCGGTAGGCAAATGTGATTACCATCCCAAATCTTTCTATAGGGAGTATCCTTGTCATCTCTCGCCCTCCACTCTTGAGCAAGAGGAGTAGGAATGTCCATATTTAATGTCACATACTCCTCAATAATATCAAGTTGGCGGCGAATGTACGGACTCACGGGGATCAGTATGTAGTCCCCATACTGATTGCGCATTATCTTGACATCCGTGGAAGGGAGCATTCCCGTTTGGAGTACTACGCTATGATCGTCATAACGCAAGACTTGTTTAAATTTACGCTGTAGCGGTGTAGGATTATGTACCTTGGTTGTTTCTTCCACTGGCCTCAGTTGTAGATGATCTGACCGTAGCGAACCTTGTAACGTTTGACCGCCATTTTGTCCTACTAGTGCAGCAGATGGAGTAGATGCCTGAAAATGAAAAAAGATTGTATTAAGTTTACGTTCAAGGGAGGAGAGGGAGGGAAGTAGCGACTTACCATTTTAGTTGGATAATAGAATAGAGAGAGAGAGAGAAAATGTGCGTCCGTCACTCGTATGATTCAACGATGGAATGATTCTCACTGTGGAAGGCTCGCTATTTATAAAGAAATGCTTGATTCTCATTGGATGATGATCCTCATTGGACAATAACATCAAGCTGATTCCAAATCTGAAATCCGTTTTCCAATCCGATGCTTCGTTTTGAAGCTACAGCCCAAAACGTCCCAAATTCTAACTCTGTCGTTTTTCGCCAATGTCCCAAAATCTTAAATGTCGTCTCACATCTAAACGAAGACAGATAGGAACAAGCCGATTCTTTCAGTGAATTTGTCTCACTCTTAGCTTTCAAACGAGCTATGGCACGACAAAATCCGTCCACTGGAAGCCAAAATCGAAGCGAGCTGTCCAGAGGGGGGGGACGTCTGCAAAATTTTTTCTCTCCGATGGCGTTCAAATTCACCATACGGATGCAGAATTTCACGCTGAATCCGAATCTGACCTCCGTTTTCCCATCCGATGCTTCGTTTGGGCGCTACACACCAAAACGTCCCAAATTCTAACTCTGTCGTTTTTTCGAAAAATGTTGAAAATTTTTTCTCGCCGATTGCCTTGAAACTCACCATACAGATAGAGAATTTCTGGCCTCCGTTTTCTCATCCGACCACTCCTTCCACTCGAAACAGCCCATTTTACAACCCAACATTCAGCAGATTGCACGAAAAACATCACACACTATAGCCTCAAGACTAATCCTGGCGGTCGCCCAAGTCCACCACGACACTCTGTCGTTCCACAGGGGGGGGAGTAAGCGAACAGTTTGTGAACGTGAACCAACCTGGCCGGCACACCACGACAGACTACAACCTCTGTCGTTCCAGAGGGGGGGGCGCGCCGGTCGAGTGTTTGTCACTTGCTTACTACTTTCTATGATCTTGCACTTTTGTAATGCGTTCACCGACTGTAACCATGTGAAGGAATAAAGATATTATTATTATTATTAAGTGGTGATGAAATGATTGATAAGTCTCCAATACCACTTTAGAACAGAGACTAATACAGTGGAGATAGACCAGTTTGTCCAAGAGGTCGACTCCAACCATTCGTAAGTTATTTGTTGCAATCATTCGTGGCTTCTTTTGACCGACTACTATAGGCCTATACTATACTGTTCGTTGAGAAGAAGACGTTGGGGACATCGTAATTTGATGCAACGTTGACATTTTTGCAATTGTACCACATTTATTGACGCCTCGTTGTTCTTTAACTAGTAGCTCTCAGGATTCTATCTGTATTCTGTCCATCTTGGCTGTTTCTGATGCTTGAATGTCATCATATTTCAGCCTCTTGAGCAGATGGAAGCTTGTACAAGATTTGTTCATTGATTACATTCTTGGAGGAGACATTTTCAAACAAATCCATGACAACTTTAGATCCTGAAGTGAGGTCACTGTCACAAGGTCTATCACAAGATCTTTTTTCATAAGACACAAAATTGATAGCAGAATCCAATTAAGGAGGACAACATCCATATCCTAATTCACATTTTCTATCCGTAGCGAACATAATTACCGTTCATAAACTGTTTTATTGAGTTATGACGCCGTTAGTATGGTGCCATTTGCTCATTCATGCAAACATCGGGCTCATAGGTCCCAATGTTTTGTGGAGATCAATCACTGGCTGCAGTTTATTCACTGGAGCATTTTATTTTTTGAATTACATGTACAATGTACATGGATTCACAAATAGATCATAATTATTGACAAAATGAAAATGCGTCTTAAGTTTTTAGAAATACTCTATCGACATGTCTTTTGAACTAAGGAGCAGCAAGCATGACTGGACTTTTCCCAATAATGCCTCAGGCGTTTCTCAGATTTTAACAGCTGAAGATGAGTATGCCAATGAATGTTCTTATCACGTTCTTACTGAAAACGTTGTACTATATGCTCCATTTGTTATTTTATGCATCCCGATTCGTTTATTTGCTAACTCAACTGCTTCTGGTGGAAAGGAGGCATTTCAACGGGTGATAGACTGGTGAGTTCAGGATAGACTTCCACTAAGGGTGTGATGTGAAATCTCCGGAAAGTAGAATTTGTGAAAATCAGTTTATCCTTTTCCAATGCAGAAATTCTTTCCTCCTCTTTTTTTCGATGGTCGATCTTCTCGAGTATCCACAAAAAATCATTTATGTTTGCTTTTATGTATTGCATGTATGTAGATTTTACGTCTCATCAAAAGCAGTCACAACTACAATGTCTAGGTTGTATATTCGGCAGTAACATCAAAGTCTAATTATAAATTATCCACTTTCTTATGTCAAAAACGATTTGTTGATGATTCACGATGAACATCCCTGGTAATTTCCTTCTTTTTTCTTCATCAGCGGCTTCTTTGTCAGAATTTCAATCATTTTCAAGACGAATAACAAATATATTTCATTCTTCACTATCACGGCAGTCTAGATAATGGCAGATGCAATGTCCTACGGTCAATTTGTTTATATAAACAGAAAGAAGATGAATTACTACACACAACGGCCCATTTTTCCGATATCGGACAATTCACATAGATATGGATCTACGATTACTAACAGTGGTAAGCAACTCAAACCAGTCTAAGTATATTCCAATCAGTCATATGAATCATGTATAAGTAATATGAAGAATGTAACTTAAGTAGCCTGTTTGATTTTGCAGAGCAGTAAAAAATTTGCTGATATTCAGATATTTGAATTGTCCGTACTTGACGGTCATTTCTTCATTGTATTAAATTTGCTGCATGCCTGTTTAGTCTAGTTCACCTAGGATTGAAACACCGCATAATAACAATCGAAAACCCCGTGAACACCTACCATTTTTTTCAGAAGCTTTTAAACATTTTGTCCGAATTTGGATCAATCGGCTCTAATGATTTAATGATCCCCCCCCAATCCGTGGCAAAATCTGGAGTATTAATGAAATACACATATATGTGCAAAACATGCGAGTATGCAATGTAAGCTGTATTTCCACAACCATTGACAAAGCGAAGCGAAAAAATATGGTAACTAACTACATGTTTTGTGATGACAATGATGCATGCAATCGTGCAAGGCCCTGCTGCTGAGACTTGAAGCTTTTACCATTTGTTTCAGTCTGTTGTGAAGAAAACCTTCGTTTCCTGGTTGACAAGGTTTATATCCAATGAAGCCAATATCTACTGTCATCTGAGATCTGGTAAGTTGTTGAAATATGCTCCTTTGTTGATGTTTTCTACCATAGCCATCTATCTATCTATCTATCTGTGTGATAAACTCTGAAATACCTTCTGATAAAGTGAAGCACTTGCACTTAGTGAGCTTCGCTTTTGAGATAAGACAAGAGTCAGCTGGATTACGTCTATGCGCAATATGAAAAGTTTATGGGCTGAAGGAGAATTTTGACCTTGAGAAAGATGCTTGTTTTCTCGACTTCGGTCGCATTCAAATTTACAAGATCCTCTCATAAACTAGCAAGAAGGAAGGCTGTCGTATCCGCATGGAATTAGAAAAGAGTTTTCCTTCACAAGTGGAAAAGGCGCGATTACCTGTGACGATCGCGGTTGCTGCACGCACAATAAAGGCGGCTGTATTACAAATTGATACAACTTGCAGTGAAAATATCCGCAGAAAGCAGCAAAATGTGACATAAAGAGTGTAGAATACTCCAACGCTCTCCTGTTTGTTGGATAAAATTTTCAAAGAACCGGATGGTCATCTGATGCCCTATATACATGGGGTATGGACGCATCACTGATTTTCATGGTAGACCATTGGTGATGTAATAATCAGTATCCGAACTTCATCTCAAAAACCATTTACCAGCATTTTGAAGACAATACAAACTTTAGAGAAAGTATACGTGTAACAATATCAGTAGAGCAAATCATGGAAACCCATGAATGGCACAAATTGATGAGAAAATTATGATGAAGACTGCAACTTTGTCATGTCACAACTCAGTGATGAACTCAAGTCTTTTACCAGATATTTTAGATAGGACACTGAAAACAGCACATAGAGCGTTCAATTGTAATGCAAAACAGATTACCAGATGCACAAGTTTCAGGAAAAAGCGAATCATAGGAAGTATTTGTGCATTCCAAAACAACTGCGACAAAAAATCACGAATGTCCAGAAAATTATCGAGAATTTTTCCTGTGTTGAGGTGGTAGGATGGCTCTGTTGGAAGGTCCAGGGTTCGAGTCTGTCCTCCTCGGGAGGTACCACCGCTCTCATTGGAGGATACTAACCCTAATCTGGTGAGAGCTGCGAGTGTATGAAGACTGTCACATCCCTAGCTCTCTATAGCATGACCCATGCCTTGGGTAGGACAGGGATAAATAAGTGTTTTTCATATGTACAAATGTCTTGTAACCTAAAAAAAGTGCAATGTGTTTGATGACGTAACTTAACTGTCACGATTTTTATTCTCGAAAATAATGGGAAATGTCAATCGCGTCAAATGATACATTGACAGTTGGTGAGACAACATCGGTCAACAGCATTTGCTTACAACAGCGGTCGGCAACCAAACCAACCTGCGGGCCACTGAATCAGGTTTAACTTCCTCAGTGGCCGCAGCCCCTTACGTAATTTATCAATACGAAAAGTACTCCTCCATGTGTTGCTTTCATATGCATTTCGCGAAACAATACATGTATATTGAGTTACAATAGAATTAAAGCGGATAATTCTCTTTGCAATTCTGTTAATGATGAAGTAATGAAGTGACTCATATCATACATTTGAAGCCCCCCATGCAAGAATCGGCTAAGTTACATTATTAACTAGTGGAGAAAAGTGCATTTCTAATTCTTTTATCTCCCGTAACTTAAGCAAATAATTTCGGGATATGATTGTTAGGTTAATTACTCACTATGTACTACTCTTTCCAAATATGTAATAGTTCGTGCAACATACGATGTCTATGAGTGTTATATTGTCACTTAGCCGCTTCTTGCACGGTATATATTAAATTTAAAGATTTTGCTAAAACCGGCTAACTGCATTTTTTGTGAAGAAGAGAAATATCTTTCCAAGGAACAAGTATTGTATTGTTAGCTTCATAGGATACTGCGATTTGTCAAATAGTCATCGTCACTCATTGTCACTATCACCGCACTCTTCTGACTTCGAAGTAAGTGATTTATAAAATTCGTGATAAATTGGGGGCACAAAAGGTAGCAGACTGTTAATATCCCGAATCTTCTTCAAATCGATGGGACGAGGAATATCAGGCTTTAGATCAGGCGGTTATTGATGATTATCTCGCGAAGTTCTTCTCCTTGACAGAACCTGAACGGAATTCCAATCGCCTGTCATGGAATAGCGATATTCGTATGAATCGGGTTTATCACTGATGATTTTAATCTGTCGAATTTCACGAAAACGAATTTTTTCGCCATTGTCGTTTTTGGTTCTGTGAATGAAATTTATTGAGTTGCAAAATTGCTTTATATCATAGAATTTTCCTTTCATGTCGACGACTTTGAAGGGATTGCTCCTTTTCGCTCGTACAATCAAATCACGGTACTCATTTTTATCGTAGATTGCTTCGCTCTTCTTAAACATTGTTTCAAGAAGACTTGAGTCCCTGTCCGAGGCGTTGTAAGAGTGTCCAACAACGGGAAAAGTATGAATAATTTCATTTACGTTCGTAGTGCTCACCAGCCAGAGCCATATGAATAGTATGAAATGATTTTTGTTTTGCCCTGCGGAAGAATCCGACCAGGCTAGTACACGTTGGCGCGATCCGATAATCTCGAAGAATCTCAGAATACAGCTCCCAACTTCGTCAGCTCCTCTGCCTCCTTCGAATTCCAACCAAATACACATAAGAGCATTCTCATCTGATCGATTAGCATAATGCATGACCAAGTTATACAACCACATCTGTCTGAGGTAGAAGGCTTTATTCGTCGTTACCTTCGGTAGAGGCTGCGTTTTCTCGACATCAAAGACTAAGAACATGGTGTCATTTCGTAGAATTGCCCCATTGCGATCGTCACCCATCTGCTTGAAGCATATTTCAGTTTCCTTGTAATGTTCACTCTCGATCGGTTCTCCACCTTGAATGCGAAGCTCATCACATACGTGGCAAGTGTCGGTCCGAGGATTTCGGAATGATAGATTGTGATTGGTATTAAAGATATCAGAATACCTGTAAAAAAAGGAAGCATATATCACTTGAACTGCAGAAAAAAATATATATAGCTGAATGCACATTAATGCTTCTTATTTTAGGATTTCGAAAAATATTTATCTCATAAATTATCTGCCATATTTTTACATCACATTCAGGCCGTTATGATATAACAGATGATTGACGATAAAGACACGTAGAAATACATGTACAGAATACTCACTAATTATACAGGTAAGACTTTGCAAATCCAATAAACATGTATAGGCCTATTTACCCGCACGGTTACTTGATAACATTGATTTACAGTATGCGATAGCATCTTTTGATTATTCGCACAACCAAAACTTATGCAGAACTTACAAGCACGACAAACACATGCATCCAGATCTAAACGTATATCGATCATTTTTTAGGTCTGTAAACTTAAATATCATACTTGCGTTGCGATACTGGATCAATATTCTTTTCGGAACACCATTCTCTGTATAGGTCATACATTCGACCGATAGAGAGTAACGGCGACAAGTATCGTCTTGTAGTTAAATGGCGGTTCCTTGAATAATGAGATTTTTCTGATGGAAATGAGAGAATGTGTTGATTAACCATATCTACCGCCTCTTTAGGTACAGCATTTGGTCGATTATGGTGACGTCCTCTCCTATCTGGTGATGGTATTGAAGAGCCACAGCGGAGAGATGCCTTCGCTTTATTTAGGCGATGTTTGGTTATCCCAAGAACAGCACAAAAAGCATTCATACAGACCTTCGTTTTCTCACCATTGACCTGAAATTGAATTATTATCATCGAGTCCTAAACATCGATGCAGAACACTTATCTTAACAAGTCTTATCTATTAATACTCGTAACTTTAACTTGGGTTTTAGCCCAACACTTATTTTCAAAGCTAAGAGCTGCATCTACATGTACATGTATAATAAAAACTAAAGACATAATATTGAATTCACTTAAGATGCGCTGAGGTTAACTTGTGGAATGAAAATAATTTCAATCATGTACCAGTAACTCAAACTTGATGCAGACTCTTTGTACAGCGGTAGCTTACTTATGTACATATAATTAGCACTCACCATGAAGAAGTACTCGAAGCTATGGTCTCTCGCTTGAGTTGTAGGATTCGATTTTCGTCGCTGGGGAAAATTGCGCTCGATTCCAGTTCGAATGAACAGATTTTTATTATTGATAGTAGCACACTTTTCGTAGTATTCGTGGAAAATTCGACGGCGATTGCTTTCTGTCAATGAATCAGTACATTTATAGCAACAAGTTAGCGTGCAAAGAACGCCGAGATTTACGGATTTCTCAGGTGTTATTGTAGAACCAACGGATACACACGTTCCACTTAATCTTGCTTTTTTCAAAACATTTCTTCGCCATGTATGCGGCTGAGGATGTCTCTTGCGACTTGTTACTCCTGGTATAACACTTGGATGATCATTTTGTACGTCATTGACTGATTCTCTATCGACCATTCTGTTATCTTCCTCATCATTGTTCGAAATAGGTCCCCTTTCCAACAGTGTCGTTGAAGGCATTTGGAGATGTGTTTCACCTGAAGTGGTATTTTCCTCGTGATTCAGTTCATGAATGATAGGTATTTCACTAGAAGTAGAAGACGCGGCACTTGAATTAACGTCGTCCTGGGCATCCTGAATGATTTTGGCAATACAACGAGCAGTCAGCCGTTTTCGGTGATGCATTGCGCAGTGAATGACGATACGAGTCAACAGTCTTAAGTCTATGCTATTGTTGTCAATGCAACGCTGAAATTCAAGCATTTGTAGTCGATGACCAAAGATATCGCACTTAGCCGGTTTTTCATTGCAATGATGATTCAGCTAAGGGCCGTATCCTGAAGTCTCGGTTAGGTAACCCTCCGCTAAGTGCTTAACCCTCAGTTTGTTAACCGAGGATATTTATCTGGTATTCACACAAGAAATTTAACTCTCGGTTTGCTAGCTGAAGTTAAGTCGAAAGCAGCAGCTCTTAACTGGCAGTCAATCTGGAATTCCCTCAGTAATTAGGTCAAGGTTCGGCTGTCAAGGAGACAGTTGACGAATAATCACCGTCGCTGTCCGGATAATCGATGTCGCGTGTGTCTACTGATTCCTTATTGCCACAATATCAAAGCGGCAACTGACAGCATGTCTAAGCGACGATCGGAGAATTTTACGTTGTTTGAACAAAATGTCTTGATATCAATCATCAAAACACATATCAATCGAATCGAATGCAAGAAGACAGATGGAATTAGCGTGAGAGCAAAAAGTGAGGCATGGACAGAAGTATGCCAAGAATTCAATAATAATGGTCATACTCCTCCACGTGAATCGATTCAATTGCGAAATCTGTGGGATCGGTTGAAGAAAAGTGCGAAGAAGGAAGCAATCGCAGATGTGAGAGAGCGAAGGAAGACTGGAGGTGGATCTTTCGTTAGCTGCATGGCTGACATATCGTCAGCTGTCAGAATGATGATTCCAGAGCAGATTGACCCACCCATTGTTTTCCAGAACACCTGTGATTCAGACAGAAATGGGAACATCACAAGTTTTCTGAATGACCAGAATGCCCAACTTCCCCAGACTTCGGAAATCCTGCAACAGCCTCCACCATCAACCCTCGTGCAAGATGATAATGATCGGCCAATGCCAAAAAAGAAGCATTCGATGAATCAAAGTGAATACTTCAATTCGATACTCGAACTTATGAAAAAAGAAAGTGACGAGAAAATGGCGATGAAGCGTGAGGAACATGAAATGAAGATGAATATTTTGAAAATCAAGAGAGAAATAAAAGCCCGAAAGTTACTGAAGATGAAGGAGGATGACGTGACATTGACGGACATTTCACTTACCAACATAACTAATTTCATGGAAATGAATAATAAAAAAACTTCTTTGTGTGGAAACTTCTTGCTTTATTTCATTAGATCATTGAATGAAGCTATAAATCCAGTCAATTTAAAGTCAGACTTCAATTTGACCGGGAAGAAAAAAATCTTTGTATGAAAGTATTTCGTGCCGACCGATCCGACGAGTAATCACTCTCGTCTAATTCACTATCAGGCATTTGGTCCTCAGTAGAAATGCTAATGTCATCAAAAGGAAGTGTGTCATTCTGCATCCTGGCAAAGTTATAAAGGACAGCAGTTGC
The DNA here is from genome assembly GCA_907163375.1 of Prostheceraeus crozeri. NCBI lineage: Eukaryota > Metazoa > Platyhelminthes > Polycladida > Euryleptidae > Prostheceraeus > Prostheceraeus crozeri. The sequence goes on along the minus strand of CAJQUW010001476.1, from coordinate 511,441 downwards.
TACTATTATGTAAGGCACTAGAGGTAGCTGCATCCGAATTGGAGTAGATAATATAGGAAAGCGCCTTTTTCAAATGCTGAAAGCACATTCGACTTTATTTCGTGTTCGCTTGTGAGCTGTATTGTAGCGTCGCTCAGATTCCGTCGTGGGGTTGATAACTGGTGTCAATGGATATGGTCTACATGGGTATCCACTATCATCAATGAGATATCCATGTAGTTCACTTGATTCCATTCTGTCACGAATAACAGAGGCATCAAAAATGCGAGAGTCATGTGCTGATCCATGCCATCTTGCTACTATGTCAGAAAACAACATTTTAGCAGTACAGACAGCTTGAACATTAACGGAAAAATAACCCTTCCTGTTACGGTAAATTTCAGCAGATGGTCCACCAGGTGATAGTATCGGGATATGTGTTCCATCAATAGCACCAATAACTGCAGGAAACCCGGCTATGTCGGAGAAATCAAGTTTGACTTGATTTAAATTTTCTGGAAATTTGATGGCTCTATCTGACAACTTGCACAATTGCTGGGTCATTTTATTGACGATGCGACTCACGCTTGATTGACTGATTTTGAATTGATCACCAATAGCCATTTGAAATTTATTTGTAGATAAATATTGTAGACATACCAGTAGTTCTTGCAATAGAGTCAATGAAGATGCCGTCCCACGAGACACAGGATCCTCTCCTCGATCTTCTACTTGATGCAAAATTTTAATAAAAACATGCTTCCTGAGTCGAAATCGCTCGCGGAATTGGTCATCCGATAAACAGTCGTAAGGATTAGTATGATCACGCAAAACTCTTGCCTTTGTCAGTGATGCAGCGCAGCGCTCATAGAAAACGTAGTCTGCATATTCCATGTTGGTTCGAAATGAATTTCCAGTATTTGCGTTCTTGAAGTGATAATGATTCTAATGATCGATAGCGCACTTAACTGGCATTTAACTCTACCCTCTTCCTCGGTTAAATCTTTAGCTAAAGGGCGTTTCCATTTTAAATGTTACGATTTTGATGGAAAATATAAAGTTAAACAATATTGAGTTCCAAAACCATATTTCTAGTTCAACTTTTGATGCTGATCACGAAAATGACAATAAGAAGCACAAATAATGTGTGCATCATACAGTAATCGATCAATTATCGATCGATCGAATCACACGTTATGTCAAACGAATCACATTTTGTACGATCGAATCACACGTTATGTCGATAGTATTTTGACGGAACCCCTATCACAATTAATTACGACCGATTTGCGCGTTAATGATGAATTTATTATTAGGGCTGAAAAACGCATCATTCTCGGATCACTTTTGAAGACGAATTGCTTTTGAGTACGACCACATCCTTCCGGACCTTATATACACATACCTATTTCATCATAAGAGTGATCTCTTCTGCAGAAGAATAAAACTTCAAGTATGGAACAAATATTTTCTTCAAAAGGACAGGATAACAAACAGACATTCAGAAAATACAAAGGCATATATCACACTTTGTATGTATGCTTGATGTTCTTTATCGGTGAACAAAAAATCTAAAACGGTTGACAGTGAAAGGTGTAGTGGCCTCGATTATTTAACGTAGGCTCACTTTTCACTCTCTTGATATCATCTATCGAGACCCATGCAACATCGCTTTCGTCCACGATGTATTTTCCACTACCAGTTTCGCGTAAGAACATGATTTCGTATTCCAACTTAACAACCCTCTGAACCACGCCAATATATTTTTTGCTTCTGTTTTTGTCACTGTGAAGAGTGACCACTACAAAACAACCGATTGAAATAGTAGTGGAGCTCTCAGCAGCAGTTGTGGGCAGAGAGCGTTAATTACGAGAGGCGACACTTCCCATTCAGCGCATGTTAAAAACGGGCAACATACGCTGGTCTCCTGTTCTTCCCTAATGATTACACCTGACATCAGAAAGCTGACCGAATTCTTAAAATCTTCTGTTACTCTGAAACAGGTGCGATGATCCTGCGATCTATCAGCGGGAGGCCAGTTTTCACAGACTCACGGAAGTCATAGTGGCTGCATCATAATCAAGTCTACTTTTCATTGAAGTTCTTCGATAAGCATATCAAGTTAGTTAATATAGCTTTTTAAATGAAATGTAAACTTTTGTTTTAGAAGCAACACTACATTATCAGTTCGATGAAATACAGTTGATGATTTCAAAAATTGATCTCATCCCTTGCTTAACTGATCAAGTCATGGAATATTACATGATGTGAATGATATGTAACAAGATAATGCATCAATTAGAAATTATTTCTTGAATATTGTGCGTTAAAATATGTATACTGCATCAATAAATGAATCCACTACTGTCATTCATCATAATATTTTAAAACACCTAAGAACAAGACATGAATACTTCAGTTGATGCTAAAAACAGCTTTCGTCTCCTTGAAATTTATTGACCAGATAAAAATAGTTAATTAAAAGATATGTACAACCCCTACGCGTTTCGAGCGTTCGCTCTTCCTCAGGGGGTAATTCGCTAAAAACCAACTGATCTGGCCGCTCATGTGGGCTGCTTATATACGTACAGTGCTAACGGTCGAGAGATGTTTAAAATACCGTCAACTCTTTTCTTCGATTGATTTTTGGAATCAACTGTTTAATGTAACGAGCTTCAGTCAGTCTAGTGTCCAATGCATCTTTGCACTTATCAAGAATTTCAAGGTCAAAGTCAGTCAAACGTTTTGATCTACATTTCAGACAATGTTCTGCCATAGCACTCGAATCAACATTACCTTTATCTACAGCACGCTTGTGTTCATTAAAACGATGCTTAAAAGGACGCGAGGTTTGACCAATATAGAAATCTTTACAATGATGGCATGTAAATTTGTATACCAAAAACCGATCTGTACACTTCATCTTATTAGGCAAACTCTCACAAACAAGGCAACTTTCGTGTTTTTCTACTTTTTGTTTGAATTTCAAGGCATTATATAAAGTTTTATTAGGGGAGCTAACAAGATTTATCGGTAACTCGTATTTTTTAATTAATTTGCGGATATCACGATCAGTTTTATCGTTAACAAATCCGAGTTTCAAATACGTACTGTTTTTACGCATTTCCTTGCATCTTCTACTATTTTTCTTATGTTTTCGTTTCATTGAAAATCCATTTTTACTTAATTTAGTTTCAAGTTTATTAAAAGCTACCTTGCAATTAGCTTCGTTGCTACATCTTCTCTGTACGTAGTTGATGCTGTTATTTACGTAATTGTTTTTGATATGGTTAGGCACGTAACTATCGCTGCGCAGTGAAATACCCGAATGTATTTCTTTCTCAAACCATTTATAATTCATACTGCCTTCTTTCACCGTGATGCTTATGTCCAAGAAATTAAGTGTAAGGTTTTTTGGAACTTCCAGAGTAAATTCAATATTCTCATCGATGCCATTAAAAGTCCTTAATATTACATCAAAGTCGAAGTCATTGTCAAAGGGACCCATAATTACGTCATCAATGTATCGAGCATAAATGCTTGGAGATATATTGTGCTGTGATTTCAAAAGTTGCAGAGCTTTACTTTCAATGCTATGCATAAACAAAACCGCAAAAGGCGGACTAAAATGGGCTCCCATAGGACAGCCTTTAATTTGAAGGTAATTTTTGACATTATATTCGATCTCGTAGTTAAAACATACAAACTTGAGCATTTTTTCAATTGATTCTAAATCAATGCCAAAGTTATTTATTTTGTTCCAATTTTCCTTCGTAAACTCTATGACTGCCACAATACCATCCATGATCGGTATACTTGGGTATAGGTTTTTCACATCTAAGGATATAAAAGTTGAATTTTCAGTTATTGGGAAGTTATTGCTGTTTAACCGCTCAATAAGATTTTCAGTGTTTGTGATGTGTGAAGGGACTAAGGTCATAAGTTGAGACACGATTTTGCTCAATAACCAGTCTACTTTTTCCGTGGGATTATTTATGCATGAGGCGATCGGCCGCAAAGGATAGACTCCGTTATTTGCCATTTTATGATCTTTCAACGTAGTCCTAAAAGTGGCTGGTTCTGTACCACAACTTAGTAATTTCTCGATTTCTTGTTTTTTTAGATTATTTTTGCAAACTGATCTAATGATTACATTAGCCTGGGTTTCTAACTTTGCGACGCTAGACTTTTTTAGCTTTTTGTAGGTATTTTCATCATTCAATATCTCTTCGGTGCTTTTTGTCAACGTTTCTCTTTCAATGACTTGTAGTCTGTTAGTCTTATCTGTAGGAACCACAGTAAGGTCATTTTGTTCTAGAAACTTACGAGAAACAATTATATCTTTTTGAATTTGCTTGTTTTGCTGTTTCTGAGACTGTATTAGCTTCATCACCTCAGCACGAAGAAGCTGTAGATTAGTTTCTTGGTTTTCGTTCATTCTAGGAGGCAAATTAACTTTATTCTTACTAAATGGAACACTTATGTTCCCCTCATCCGAGCAATCATTTTCAAACACTGTACTCCATCTCATACGATAAGTAAGCTTGTCTAACTCTTTTTCAACATCACTAACAAAGTGTTTGTTAACAATATGAGGCACTCTGAATTTAGGACCTTTTTCCAAAAGGCTATTAAGAGTTGACGGTATCTTATCATCTCCACCTAAGGAAACAGACTCATCGAAAACAAGACTAGTTCTCAAATGCTCCGAAGAAGGACACAGAAAGTCATCCTCGTACTGAAAAGGAAAAGTAGGAGCTCCATCAACACGGCACTTCTTGAGAGGTACAGGATACACTTCTCCACCAGTGATAGCACTCCACTTCTTTGTATGGGTCTCGTAGGTTTCATTCTCCAGCCTCTCTATAGCTTCTGTCCACTTCGATAGATCGGGAACTTTGACCGCCGCGCACTTGGGAACCACATTGTGGGACAGGCATGCCGCAATGAACGCAGTGTTGAGTTGGTTTTTCTACAGCTATAGAGAGAAAGAAAATCAATCTGGAGAAAGAAGTCCTACGTACTCAAATGAGGGAATTACAACGTAAGAAAGAAGATCAAGAAGCGAGAAGAGGATATGGGTATCTTCACCTTGTTCGGAGTTGGAAGCCAGAAGAAGTCCAAGAATTTCTCAAGAAGCTGGAGACGGCGGTGAGACGGCTGGAGAATGAAACCTACGAGACCCATACAAAGAAGTGGAGTGCTATCACTGGTGGAGAAGTGTATCCTGTACCTCTCAAGAAGTGCCGTGTTGATGGAGCTCCTACTTTTCCTTTTCAGTACGAGGATGACTTTCTGTGTCCTTCTTCGGAGCATTTGAGAACTAGTCTTGTTTTCGATGAGTCTGTTTCCTTAGGTGGAGATGATAAGATACCGTCAACTCTTAATAGCCTTTTGGAAAAAGGTCCTAAATTCAGAGTGCCTCATATTGTTAACAAACACTTTGTTAGTGATGTTGAAAAAGAGTTAGACAAGCTTACTTATCGTATGAGATGGAGTAGTGTTTGAAAATGATTGCTCGGATGAGGGGAACATAAGTGCTCCATTTAGTAAGAATAAAGTTAATTTGCCTCCTAGAATGAACGAAAACCAAGAAACTAATCTACAGCTTTTTCGTGCTGAGGTGATGAAGCTAATACAGTCTCAGAAACAGCAAAACAAGCAAATTCAAAAAGATATAATTGTTTCTCGTAAGTTTCTAGAACAAAATGACCTTACTGTGGTTCCTACAGATAAGACTAACAGACTACAAGTCATTGAAAGAGAAACGTTGACAAAAAACACCGAGGAGATATTGAATGATGAAAATACCTACAAAAAGCTAAAAAAGTCTAGCGTCGCAAAGTTAGAAACCCAGGCTAATGTAATCATTAGATCAGTTTGCAAAAATAATCTAAAAAAACAAGAAATCGAGAAATTACTAAGTTGTGGTACAGAACCAGCCACTTTTAGGACTACGTTGAAAGATCATAAAATGGCAAATAACGGAGTCTATCCTTTGCGGCCGATCGCCTCATGCATAAATAATCCCACGGAAAAAGTAGACTGGTTATTGAGCAAAATCGTGTCTCAACTTATGACCTTAGTCCCTTCACACATCACAAACACTGAAAATCTTATTGAGCGGTTAAACAGCAATAACTTCCCAATAACTGAAAATTCAACTTTTATATCCTTAGATGTGAAAAACCTATACCCAAGTATACCGATCATGGATGGTATTGTGGCAGTCATAGAGTTTACGAAGGAAAATTGGAACAAAATAAATAACTTTGGCATTGATTTAGAATCAATTGAAAAAATGCTCAAGTTTGCATGTTTTAACTACGAGATCGAATATAATGTCAAAAATTACCTTCAAATTAAAGGCTGTCCTATGGGAGCCCATTTTAGTCCGCCTTTTGCGGTTTTGTTTATGCATAGCATTGAAAGTAAAGCTCTGCAACTTTTGAAATCACAGCACAATATATCTTCAAGCATTTATGCTCGATACATTGATGACGTAATTATGGGTCCCTTTGACAATGACTTCGACTTTGATGTAATATTAAGGACTTTTAATGGCATCGATGAGAATATTGAATTTACTCTGGAAGTTCCAAAAAACCTTACACTTAATTTCTTGGACATAAGCATCACGGTGAAAGAAGGCAGTATGAATTATAAATGGTTTGAGAAAGAAATACATTCGGGTATTTCACTGCGCAGCGATAGTTACGTGCCTAACCATATCAAAAACAATTACGTAAATAACAGCATCAACTACGTACAGAGAAGATGTAGCAACGAAGCTAATTGCAAGGTAGCTTTTAATAAACTTGAAACTAAATTAAGTAAAAATGGATTTTCAATGAAACGAAAACATAAGAAAAATAGTAGAAGATGCAAGGAAATGCGTAAAAACAGTACGTATTTGAAACTCGGATTTGTTAACGATAAAACTGATCGTGATATCCGCAAATTAATTAAAAAATACGAGTTACCGATAAATCTTGTTAGCTCCCCTAATAAAACTTTATATAATGCCTTGAAATTCAAACAAAAAGTAGAAAAACACGAAAGTTGCCTTGTTTGTGAGAGTTTGCCTAATAAGATGAAGTGTACAGATCGGTTTTTGGTATACAAATTTACATGCCATCATTGTAAAGATTTCTATATTGGTCAAACCTCGCGTCCTTTTAAGCATCGTTTTAATGAACACAAGCGTGCTGTAGATAAAGGTAATGTTGATTCGAGTGCTATGGCAGAACATTGTCTGAAATGTAGATCAAAACGTTTGACTGACTTTGACCTTGAAATTCTTGATAAGTGCAAAGATGCATTGGACACTAGACTGACTGAAGCTCGTTACATTAAACAGTTGATTCCAAAAATCAATCGAAGAAAAGAGTTGACGGTATTTTAAACATCTCTCGACCGTTAGCACTGTACGTATATAAGCAGCCCACATGAGCGGCCAGATCAGTTGGTTTTTAGCGAATTACCCCCTGAGGAAGAGCGAACGCTCGAAACGCGTAGGGGTTGTACATATCTTTTAATCAATTATTTTAATCTGGTCAATAAATTTCAAGGAGACGAAAGCTGTTTTTAGCATCAACTGAAGTATGAAGAACCTGCTGTTGGCGGCCATCCTGTAAGACATGAATATGTGAAATTAGAGTTGAATTTTCTAATGGCCCAAAAAATTACCCTCTTTATTTGACATAAAAAACAAGATCATAGTTATCCTGACATGATTTTTTTCAATTTTCTCTTCTTCCTCAGCATCTCTTGAACAGATCTGTTTTTCTCATTTGTTAATTTACAATGATGATGCAATCTGAGACCTAAAAAAACAGTTGAAACTTTATGGAATGCATCATGATGTTTATGATCTTCTGGAAGCAAACCATTGATCTTATCGGCAATCTTCAACTTCAAATTTTTCATCTTATTTAGTCCTAGACAAACATTCGGTACATTATTACGAAAAACAATTTCCCATTCTTTCAATATACATATGAAGCTTTCACTAGGACATAGAAGTCCTCGGTTTGCGTTCTTGTACTGTTTGTGCTTCACATATACGGATTCACAGTTACTTGTATCATTTAGTACATCTTTACAAGTCCGACACAAATCAACTTTATGAAGTAAATATCCACCGATGTAGTATAAAACTTCCGTCTGAATGGTATCCAAAGTCGTGGTTGTGTCCTGAAGTACGGAGTTGATCACGGCGTCGATTGTATCTTCCTCGATGGCGTAGTTTTCAGGAGGCTTATTCGGAAGCTGATTCCGATCTGGCGTCTTGGCATGTAGTAGCGATTGCCTCTGAGTTGCCAGATCCAGGAGAAGAGTGTCGTCGTACTCACTACAATTAGAGTTCGAACTTAACGGCCTCAGGAGCTGAGAAATCGCACACGCTTTCACAGCAGACACGAATTGAGTGCTCTCTGGAGTCTCATTTGGGCCATTATGACTGCGAATGACAGCAAAGAGGTTCTCGACATGATCTTGAGTGTATCTTCGAGTTCCCACATACTGCATTTCCGTGGTAAGAAAAAGATGGTCCACAATGCGAATTAGGCTCGATATTGAGATCAGCCATGTAGTAACAAATGGCATTGAAGTTTTGACGATGCCCTTTCTCGATAAATTCCAGCTTGATATCCACTTCATAGCTTCTTCCAGAAACCGCTTCTTCGAGGGCCAATCAGTCTTGGTGATAGGTGACCTTGATCCTCTTTCAAACGCTGAAGAGTTCAAGATGTCAAACAGTTCATTTATCTTCTCGCAGAACTCGGCGTATGAAGCGCTGCTGATGACATCCTTTCAAAATGTACGTAAGTTCTGATTGCCTTCCCCGTCGTTCGACTCAAAGTCTCAGCTGCGATGTCAACACGCATATTTTTACCCATAGGTAAATTGACGTGGACAGATTTCAGTCTGGGAGCAAGACGTAGTTGGGCTTTGGCGTCACTAGATCTCTCAAGGTCATGTAGTTTCAAGACATGACCCCACTCCACCATTCTATTCTCATAGAGGATTGTGTAGTGCCGAAATAATACATTGCGAGTGTTCTTCAAACGTCGATCACAACGTAGACAGGTTCTCCATCACAGGATTTATTAGGTAGGGATAATGTGGTGTCACTCCTTGATTACGTATACTTACAAATTGTGTAGTTTCTTGATCGCAAACGATGCAAATGATTTTCAGACCAACTTCACAACACTTGCGAAGACAGTCAAAAATTATTTGAAGAAAACGTTCCTGTTTCACTGAGTGGCGTATCAAATAATATCCGATTAATTGCTTCCAGTGTGATCGAACTCCTCTCACCATTACGGCTATCCCTTCATCATCAACTGTTGGAGAACGACCGAAAGACCCAGCTTCTTCATAGCCTTTGATGAAATCTTAACTTTCATCGTACCGCATGACCGGTGAAATTTTCATCGCATCTAATGATAGAGTAGCCATGCGATCGTCTGGTTTCATTGCATTCAACTTCTTAGCCATTAGATCCATTAGTGTAAGGCAGGGTCCAGAATACACACAGACGTCTTCTATCGATCGCTGCAGAGTTCGACACTGGGTAAAGCGAAACTTTGACTTAGTAGGAATTTGTAGGCCGCTGTAGACCGGAACTTTATTCCCAGTGCTATCTCGATGATTTGCGGACTCCAACGCATTCCACTTCGATTTACTTCCACCGCTTTCAGTTGTGCCGCGAAAAAACCTCGAACTTTTTCTGGCAGTTTTGCAACGTCGAAGTTAGAGGTTCCTGCTTGACGGATCGATTTCACAAATCTTAGTCTCTTTACTGTTCTTCTGGACTTTGACAACGCACTTTGAAGATTTCGAAATTTTTGGACGTGACGAGGGCTAGATACAGTGCATGTAGGAGCACTAGAAATAGATGGAGGATCTGTAGTTGTGGAGTACACGTGGAGTTTTCGGAGGACCGTTGTCAATGTCAGGACGCGATCGAGGAGTTGGTTTCGTTGGTGGATGAGGAGCGTTGACGATCGTGGGAACAGCAGTTGGTAGCACTCTTGAGGAGGTATGACGATCCTTAGGGCACATGTACTGGGAATCCTCAAAATGAGAAGAACTCGGCGGTGAGGTTTTAATAGTTCCTTTAAAGGCAACGAATCTAATGAAGAGTTCCTCAATTTTATCACCCACTTTTTGCATAGTTCATTGCTTTTTGGGAATAAATGAAACCTGATGCGATGACCCTCTGATGTAGTCTCAGAAATACGTCTATTATTGCAGCCAAAAGCCTGACACAGTATTCCATGACCAGGCATGACGAATAACATGTAGAAAGTGATTCATAGTTCTCATTTATATTATTAACATACCAACATGTGATGTTAATATTTAGTCGCTAACGAATTGAGGAAGAAAGTGTAACCTGTGAATGAGATGGGCGAATAACGTAGGCAAAGTTATTCTCAACCATATGTTCTCAACTCTCATTTGATTGATTAGCTAACATTCCAACATGTGTTGCAAAGTTGGTCGCTGACCAGATACACGTATTATCTCTGGTCGCTGACAAATCGAGGTAGGAAGTGTAAACAAACAGTAGTCAGTGAAGGAGCCCGCCTGCGGTGCGGAATTATCTGAGTGTCGCCTCTCGTTATTTACGCTCTCTGGTTGTGGGTGACAAGTCATCAGCTGTCACGACGACAGAGCTACCACGCTTTACGACTTGCGGCTTAAAACAATCACAGGGAAGAGGGAATCGACAATGGCAGGCGAAGTTGCGGTAGTGCAGATTCCCTGCGACGGAAAATATGTGGTGGCATTTCGATATGCCCGGCATGTCAGTTATTTGCATGCTTTTGAGAACATGTGCGAAAGCGTCGATTTCATCGGATGAAACCTGTAAGAGAAAAGAGACAGCTCAAGACATTGTGTTATAATCAGTTAACTTTTTTCAATATTAACGTGGAGAAATTATTCCTAATTAACTACGTTGTAAATTAGATTCCATCATATCAAGATAAATGATACTAAATTTGAATATGACATATGAAGGACAAATTCGTGATAGATTTAATCCGCCAGATTCAATGCTACCAAGGATTATAAACTTAAGTAGAGATTATTGTGATTACTGATAAGAATTAGATAGGCCTATATGCAAAAATGAGTACGAGTGCGTAGCAATTAGATGTTTCTAGTACTGTACAGTGTAGCGTTACACGAATAGATACTTACTAATCTGAGGCAAATTGAAGATTCCGCTGCCATTAGCTGGTGAATGTCTTCAGCGCATTGAATGGAACCACCTTTCGATACATAGTCATCACATCTCCGCTTGATGGCTGCTCCGATTCCATCTGCAGCGCTCTTTCCGTGGCCCGCCTCCATAAATATCCACTCAAAGGATTCGATTCCTTTCTGGCGGCACAGTTCCTCAACTAGATGAATTGAGAATCTATTGCGAGGACGGGGAGTCGGTGCAGAGGATGATGTGGTTAATTTTCTCTGAGCCGTGCAACTCAGTCAGAACTGCGTTCACGTGAGCTACTACTGCGTCTTTCGTTGGTCGTTACTCAGAGTAGCAAAGGAGATAGTAGAATCAACACCGTAGGAAATGCCCTGATGAATTGTTACCTGATTGTGCGATCCAAAGTGGGATGCTTGGATCTCAACACCAAACTTAGCTGTGAAGTTTTGCGAAAAGTCCATCTGGATGAGGCGGTGTCGAGGCTGTAGACGGGAACGGACATTACGAAGTTCACGGTATTGCTGGCAGAGTGTAAAGAAGTGTAACGCGAACTCTTGCAGCTGCCTCTCGAAAAGGGTGACCAACCGAAGCAGGCTATCAGTTTTCCTTTCGAGCTTGGTTGAAGTCATCCCGTTAACCTCAACCTTACACCACTGGTGATAACACACGACCTGACAGGTCACACCAGCGACGTCATGCGCCAGGTTAGCCTGACAAGACTCACACTCGCGGGTTGCACATGCGAGGTTTTTGGGGTCGCAGACAATTGCTTGCAAAAGTGTTTCTTTATCTCGAGATTTCACAACCTTGTAATGAAGTAAAGCATCGCACAAAAGTTGGATATTAGTGCACTTCATGCACAAGCATTGCTCGCTGTCCTTCAAGTCAGGTTTCAAGCAGTAGAATGGTCGGTACTTTGCGAATGTTGATCTGCTAATATTGCTGTTGAATTCATTTATGAACTTCTCATGAAGAATTCCGATTGAAAAATTGAGAAATCGCTTCTGCATTTTCTGACCTTTGCGAGTGATAGTCTCCTTTCGTCCGGCAGTTGCACGGCTATTGTCATCGCGGCAGTAAAAGTCACTGATAACCTCAACGTCTGTCTTTGTCTTCCGTTTGACGATAGCAGATTTCTCTCCAGACATACTTTTCTTAGACGCAAGATGCTTAGATAGATGTTCTTTGGTGCCTCTCTGTTTGTATTTCGCTATAACACGCTGCATTGTTGGTGTAAGCGTTTTCTTGATTTTGGGTTGACCCTTAATGTCATCAAGGAGGCTGCAGTGAGTTTCCAGTGCTCTTCTTGTTAGTAAAGGGGATCTCATAATTCTTGTCACTTTAACCTTAGTTGGTGAGTCACAGGTCGTTTGTCTATTCGTCGAAGGTAACATCAATTTCCGCTGATTCCGTTTTCTCAGCATCCATACTTCGCGTTGCAACTTCTTGATGCGTTCTTTATGTGAAGACAGTAGCCTTTTCTTATTGGTAGCTTCTCTTCTTGCAGCTGCTGCAGCTTTGCCATTTGGATCCATACGCTGTTGTAGTGTACTTAACTGTAAATGAGCATCTTGCAGTTGTTGTTTCACGCATTGAGCAGAGACTGTGCTTCTTCAAGAGGTAGTTGGTCGTCTCCAAGCCTATGCAGCACATCTTCAAGTTTGTGCTGTGCAACCATCAGTTTCTGCTGAGAGGCATCAAGCAGCTGTCGAGCGTTGAACTGCTGATGCTGAACGTTGTACTGATGATCGGGAACATTGGACTGCTGTTGCTGAACGTTGTACAGATGATCGTGCACATTGGACTGCTGTTGTTGAACGTTGTACGGATGATCGGGAACATTGGACTGCTGTTGATGTACGTTGTACTGATGATCGGGAATATTGGACTGCTCGTGTTTATCTTTCTTTCGCTGGCGATACTTGCGTATGTAATCAGCGTGTTCTTGCTTTTTTTGTTTCTTGTCTCGCCTCGTCATTTCGGCATATCTTTTTCTTTTACTCTTCAGATCAATTTCGCGTTTATGTTTCACGTAGTCGTCACCACCTGTCTTTCGCTTTTTCTGTCTGTATTCTCGATCCTTTTGTTTTTTGTTGATTTTTGCCATGCTCGCAATCTGTAATAGTTAATAATTTATTCTAGTTACTCTTGTCTGTTGTAAGTTGGGACCATGGAGCTGAGTGTGTCGCGCTGTGGCTTCTGTTGATTAGATATGATATACTAAGAGTTTTCCGTGTTCGTCAATGGCAACATCGATGCTAATTGGTCGTTAGACTCGTTACGTAGTCGCATTTCCCGGAAATCATGCAGCTAATATCTTATTGCTTGCGCTGGGTCTGCTATTGTGTGTGTACATCATCGTGAAATACAGTTTTTTATCATCCAATTTCACGCGTCATTTCTAAAAATAGTAGCGTAACATTTTCAAGAACTAATATCGTCGAACTCGCAACATTGTTGAGACATAGTTCAGAGAAATGTAGGAATTGAACCTAGCTGAATGTAGCAATCGAATCACTCAGATACCATGCAATGGGATCTAATTATCTTTAAAATGTTTGTGTCAAGCACATCAAAGATATGTAGAACATGTAATACCAACTGAAGTGTCCAATAATTAATAAGATAATTTATGAACACCGAAACAATATTGGATGTGTGAACTGCGAACCACTTAATCAGCTTGCCCTCATTGTCGATCGAATCACATTAGTTTTACAGTATGCAATTCGATTGACCACTCCCATAACGACTACGGTACAAATAAGATATAATGTTATCGTATTTATGACAGATGATGAATACAGTTTTCATTAATCGATTTCATCACTTACATGAATAAAATACATTGGAATGAAATTTATTATTGCAGCGATCTAATTACACTTAAAGTGACGATCGATTCACACTTTAAGTGACGATCGAATCACACCGATGAAATGTGATTCGTTCGACCCATTATTTGTCTTATCAAGGTGCCTGCAGATGATATAAACCCTGTATATTAACTACAAAATGTCTAGAATTAATCTACTGAGACATATAGGTCCATAAAAACATGATTGCACAAGAAAGCATAAACTACAATTCACGAAATCAATTTGTGTGTCGAACGATTCACGCGTCGAACGAATCACATTTGTGGTATGCAATATTTATCACTTTTTCAAGATCCCTCCTAAATTTTGTGTGATCACATAACAAAGGGCGTATATGCACCAATTATCATAGATATAGTTCCGGTCAAGTGATTTGAGCATTGAAATCGCAAAAAAAACATAACATATATTTTTTAATTATAGCGATCGAATCACATTTTCACTGGCGATCGAATCACGCCGTTGTGGTATGTAGGGTTCGAAGGGGGTGGTAACTTACCGGTAACTTACCGGTAAGTTACCGGTAAGATTGATCGTATCTTACCACCCCTTATTTTCCTTAATAACAGTTCTTTTACAATTTTCTTTATTTTAACATATACTTTCAGTCTCACACAACATGTTTGAGGCAAATTCTATAGCATATTTATTAGATAAAGTATTCTAACACTAACACCTAAAAATTTGGCAAAATTATGAGTTCATAAATTACCGAATTATATCAAAATTACCGCTTGACAAATTTTATTCAAACAAAGCAAAAGCCTCAGAATTCAAGTCAGCAGCTGCTGATTCATCGATGTGGAGGAATTCTTGAATTAAAGTAGGCCCCCCTTATCGATAGTTCGTTTATTCTGTGGGTTTACTACATGCTAAAAAGGCCTAAGTGAGCCAAATATAATCAAATTCATTACGTATCTTAATTTGTAGTGTTACAGTAGGGTCACTTTATGTATGAAAATTATAATTCTGTGGGTTTGCTTGATGCATAAGCCTAATTGAGCCTGTAAGGTCGCTTGACATATATTTCAAACATTATTCAAGCCAAGTACTTGAAGACAAGCATTGATAAATGAAGCAAATTCATCATTTTTTGTATTTTTCAGCATATATTTAGGTCTAAAGCATACGCGTAGGCCCTATGCCTAATGGCTTTATTCCCGCACATTGTCGCGGGATGAGACTTGATTAAGATATCTGCGCTCAGTAGGCCTATAATCTTGACTGTCCTGGTTTGGAATTTAATCTTATTTAAGCTAGGCTTATCTCGTACTCAGAATATGAAGATAACCTACCGATACCTCTTCTTATTGTTTTCCTACACGCGAACTTTTGTGATGTTCAGTGCCTCTTTTATATAGGCTATGTAAGGCCCATCTTAATTAACTTTTATCAAGATGATGCCTAATTTCCTTTATAATTAAAAGCTATGGCTATGATTTTTTCGTATTAGTGCTTTAGAGGCATTTAGACTTACACAGCTCTTCACCAAAAGGTTAAAACTCGTTCAAATCTCATATTTTAACACTAAAATGTTATTGCTAGACGTTGTATGGTCTGGGTTTAATTGATTTTCTTAGTAACACATTGGTAAGGCAAAAGTAATGCATACAAACTATAAAGCCTAACTGATATGTAATACTTCAATAGTGAACGCAAAATTGTTTGATAATAGCCTACTTCACTAGCCACTTTTTAGTAAGTTCATTAGTGTTTGAATTAAAAAGAGCATTTGTGTCACAATGAAAATTTCTTTTATTATGAATACAAACGTACAAGAATAAAAACAAACCACTAGAGTCTTAACAAGATCGTGACTGAGAAATTACGAGTACGGGGCGCTCAAGAATTATGTGATCACAAAGATAAAAAAATCCGTTGTGACATTTTACAGATTCTTGTTGTCCTAGGTTCGACTAGGAAGATAAAGGATAATTAAATCATGAAAACTTGGATACGTAATTCTTGATCGACCCCTAAGATTGATTTGGTTCGCAAAAAGTTATACGAAGTTAAAAAGTATGAGCAAAATGGCGCACAGCCTTCTCAATGTCCTCCTCGTTGAGCTGCAACCCACCTGGACGTCTCGAAGAAAATTGAATTTCTATAGGAGCATTTATCTTCATCATTCTCAAAACGTCGATAACCGCTACATCCTCTTGTTCAGGCCAGACAAGAAGGCGATATCGATTCATTTGTGCGAACTGTACCGTGTATTCATGTGTATTCTGGTCCATTTTGATTATCTGACCGTAGTGAATTCGGTATTGTTTCGAACGCGCATAATCAATAGCAGCAGCGACCCAATCATTGACTCCTAACACACTGGGAGAGTTGATGTTTTCATGATTATCTTCATAATTATCTTCCTCCTCCTCATCATCATCAACTTCTGCATCCTCGTCGTCGGAACCTGCAAGAATAAAAATGAAGAGAATTCTTGTCGAATTTAATTGCAGAGATTCAACCACTCCAGAAATTTCCATAACTAAACGATCTGACAAACGGTTATATCATATGACATACGAATGGTCGTGATATTCGTAGCGCATAGCACTCAGGAGTTAATGTATGGTTGAGCGGAATGTATTGCTTTTCTAAGATTACACACTCTCTCTCTCTCTCTCTCTCCCTTATCTCGCTGATAAATGCCATTTTATCTTGAGCAGCCGTGACACTTATCAATAAGATAATAACCAGGAATTTATTGGTAGAAAATGAAAATCATAAAGATCAAAATAAATCACAAAAGATGATAATATAGCTTTACATCTTTCTAAATGGTCACAAATCAAACTGCATAATAAAAGAAAAATCCATCAGCAAACAGCAATCCATTTTAATTTTAAAAAGTAGGTTGTTTTGGCTATACAATATTTTTGGCATTTGCTTCTATCATATTTTCATCGTTGTATGTATATAATGTAGGATACATGTACGATATCTTCAGTTTCATTTGACTTAGCTGTTATCAGTTTGAGGACATGTTTATTGTCTAATTTCGATTGATCCATTTGATTAATACTGATTTTTTACATCCTTACTATTCTACATGCTATCACCGGACTTACTTTGCTCTTTTTGAGTGATGCTTTCTGAGAGATGTTGGAGACTTCTCGCGAAACACTGGAAAATGTAAAAATCATATTGAATTCAATTTAAGCAGACCATCCATAAAATATGTGCGCAAATGAAAGCAAATAACTGAGTTAATAAATAATGCACTCATGTAAAGGCTGAAAATACGATGTACTTAGATACGAATGGAAGGGACCGACTAAATACAATAACTGTAGTTGCAGGTAGGAATAGTTCAAATAGAAAATATGAGAATCTGTATCACTGGAGTTCAATAACTAATTTGAAAACTAATAGCCTTAGTTTTGCTGATTTTTATTATTTTGTTGCCGCGCAAATTTTGTTGATGACTTTTAGCCGTAATATTTGTCAATTTATATGCACTGTAACCCTTTATGACACATGGGTAAGCCTAATAAAAATTTATCGTCTGAACTTATCAAATGTTATTTTCCTTAATATGTGTACGGTATATTCTTGAATGAACTGTATCATGAATATAATCTAAAAACCTAACCAATACCACAAATACGTTACTTAATGATTTTTTTACTTACTTTCTCTGATACTTCAGGAGAAGACAAAGCAACATGCGACTTCAAAATATGCAATTTCTGTTTGCGTTCACTTATTTTCAAATTATATGATACTTTTGTCACCTTCTCACTATGCTCATCAGTCAATCTATTTCTATTCTTATTTTTCTGATTTGAATATTCTTTATTGGCGCGCTCCACGCAGGTGATGGATGAGGGGAAAGACATAAGCATTAAGGCGATGGCTCCCACATACGTTCCACTGCCGTTGGCCTTCCACCAAATAAAAGGATCTCCGCTGGAGACTATCCATATATGGGAGCGCCCGAACACCACTCCAGCATGGGCTTTGTACTCCATCAGCTCATTAGCTACTTTTTCCAAAGGGTAGTCTCGATCCTCTGCTATCTTCATAATCAGATTTTCGGCTTCTGTCATTTCCTCAACTGTGAGGTGCTTTCCTTCGAAACGCGGATCGAGAAGGTTAGCAGATTTGTGGATTGGTCTAACCGTGAACGTATTTCTGCAAGCAAGATGCTCTTTAAGCATATCAATTTCGTTCTGTGGCATAATGTTTTGATCATTTTCAGCAATATTCATAACTGAACTCTCAATGAAACACCAAACAGTGGGAATTACAGAAATTCGTGAATCATCAGCTTCCACCTCGTCGGTCGCATATTTCATTGGAGTTAGCAGACGGTTTACAAACTCAGATCGCTTCCAAAATGCTTCATCGAGGATTAGTTCTTTGACACGACTTGCTTTTATATTTTCTTTACAGCGTGTGTCACATATTGCTAACTTTAAGCAATCATTGAGACGAATATTCCTTGCAATCATTGTTCTTCCACTTGACCATCGAGCAACTTGTATAGAGCAAGATAATGGCTTCTTCAGCAACTGTAATGAATATTCCTTCAACACTGATTTTGGGATATGATGTGTTCGAAAAAATACACTGATCAATTTATGCTCTGCAGCCGTCATCGCTACTGTGGGAATCTTCTGTATATCTTTCACGAGTAAGTCAAGTGCATGTGCAGAACAACCATATGTTTGAATCCAAGGATATTTGTATTCTAATAATTCCCAGGCAGCTATCATATTTGCTGCGTGATCCGAGCATATGGCATTGAACTTTTCTATTTTCACGTCCTTGATTTCACTCATCACTTTCTCACATTGTTCGGCAATGAATTTTCCTGTGTGCCGATTGCTTCCGGGATGTATTGATTTCAAAAATATTGGTTCTGGAGTTGAAACAAGAAACTGAATGTGTGAATCTCCTGAAACACAAGACCAACCATCAGTCAAAAGTACAAGAGATTCCGCCGACGCAATGCTATCCGACGTACCGACAGATATGATATTTTCCCATTTGTTCAACAGGGTGTTTCCTATGACATAGGGACTTGGTAATTTCCATGCAGGTCTTATCTTTTTGAAGAAGTCCTCCCAACTTGGCGTGCTGAAGTTTCTAAATGATAAAGCAGACGTGTAGACACCTTTAGCAAAGGCCATATCCAACTCGTCATTATCCTTCTTGGTCATTACATCATAAAATTGCATATGATGCGGTACTAGAGTACTTTGTTTGAAATTTGCACAGGACGATGTTCCAGAAGATGATGAAGCGATCGATGACACATTTTGAATACGGTTTGAAATAGAAGAGAAATCAGAGGCATCATCTTCATCACTGTCTGAAATAGTATGTACAGTAGGACTATTGATATTGTTCTGGACAACGCTTTCTTCAGGCACTGATTTTAACGTTCTCTCTTTAGGACCATAACATGACTTGGTAACATCCTCGGCGAATTGAAGTCGAACCTCCTCTGGGCACTTCTTACAGTCCTTAAAAAGATGTTTCTTCATCCTTGTTGAATTCACTTTATAGGTTGCTTGGCAATATTTGCAAATTGCATGAGAATTCTTGGCGCCTTGATGGATGGTTCCCTGTTGGAAGTGTGACCAAACTTTACATCGCGGCTTCATGCTGTCATATCTATAAAATGAAATAAAAGAAAAATTGTGAGTTGTTTTTCGTATCATATAGTCGTTATATTACATTACAGTTTTTCACAAATATATTAGATGAATGATACAGTCGAGGAAAAAAACACATGAAAATGATCATAGAGATCGATTGCAGTCTTCTGCTTCTTCTGTCTGTTGCAGTCTGAAGAGGAGCGAGAAATCGATTTCTATGAAAATGATAAATTCAGATACTTCTTAAGTGATCCGACGTTTCAATAGGAAACGATACGTTCCAAATTAAGACAGCGTTCAGGTCCAGATATACACTGTATGTCCATTATACATACATCACGGATATCTAAAGTATGGGATTTGAACGCTGCGAATTGTGTTACTTGAAATCTTGCACAGTGCGGCCTGCATAGGCCGTCGAGTGACGCAATGGCGCAGATGCGCTATGTCACAGATTGTGTATGCTGTATGAATGGTGTGATCTGAAGATAAACCAGTGCCAAGCTCTATAGGGAAGTTTCTTTTACCGTATTATCGCGCTTTTAAGCGCATGCGCTTATAATCGAAAAAAGCTTGTTTTCACGCTGACACAGATGTGTGCAGATGTGCATTTTGTTCGATTATAAGCGCATGCGCTTGTATCCGGACAGAAGCGCATCCCAGATTTTATTTTCTCTATACATGTTGCTATGTTGCCCACATGATTAGAAGATCTTCATGTGCATCAACCTTATTTGATATATTTTTTGCGGAGTATGAAAAGTTCTACGTTGTACAAAAGACCAAGCGAATTGTTTTTTGTAATACAACTCAAAAATGGTTTCAACAAATTTCCTTTGGCACCTCGGTATCTCTATACTGGATCATGAAATAAGCCAAAGCTGCGCTCATATCTAGCTGCTCTACAGGATGTTAAAAAGGTTGATCACCAAGAGATTTATCTGCCATCAATCTTTTTCATTTAAGTTGGGTGTATGTATGCATCGCATCCACTTGCGCAGTTATGTTTTATTATCATCCTGTCTAGTCTGAGACAGATTAACTACATTCCTATAATTAGCTAGGGAAGATAGGGCGGTGCGGGGTAAAATGAGTCAGGTTTGACCTTTCAGACATTGTATCATTTTACCATCTAAATGAAATTATAGTTACTAGGTATTGTAATCATGACATGTCATTCATCTTTCAGAAAATGTATCGTTTTAATTACCTTTGGTAGTTCTATTCACTTCTAAATGCTCAACAAGAACAAAAATAGAAACAAAAATTTTCAATAGCACGTGGTCGGGTTTGAAATTTTCTCCAGAAAATCTAATTATAAAACAAATAATTTAAACAAAATAGCTATTACTTTTTTAGTATTTGATTTTGTCGAAATTTTATATAAATCATGTTTTAATCTGATGTATAATTCGTTAGATAATCTTCAACAGCATCCTTTAAATGAAAAATCAGATATTATTTATTATCTAAATTAGTTTGATTAGTTATTAATTGATATAATTACAGCTTCAACAAAGATATTAAAATGGGTAGATCATGCAATGTATTATATGACATTGCGTTATCGAGAGTTCATTAACGTTGCCATGTTTACGCAATCAAAAGTAATCAGCTGATCGCTGATGCAGAATTCATGCATAAAATTATAATAAAAATAACAGTTTTTCTTACCGTATTATTTTTCTGTATGATACTATTGTGAAATTACGATCATTAA
This sequence comes from Prostheceraeus crozeri, assembly GCA_907163375.1. Taxonomy (NCBI): domain Eukaryota; kingdom Metazoa; phylum Platyhelminthes; order Polycladida; family Euryleptidae; genus Prostheceraeus; species Prostheceraeus crozeri. The sequence goes on along the minus strand of CAJQUW010001476.1, from coordinate 490,024 downwards.
GATAAATGCTACTTGAAAAGCATCCAAATATGTATTAATAAATGACAGCCCAACCACCCAGATTCCATGAAATTTACAGATCTGGACAAACCGAAACCACGGTATTTTTCAATAGAGTGCCTGATCAACTCTTTTTAATATCTTTGATCTTCAACTTTCTATAATTCTATTGTATTCACTTTATTCACAGAAGCCACCAGTATGTTTATCAATAGGAATTACTGTTATAATAAGCTTAGGTATAATAGAATAAAAAGTTCGTTAGTTAAATTTCAACAATCAAAAGAAAAACGCTCTCAATGAAAATGACAAAGTTTTTATTAAAAGCTATGAATTTTTCATGTTGAAACAAAACTATTGAACAATTAATTTTACAGTTGATTCTTGTCACACTCACATGTAAAGAAACAGTGTCAGACGTGTATAAAAGTTCTGTTTTAGCGGCTCTGATGATCATATTTTGATATTTTGTATCTCACCCGGTAAGTTACCGGTAATTTACCGGTAAGTTACCGGTAATTTACCAGTCACTTAAATTACCGGTAATTTAAGAACCCTAGTGGTATGACATTTTAAAGCTCATACTTTCAGTCGAATTTTTTAACATATCATTAATTTTTCGGTGGAATGTGAGAATAGACATATTCAAACTCAAGTTAGATCATTATTTGCAGAGAATTCAAATCATGACAATCCTTGAAGTGGAAATACTCAGAATTTGGACATTGATTTTCTACATTTTTAGAGTTAAATCACTCAAAAAAAGTAACTTACGACAGTAATATGTAATAACTGATACTAGTGCATGATTACTTATGTTTAGACGATCGTTCTAAAAAAAAGAATTAAGAAATCGGTGGGATAGTTAAGAAGTTACAGTTAAAAGACACATTTTGTTCAAAATCGTTACATTTAAAATGGAAACGCCCTAAAGTTAGCCGACGATTTCACTTGACCGAGGTTTGTGAATACGACCCTCGGTTAAAGTTAACTTAGCTAGCAATTTAACCGAGAGTTAAGACTTAACCGAGACTTCAAGATACGGCCCTAAGTGACATTAGCCGCTTCTTGCACGGAACAATTTATTCGATATGTCACTTGGCCGCTTATTACAGCTGCTGTTCTCCTAAAGTATATAAGATATGAAACTGATATTTTGCGTAAAGCAAGTAGAGAGTCTGTAATTGAATTTGCAGCAAAAATTTCATTTTTGTCAAAAATGCACTTAGCCGGTTCTTGCATGGGGGCTTCATTTTATGTACCATTAATAACATGGCATGCTATAAGCCTGGATTATGTTCAACAGAGATGAAATCTACGAAGTAAAATTATACAAAATACACTGATAACGTCTTAAATCAAGCAAAAATCAACCAAGTAGAGATACAATGGGTAATTTCTGCGATAGATTTGGACATCAGGCGAGATGCAACAGAGTCTACGTTCATATTTTTAAAATGAGATTTTCCAGTGATACCTCCAGATATAATAATAAGGTTAAAGTTCTCGAAATTGTAGGTCCTAATGTTGCCGACTTTTCGGACTTCGTCCTAATTGTCAAGGCGCAGAAAGATGAACAGAAGTATTGACATACGCACACGAACAATGAAGCTTATATATACATTCTTATGATACACTGTTGACAAATCGAATCGTTGAGAAATCAGTCATTTCGATCTTTCTATCAAGTTTATACTCCAAAGACCTGATTTGTCGAGATTCAGACATTGTAGTATCAACAGGATCTCTACATTTGTCAATAATTTGTATATCAGAATAGCAAATAAAACCGGTGTGACCTTGATGTTTCTGCAGGAACTGATCATAACCATTGACTTAGTCGATCGCGTTTATGCTGTTACGATGTTCAGCATAACTCAAATAAAAAGAGCGGCTGCTTTCGCCGATGTAAGTAAGCCTTTTGTATATGAAGTCTCCGTTGACAGACTCTTCTGCGATGCTCTTTGTTTGTTTTGTTTTGTTTCTCCTCTGATCATCAATTCTCTTAATTGGTTCCATGAGGTAGTAACGTCCGATGGTAGTAGTTTTAGCATTCAATATTTTCCACAGCTCTGCAATCGCTTTCACGAAAATTAATGTTCCTCTTCAACCTGTATTTCTCTGGCTATAGAAATTAGTCCGAGAGCTACTGACATTTTCCTCCTAAATTCGCGCACGAGCTTCTTATTAATTTTACTTACTTACTTACTTGTACTTCTATCAGCCGTCGTCATCACTGGCTTAGCCGGCTACGATGATGGCCGAGTCACGGACTAGGGCGGCCCAAACTCTACGGTCTGAGGCTAGGTAACTTACGGTATTGGTCCATTGTAAGTCCCAACGGCGTCTGCTGCATGTTTGCGGCCCCAGCAACGGTTGAAGATCAGCTTTGATAGTGTCTGTCCCTTTCTTCAATTGGTCCCCACGCCGCTGACACCATCCAGTACATGGACTTAAAATGACAATTTTCGGGAGCATGTCTCCAGGAGATCTTTGTAGAGCATGACCAAGCCAACGAAGTCGGCGGCGCTTGATAGTCGAGCTCAGGGGAAGCGTGTTGGTCATTTGGAGAAGCTGAGCGTTGGTTATCCGCGGCAGTATGCTAGAACAATTCCTAAGATTTTTATCCTAGAATCCTAGCTTAGGGGTTCGCTAGATGAAATCCTACTCGGTATGCTTGAACGTTTCCCAGCAATTCCCTAAGTTAGGTGACTCCCAAAATTCACTTGATTGGCAGATCATCCGACTGCTGCAGCTGTGCTCATTTTCACACCCTGACAACGAATTGTCCAACAAACTGCAGTCGGCGATTGATTGTCAGTCAAGAAGGGAATGGATTGCCACGTTGATTTGTATGATCCAATCTATATGATATCAGTTCTAAGATATCTTTAAACATCTCGCGCGTTAATCGAAATCGTTTCGAGTTATTCAATGTGAGTCATAGTAACACCTGTCAAAAAGAAAGAACGCGGTTGCTTGCATCTTTAGTAAGGTGTGGCTACTCGTTAGTGACAATATCTGTGCAACTATGTTTACATTTTAAACATACACATGAAGCAATGACAATCAGTTAATGCTGTATCCGTAGACTATGAGCATGAGCAAAGAAGAAAAACGACTTCCAAATTGAAAGCAAACAGAAATCGAACTGTTGCCTAGACCAATTGTGAACCGCAAGAATATCCTTTTTCATGACCGTAAGAGTAAAGTATGGGAGAACATTCGTGAGGAGCTCGCAGCGGCAGGCTGACCAGATCGTCCTATCGAAGCTCTCAAGAAGAAGTATGAGGTGTTACAAGCAAGCACATGCCAATAGAAGACAAACCGGAGGACCTTCAGTGGAATGGAATTATGATATTTTACTTGATAAAATCGGAAAAGAAAATCCAAAGCTGACGTCCTTTCCATTAGGTACCCCAGCGATCCCCTAAGATTTTTTCCTAAGTGACTTAGGGGTGACGTTCAAGCATACCACTTATAGGATTTTCCCCCTTGTTCCCCCTTGTCCTAGCATACGGCCCCAGCCGGTCCCTAATTCGGATGCGCATGATTCTACAGAGTCACAATCGATCAAATACTTTGAGCTTAAGTTGGTTAGTCGCACGCATGGTCCAAGTTTCACAGCCATTTAACAATATTGATTTAACAAGGGCCTCATAAATGCTGATCTTTCTTGTCAAGCTGATCTCACGACGTAACCGCAGATGTTTCTGCAAGCGGGTAAACACATAACGAGCCAAGTTTACACTTCAGGCGATGTCATCGTCAGACCCTAAGTAGATGAATCGATCAACTTCTTCAAGCACCCATTCACCATAATAGGGATCTTCTTCTGATTATTAATTTTAATATGTAGATCGTGACCCAATATCAGTAAAACTACAATAAGTTATACTTCCAGTCGTCTTGCAAGTCACGGAGCGTCAAACATCACAAAATTCCATTCGTTTCGATTCATGTACTTCCGAGCTTGATACACTCAATAAGGTATCCAACATTCATTTAAAAACTCAAATGAGATGTCATTATTATGATTATGTTTGCACAGATGATCCAGACAGCCCACGTTTAGATGGTCGACTAATGGTCCAACCTTTGCAAATCGATCCTTTTTGTCTAGAATGGCATTGTCAGCAACGTGGAGATTTGACATCAATTTGTCAAATTCATTTCGCGACATAAGTGAGGAAACAGCCTCATTGTATGAATCCTCTTTCATCTCCCAATACATCGGTCTTCGGGGTACAAACAGGTAGCCGCTTATCAAAAGGATTGTGATAAATCGTTTCAAAACCTCTTCATCGATTTGCAAATCTACTGATTTGGATGCTGCATAATGTAGTGTTTGCATACATAAGCAGGGTTCGATTTAATTTTTTGATTATGTATCGCACTTTTTGCGATGCAAATCTCATTCGATCCATGTTTACTAGGCTCAACGAATTACCCATGTGAGCTGTTAGCCAAATTTTCTCTTTAAATTAGAACTAATATTTTATCAGACCTTGTGTCTATTGAAACATAATAGAAAATAGCAGTTTCTGACAACTTCATGTCAACATCTTATCAATCAATCACGAGATAATTTGAATCACTGAATAACAATGAAACTCGTGAATTATCACTCATCATGCGGGCGCTTGCGATCACTACCGGGCCGACGAGGTTAGTGCAAAAATCTCTTCACAGCATTTGATGTGTCGAAGTTGTTTGCAGGTGGGCCATCTACACTAGGGTGAGTCAGAAAAAACGAAATCTGATTATAAGGCGAAATAGTTATACTGTATTTCATTTAACTAAAAATTAATATCCATTTAAATATTTATTGAAACTGTCTCAAAACATAAGCTGAAAATGTCTCAAAAGCACGCTAAAGAACTGACTCAAATTGAGCACCTTCCTGTTCAATACAAACTCTGCATCGGCGAACAAACGAATCGTAAACTTTTTGGCATGTGTCGCGACTGAATACTGTAATCTCCTCACGAATATAGGCGGCCAACTCCGTCGTATTATTTGGACGTCGCGCATAAACTGAGTCTCTTAAAGTGCCCCACAAGAAAAAATCGCAGGTACTGAGGTCCGGAGACCGTGGAGGCCATTCGATGGGTCCTCGTCGACCGATCCATCTGTTAGGTAGATTACTGTCGAGAATAGCGCGGGCAGCAGAACTAGTGCGGAGGAGCTCCATCTTGTTGATAAAATCGATGTCTGTTTTCAGCCCGTTGAAAAAAAGGATGACATGATCCTTTAGAATACCACAGTAGCGTTCACCGTTCATTGTTGTGCAGCTAATGTCGAAGCTCAACACTCCTGTGTTGTCCATCATGGCCCACACTGTCAATGATCTTCGATCTTGAGGCTTTTCAATGAAGACGTGAGGATTGTTTGCACTCCAGTAGTGAATGTTGTGCTTATTGACGGATCCGTTAACATGAAAAACTGTTTCGTCCGAGAAAACGATAAGCAGATGAAAGTTCCGTTGGCGTTCAAGTCGTGAAGTTATCCACTGACAGAACTCAAGGCGTCTATCGTGGTCATCGTCAGACTGCTCTTGTACATGTGTCGCTTTGAGCGGATGATATCCTCTTCGGTGTAGGCATCGAACAACACTTCGTTGAGATACACCAACTTCGCGACTTAGGCGGCGTGTTGAGATGTTTGGATCACTTTCCACAAGCGGTTTTATCGAATTGAAAATATCGTCTTCGCTTGCAGATATTGGGCGACCGCTACCTTCCTCACGATGGTTAATGTCACCGTACACCAGGAATCTCTTCACCCAGCGATGAACCGTTGAAGGGACTGGTGCTTCTTCCTTAAATTCTTCGCGAAACTTGCGCCTAGCCTCCAGCAACGTTTTCGAATGCGACTGCCCAAGCGACAAGTTTTGCTTTCCTTTCCATACTTTGAATGAAGTTCAAATGACTTAGACCAGATTTCTTGGATGGATCAACTATCGACTTCATGATTTGAATTTCAACTACGAATAATAAAAATACTGCCCAAGCGATATAGAACGCGACCATAGATATAGAGCATCAATAGACGAAGAAAATCAATGGCAATTGAAGACTATTTTTCGACATAATTCAGATATCGTTTTTTTTTTACTCACCCTGTACACTGATTCTCAACAAACTGCACAGCGTATCTTCACAAAGTCTTGATCTGCAGTCAGTCTTAATTCTCCGCATCGCGCTAAAACCTCTCTCCACTTTCGCATTGCTAACTGGCAGCAATAAAAGCATCTCAACCAGTGCAGCGAAGTTGGGGAACGTCTGATTGTGTTGTCGGAGCAGCCATGCCCACAACTGTGTCCCTTGAGAATCGGCTATACCTCTGCAGTACTCTTTGAACGTATTCCATTCCTTCATTATGAGGGTCACTGATATTCCACGTTTCAGGAGAAGCTGTTTGAAATGTTCTACGAGGCTCGATGCTTCTTCTTCACCAAACGAACTGGCGAAGTCGTCAGCTTCACAAGGCCATGCAGTGACGTCAAGGATTGTAACTTGCGCCTAGCCTCCAGCAACGTTTTCGAATGCGACTGCCCAAGCGACAAGTTTTGCTTTCCTTTCCATACTTTGAATGAAGTTCAAATGACTTAGACCAGATTTCTTGGATGGATCAACTATCGACTTCATGATTTGAATTTCAACTACGAATAATAAAAATACTGCCCAAGCGATATAGAACGCGACCATAGATATAGAGCATCAATAGACGAAGAAAATCAATGGCAATTGAAGACTATTTTTCGACATAATTCAGATATCGTTTTTTTTTTACTCACCCTGTACACTGATTCTCAACAAACTGCACAGCGTATCTTCACAAAGTCTTGATCTGCAGTCAGTCTTAATTCTCCGCATCGCGCTAAAACCTCTCTCCACTTTCGCATTGCTAACTGGCAGCAATAAAAGCATCTCAACCAGTGCAGCGAAGTTGGGGAACGTCTGATTGTGTTGTCGGAGCAGCCATGCCCACAACTGTGTCCCTTGAGAATCGGCTATACCTCTGCAGTACTCTTTGAACGTATTCCATTCCTTCATTATGAGGGTCACTGATATTCCACGTTTCAGGAGAAGCTGTTTGAAATGTTCTACGAGGCTCGATGCTTCTTCTTCACCAAACGAACTGGCGAAGTCGTCAGCTTCACAAGGCCATGCAGTGACGTCAAGGATTGTAACTTGCGCCTAGCCTCCAGCAACGTTTTCGAATGCGACTGCCCAAGCGACAAGTTTTGCTTTCCTTTCCATACTTTGAATGAAGTTCAAATGACTTAGACCAGATTTCTTGGATGGATCAACTATCGACTTCATGATTTGAATTTCAACTACGAATAATAAAAATACTGCCCAAGCGATATAGAACGCGACCATAGATATAGAGCATCAATAGACGAAGAAAATCAATGGCAATTGAAGACTATTTTTCGACATAATTCAGATATCGTTTTTTTTTTACTCACCCTGTACACTGATTCTCAACAAACTGCACAGCGTATCTTCACAAAGTCTTGATCTGCAGTCAGTCTTAATTCTCCGCATCGCGCTAAAACCTCTCTCCACTTTCGCATTGCTAACTGGCAGCAATAAAAGCATCTCAACCAGTGCAGCGAAGTTGGGGAACGTCTGATTGTGTTGTCGGAGTCATCACACTGGATGACTGAAGATCGTCGAATCGGCTTCTCAGACAGTTTGAAATCGCATCGACATATCCTGAACGAGAGGTCCAGAACGAGTCCAAGATTTCTCTGCATACGTTGTTGAGCTTTACACCACGAAACTCAACGGAGTTATGAGTCCAATCAACAGAAGCGGTGAACTTGGCAAGTTCGGATGTCGTATCGAGCGAATCGTTTTGAGGGAATTCCCTCAAAACCAGCCTACATTAAATTCCCTACTGATCTCTCGTTGTGCGTCCTGTTATTTATAGAAGTCCTTGCGCTGCACCACGTTATTCCTAAGGATTGATTCATGCAATCAGACTCAGTTCAGTTGCATCGCAGTTTATTGCTATACACTAACGAGATGCATCGCAATATGGGCAGAAATGCATCGCAAACTGCGATGCGATACCGGTTAAATCGAACCCTGATATGTGCTTCATAAGATCTTCAGTCATAAACTTTTCAAATAGAGTAGTTGGCGAATCACAGGTCGATAGCGTTGGCTTGGTCAAATTCCATTTTTTTCAGATTTGTTTGTCAAATCTCCTTCGTGCCACTCGAGGACAGGTTTGTCGGCCTTTTTCTGTGAATGTTTGATTCTTTTGCTTCTTATAGGATTCTCAGTATCAAGATCTTCGCTTTCCTCTTCGGTATTTTCTTCGTTGTTTCCTGTCTTCGATTTTACCTGCAAATGAAAGAAATATGTAAAGCTGCATGTTTATGTACGAGTCTATTTTGACGAAAACACTGTCATGACACGAAACAGAAATTTTAAAATGCTGAATGAATTTAGATTACAAAAAGTGATGCTCATTTGTGATATCAGTAAAACATCCTCATTTAAATGTTTGTTGACAAAATCGTGATGAGAAGGGTACAGTGGCTCAGTGTGTAAGACACCTGCCCAGCGATTCAGCTATCTAGGGTTCGAATCCCTACATTATAATAGTTTTATCAGAACCAATAAATTCACCAGAAGTAATAACTTAGCCATGTCTTTTTCGATGAGAATAGCTAGTCCTATAGCTTCCTACTGAACTAATTAACCTACGCTCAAGTGACTAAACTTACTTTTACGGATGCCTCAGCGAATAACTGGTGTCGGGACAGTTTATTTGGGTCTTCCAACACACAATTCTCGTCTCCTGAGTCCTCATCGCTATGAGCATCATTTGCTTTTGTTGGTGGATCAATAAAAACTTGTAACGATGTAATATCGTTGTCATCGGATAATGTTTCAAGATACATTAGTGCTTGAACAACGTTCATTCTGTAAAAAAGCACTGATGTCATTCGCTGCTAACGTCAACTTAAACTTACACTACTAAATTAGCTGTAAATAATATTAGCTCTTAAGAAATGCTTACAAACTACTTATAGCCAGTTAAAAATACCAAATACCGATTACACAACACGAGAAAAATAAAAATGGAAAAATATTACTTACTTGCGTGGTCTTCGCGTCGACATCCTCCGGTTTTTGAATTTTTGAAGCAATGTTGACGTACAAAATATGATGAATTTAAACAAAATTCGTCACTTGCATAAATTATAATGCCCATGGACTCTATGAAACTGGCATGTGTTAAATAACGCTTGAGATGCAAAGTAGATTATATTTCTCTACTATTATGTTGGTGTCAGTTTAAACTGACGCCAGCAGAATATGGGTTGATAATTAAAATTGGTCCATTAAAGCATAATTATTTTTCATGAATTAATAGAGTAAAGAACTGAAAACCATTTATAGGCATTTAAGAAATTTAGAAAATGAAATAAAATATATATAGTATCGCCCGAAAGAAACTTTAAATAGGCAAAATATGCATCGGAAAAAACTTTTGGGGCGATATTATATCTCATTGTTTTTCCGTACGTGCATCATGCGCGTTTTGTTGTCATTCAAATATAGCCCATGATTTCTGCATCAGACACTGGAGTTTTGAATTTCAAAATTTAGTTCCTTCGATACATCACTCGTTTTTCTAGGATTGTGCGTAAATCAAATCATCAGCAAATTTGACAATTATGGAATTATTAGACGGTGCAAGTGAACTTGTGTGAATGGCGAAGAGATATGAAGTTGACTTATTGGTGCAACTCACGACATGCCGATCTAACGATATTTTTTGTGATCTGTTACGTAAGACACCAATGCACCATTTAATAAAGGCTACTGGGAGATTCGCGGAGATAAGGTTTCTGGTAAAGGAGACATGAGACACTGAGTCGAATGCTTTCGTGATGTCCAAAGAGATACCGCTAACACCGGCAACTTCGATTTTATCCAGCTCCTTCGTGATAAAGTCATGGATTCTGATTTATTGTGCATGTAATGCCGAGGAGTTTAGATAAAAATCAAACTAATGGGTACGAAAGATGTTTTATTTCGATTCCCGCACCGATCTTTTGGGAAGCAAGTAAAGCGACTCTACCCTTACAGAAAAATCTCAGGTAATTTCACGAGAAAATGCGTTTGAAATTTCACGCTAATTTGGAACCATTTCGCGCATAATATAGGAGCAATTGCTCCTGTATTTCACGAGAATCGTGAATATTATAGGAGCAATTGCTCCTGTATTTCACGAGAATCGTGAATATTACAGGAGCAATAGCTCGTGTAATATAGGAGAATCGTGAATATTACAGGAGCAATTGCTCTTGTAATTTATAAGAATCGTAATATGATATAGGAGCAATTGCCCTAGATTTGTAAAGCACCATAAACGTTATACTTTCTCATTATAGTTATATAGCCTATGCCCATGGAATTCATCAAAGCGATGCGGTAAAATTAAAACAAACCTGTAGATAGACTATGTACACAGAATATATTTGTACTTATACACTATAGTCTGGCAACAACTATAACTGTCTTCTCGAATCCCTTGTTGCTAATTTTTTGTATTATGGCGGCCTCCTTAACACCCGGTGCGACAGCCTCAACTGCATCTGAAAAAATGAAATTATTATGGTTAAATTGGTACATACCTACATAAGCTGTAATTGCAAATACATGAACACAATAGGGTTTTATAACGGGAAAGCGAAAGCCGGTTTTAGGATATACCAGGATTCGGGCATAGATATAACTTTCCCGAGAAATAACCGGAAAATTCCCCCGATGATATTCGAGTTTTACATCCTTATCTATGAAATAAAAATAAAAAGGCACAATATAGTTGGAAATGGTAAACAGATATTCATATAATTTTTTTTCTATATCATTCGTCTACATTGATTACGAACCTGCAGTCAGAACTTTTAAAATATAATTTCCTTCTTCAGAATTTTACATGTACATGTGATCGTTTTTTAGAAAATTATATCCACAATATATGGGTCATTAATGAGTCTTCACAAAATCATATTTGCGATACATATTCCTACTCAGTAACATGTAATACTCTGTATGTTAGGATCGTTTATGAAAATATCGAAAATTTTGAAATGCTGAACAATTCAGATGATTATCTTAATTTTCTAAGAAATCAACAAAATTTTAATTGCAGCAAGTCCCACGGGCATAATATGGTTATAGAAATCACCAAAATATAGTAAACAGAATTTTTATTCGATGAAAAAAAATTCTGTCGTCTAGATGTAAATTGATATTCTCTGAATATGTTGATTTTTAGAAATATAAATATGTAGTTTCACTATCTGAAGCTTTCGCTGAAGTTAGTTAGCTATAATAGCAGATTTCATTAAATCCTACCTTTTATCCAAGTATTTACTGAGTCACTTATAATGGAGCGGTCGTCGCCGGGCTTCAATCGCTTGCTGGTAGCCCGCATCTCCGCCATTTGTGCCCTGGTAAATGCTATGTCGAGCATGTGTCCAACTCGCTTCGTCCACTTTTGGCACGAGGAGATCAGGAGTTCCTGTGCCGGAGTAAGCGTCGGGACTTCTCCTACATATCGTAAGGCGTGTTGCAAAGAGGGTTGTGAAGCTGGTTGTAGGGTGGATTGTGGAACGAGTTGCAAAACAGCCCTGTGGGAAATGCGACGGTCGGCTGAGAGTCGAGTAGTCGGACACTCGACCATTGATTGACCGTCGGCAGGAAGGTCGGATGTACGGGAGCACCCGTCGCCGACGGTTGGTCAAGCCAACCATTAACAGACTTTCAAGCAAACGACTATGCGACCGTCGACGGACTTTCAAAACGCGAGTCGGCCAACCAAATGTCGCCGACTGTCGGTCGACCAGCAACCGACATACGCACTACAATATGCAACGCTGTAGAAGATAAGCAATACTTGTGATGGTGAAAAAATCCAATGCTGACTGAGCTGGGTTCTTTATCCTTTTCAAGCCAACATATTCTCAATCAAATATCTGATCGGTATGATAAGATTGTACATATACAGTACAAAACCAGCAAAACCACTGACGATGACTTCAGTTCTGAAAATACAGAAAGTTCACACAAATTAATTACAAATCATAAGACAACGAACGGAAAAGGTGAACTTCCAAATGGCTGTACTAAGTTAAAAGCAAACTTTGCAAATGGAGACATGCTAGAAGAAATACTACAGCAGCTGGGGCCTATTTCATAAAACTTTTATCAGCTATCAGTTGTCAGTTGACAGTTATCAGTTGTAAGTTATCAACTGATAGAATGTCAATTTTATAAACGAGTGATAGAAGTAACAGATAGCTGATAAAATGCTTGTCTGTTGCACGTCATTTGACCTATATTTGTGTCTGATTATGCAGCATCGTCGCTATGCAACCTTTGTCTGATTGGCGATACAACAGACTTTTATGAGAAGTGCTTGGTCAAGAAAATTATTGTTGATGAATGATATTGAACGTCATGTTATCCGCGGAACAGAAACTATTGCTTCTTAAAGAAATTCTGAGTCGCAACAACATATTATTCGGCAGCTACAATGACTTCGCTGAAGGAAAAAGGAAGAAGAAATTGGCTTGGGAGGAAATAAAATCTGTTATGGAATCGAATGGCATCAAGAAAGAAAGTGAAGTTTGGAGACACGTGGTGTGGAGGAATATTCGTGGATCAACCATGAAAAAGGTTGATAACCGTCGACAAACCGGCAGCGATGGGGGTGTCGACAAGAAGTTGTCTGAAGCAGACGAAATGGTGCTTGCCATTATTGGTAGGGAGAGCCCAATCATGCAAGGTCTCCGAGTCACAGAGACTGAGGTTGTGCAACTTCAAGCGACCACCAGTGACAACGTTGTCTCCGCTGGACAGATCACGAAGTGTGTAGCAAAGAGGAAAACCGGAAAGAGAGCAGTTGAAGTGGAGAAAGATGAATTGTTATTGGAGCACTTGAGGCTAAAGAACAAGAAATTACGGCTCGAAATAAAGATCTTAAAGAGACAAGTGTCGGACTCCGATAGTGACTGATCATTTGGAATTTTCATTTTCATTTTCATTGTTATAATAAATAATTTGTTATCAAATAGAGTGTTTTGACATGCCTCATCGAAATTGTCTTAGGAAATATAATTTGAGAAATTGTGCATTCATAACAAAATTAGGAAACAAGAGTAGACCTACCTACTCGCAAGCATGAATTCTCCAACCTCCATCCGCACAACCCATTCCAGTTAGCAGTTATGAAGGCAGTTAAAAATTTTAATCGTTTGTTATATCTCTGAAACCTCATAAGAATAATACAAATGAATTTCAGAATGAAAGTTATCTGGTACGAAATGCTGATTGTTATATCCGTGAAACCCCGTGCTATATCTGAGTTCTTGAATAAATACTTAATGAATTGAAAATCCAATTGGTTCAATTGTTGATGAATACTTTGTCATAATTCGTAATTATTTCAGGAGAATTACGAATTCAGGAGTGTTTGTGATAAAGGCTCGAAGCTCTCTCGTTTGAGTTTGTGTTTATTACGCAGACATTTTCATACAGCGTCGCAGAAAGAGGCACTAATTATGCTAGTATGCAAGCAGTTTAGCGCACCCCATCCAATATTTATCATTTAATCCTATATTAAACTTTTTTTGTATTTTATTTGTATTAAAATTTTGCTCAAATACATGGACATCTTTTTGTGTTTTCCGTAAATTGCACAGTGCTAAACATAACTCTAAAAACCATCTCTTAATCGATGAACAAAGCAACTTGAATTCCAGTAATATACAGTATGTTATATTGTTTTAAGGTCAAACGCTCAAGTCATGGTTGTCTGAAATTATCAACAAGTTGTCTTCTCCTCTCAGTTCTCTCTTGAAACTCGAGTCCACTCGAAAGCCATGTTTCAGCCGATGTTGATGTCTGCTCTGAGATGGCATCCGTAGGATCCATTGAATCGCCTTTTGCGATACAGAAATTGTGCAATGTTACACATGCCTTGACAATCTCAGCAGCGAGCGTAGCAGACTTCACACGAAGCTTCTGTCGCAAACATGGGAAGCGATTCTTCAGTATCCCGATGCTGCGCTCAATAATGCATCGGGTCTTTCTATGTGAGCGATTGAAGCTTTCAATGGCAACATCTGCAGAGGGATTGCACAGCAAGGGAGGAATTAGCCAGTCAAGACAGGGATATATAGAGTCTCCAAGGATGACACTGCCAGGGAAAAAAACGAAAATTTTCATTTGATGCACGGAAAATATTGCTATTGCACAAAACTCTGGCATCATTCACGCTTCCCGGCCAAGAAGAATTGCAATAAAAAAATTCGTTGTTAGGGCCGCAGATTAGCATCACATTGAGAGAGTGATTTCCATGGCGATCCACAAACTGCTCCTCATGAAACGTCGGTCTTTCAATGTCGATCAGAGTTCCATCAACAACTCCACAGACTGAAGGCATGCCTGCAACTTCATAGAAGTCCTGTCTGACCTTATTACAGTCCGACGGGAATCGAACATATTCTTTGAACATATTGTCGTTTATAGCGGACGTGACTCTCTGAACGCAGCGACAAATTGTCGACTCTGACGGTCCGTGTGCATCCCTTAACACATGATAAAAGCTGTTGGTCGCAAAAAATCGAATGCAGCTTAAGATTTGTTCCTTTGGGGAAAGAGCATGGTTCCTTTCTGTCTCATGCTTGAGGAGAGGACCGATAACTTCCTCTAATGCTTCGTAAGTACTCTCTTGCATTCTGAAACGCTGATGAAAGTCAAAGTCAGTGTCAAAATGCTCTCTGTTCAAAAATATTCTCGGCCTGCGGTTTTCAAACTCCCCAATAATATCAACCAAATTCATTTTATCATGCGTCTGTGACTGACAAAATTCTACTCGCTTTTATCAGTGAAATTTAACAGTTGTCAGTCGATTCAATGTTTATGAAATTGACATTTTCATCAATTGATAGAAGATTAACACAACAGTCATGTGATTTATCAGTACCGTTTCTTGATCTGACCTACTTTCGCAGGGAATTCTATTTTAGCGTTCTGTCAGTGATTGTTTATGAAAGAGAGATCTATCAGTTCGGTTTTATCAGAATGATATCAACGATTTTGTCAGTTCATAGATATTGAACTGCCTCCGTTGTTTTATGAAATAGGTTACTGATTTATCAGTTGATTTTATCAGTTATCAGTGTTTTATGAAATAGGCCCCTGGTATCTAAAATAGTTAAAAAAATACACATTCTGAAAAAATTGAGCATGAGAATGTCTGCATGATGCTTGATGCGTCGATAATTTCTAAGCTAAGCGTAGAAAACCCATCAGTTTTTAGTTGTTAAGGTGGGTAGAAGTATTTCGCTGAATAGCTTCCACAAACTTCTTAGAGTAGATTGTTTGAACCAGCTTGTCCCATGATATGACTGAGAAATACACGTCACCATGCAGTGATTTTATGAATTGCAACCAATTCACGAATCACATCCATAAAATCAAACTTCTTTCCTCGATGATTGTTCATTTACATTCTCACACACAAACCACCATGGTTGTCCATGCATGGACAACTTGCCATGGGACAGTTGGGTTCCTGGAAATCAACCTTCTTAAAGCAGATTATTAGAGTGCACAGAAATTGTTTGCACAAGTTCTGTCAAATGCTGAAAATAAATTCAATTAAAATTGTTAAAAACTTGCCCAGTTATAAGTATCTACCTCAAAATTCTGTGCTTGTTGACAGGTGCAAGTAAGGATCCAACCATGACAATGAACAGGAAATAGGCCACACAGTAAGTTGTAGAATGTGCTGCAATGACAAGACGAGTTCCAAAATAATAGGAGGTACAAATTTTACTGAGAGTGGTATGTGCGTCTTATGATGAACAAACAAAACTCACTTTATTAAATAACATACCTACTGATACATGATTAAATAAGAACAGGTCATTTCATGCACAATTGTGAATTTATTCATAACAAAACTGCAAAATCTACAAGTATTATTCATCAGTTAGTCTGATTACCTTTGATGAATGTCCGAAGAAAATGCAATGACCAAATACCGCTTCGTGGCGCCTGTGTTTTCACTATTATCGCAATGCACTATGCACTTTCTAACTGGTGTCATGCCTTTCAAGAACCTTTAAGTTGTATTGTAGAATCCAATCCTATACCGGAGCAAAAATGATGACGCCTGTTAAGGTAGGCGGTACAAATCATGAGAGAAAGCCATCACGAAGCCAGAGACCACTCTGCCACTGGAACTAGCACTGATTTCAGAGATCAACAGTACCTCACCATTATCTAGAATGGCACAATTGTCGGGATGATTGGTGGTGAATCTTACTGAATTGCCCTTGTCTTGTTGAACAACAACATGTCTAAGCGAGCTTAATGCATTCAGACTTTGTTTAAGGATGTTGCTTGATGGCTTTATCCGTCGCTTCAAAATACCGAGAAAATTCTCAAACGGGAAGGAAGAGAAGTTATCAAGTCGCCCGTAAGCTCTACAGAATCTAGGTAGATGGCTTAAGTTGTGAACATTGTATGTGAGTGTCCATGCACCAAACAATTCCTCCATTCCCGAAATAAACTTCTGGATGAAAAATTCAGATATCTCAATCAAGTCAAGACATGAATGCGAACACATTATGAAAATTGCGACGTGTAGATGCAAGAAAGTCGCATAATAGCTAGGCTGCAGATACTTCTTTTACAAGAATGGGCCTGCATATAACAGGAAGATGCGGTATTCAATGGCTTTATAATTGCATAATTCCGACAGGGGCCTGATTTTACGCTTGAATTCACAAGGAAGCGATCTGCTAAATATCACTATATCGCTGGAAAGGCTGCATTTTTGTGTCATTGATAGCTTGCATGGCAAATGGATTCCTCTTATATTAGTGAAGTAAATCATGAACAGCTTCTTTGTAATTCCTGAGCATACTAGATGCATGTAATCTAAAGGTATGTCATTCATGAATGACACGACACCTAAGAGTGGAGAGCGACCGATTTGATTATTCTCCGCTTGGCGATTGTATTGATCATCATTTCTGACAGGTGCTCCTAAATCTGGAAGAATCATCCTTCCCTTCTGGATACAAAAGGAGCAGGAATAGAACGATGTATGACCTCGTATCTTTTGAATGAGTGCTCAAGCAGGAGCATCAGCGATTATCTTCACATGCCGTATAGTAAGTAGAAAGTTGGATATCTGTACTCCAACTGTGGTAAATTCACGCAATTCGCTCACCAGGCTTTGCAGCAATGTGTCGACATCAGGCTTCCCAACTCCACAGTAGGTTGCGATTGGAAGTGGATAGCTGGTTTTTTGATTTTCGATCATCATTATTATGGGCCACAGTGAAAGTTGTGAACCCCTGAAAAGTGACAATCCGTCGATATTGAGTTTAATATCAAGATCAAGTTTGGTGCTGGATGGCTCATGATCTATCAAACCTTTCTCTAGACAAAATTCCAGATTGTCTTTTATTGAAAGATACGCAAAGTTTTCTGACTCGATTTGAAACTTATTCAAGCGGTGATTTCTAAAAGATTTGAGGAGAATATGTGGGGACTGTGGTAGCTCCAGACCGTGACGCACAAGAATTGACAACAAAATCTGTACAGCTCTTCTCGGAAGGCTGAATAGGAAACAAAAATTGATTAAATCATCAGCTAGTGACTGTTCCTTGTGACTGTCATTTAGGTCACCTTTTTCAGAATTGCATATAACTTCACAATCACCACAATCCTTAGTACTAGAACTGTCACATTCAATATAGTTCGACAAAACGATTCCAAACCTTCCAGACTATATTCTGAGTCGTCACTGCTCATCTTTGACCCTTCCACATGTTTTTCATCAGTGGTGTCATCAGAGGCATTCCTAGTCACTGTCTAAGAAAGGTCTAAGAAAGCTAGTACTGACTTCATGGATAGTGCTATTAAGGTCAATTGGTTGATCAATCTCATATAGAAACTGCAGATAGCTTGCTCGTCTCTTGCGAGATCTATTTGACATGATCATGCAACTCGGTATCGTGGACCTCAATTATGTGGCAAACAGGAATGTAATAATCGATAAAAGGCTTAAAATGTATATCACTATACACTGGGTGATGGATTTCACAAAAAAATGAATGCTAGTTGCCTCTTAGTCCCTGTCGCTACAAGCAGCAAGGCAATATCAAGCAAATGTAAAGGCAGAATTTCGAAAATGTGTTTCTTAGTGTTTTGTTTTGTCCATGCATTTTCACTGGATGATGCGAGATCATTGTTAATTACTTTGGGTATAATGGGTGATTTCAGTGACCAACATTTCTCAATAATGTCCTTCAATTTAATAGATGTGCCATGATGCAGCTAAGTGAGGTCATACTTGTTCAAACATAAGAAATATTTCAGCATCCTGTCATACTCTGTTAATCACAAGCCAATCAAAATATGTCACCTTATGAGTTGACAAATGCATTTAGATTTTGCGTGTGGCAGCGCATTGAACAGAAGAGCATGCATACTTTAGAAAATGGGCAGGAATTTTTTGAAAATGAGGAAGAAAATACAATGATTGTGTCAGTAAATAGACAAGCATGCTGAAGCAAGGTCAGGGATTCAGTCCGAATGCATGTTGTGTGTATGAATGCAGCGAACGAATTTTTGGCAAGCCCCGGGGAATTTGCACATTCTTTGCTTCTCAGCTACCATCCAGAGAAATCATATCTGTCTTTGATGCAGATAATACCACAAGCAATTACATGACCATGTCCATGGATAAATGGAGAAGTGTCAAACGCCATCTTTTGCAGTTATGTGTGAGTTCATTTAGCCAAAACCTTCGTCCTCCAAGCTGAATTGTAACCTTGCTATTGCAATCCTGTGGAAGTCAGTGGACATCGCACGGCAGCAAGAGGGTGACCAACCTCAATGCAAAATGATGCGAATCTACCGATCTACCAATGAGTGAGACGAAAAATCAATTTGATTCCTGTTCATCTGATCCAAGCCAGTTCTGTGACGCTTCCTGATATTCAATGTTAGCCATTCATTTTGTTTGCATGAAGTAGTTAATAATGCCATGATTTGTTTCTCGATTTACTCAGATTTGAAATATTTTGCTTCTTGGAATTTCTCGAGGAGCTCAAGCTCTATGCCAATCTTCATGCATGACAAGTTCTTGAATTGCTACTCAAGCACTGAAACTAATGTGCACATTTGTTGTATGTTTCATAAGGTTTCATTAGGTTTCATAAGGTTCTTTTCACAGGTTCATAAGAGCTTTCTTCACACCGATGGATTTCTCCTTTATGGTCACTGAATGTCTCAGTAATTCCATGGGTATCAGCTACTTCTAAATGAACGATTCTAGTATCCTAGCTCACTTTTACTACTCTAGCTCTGATTCTCAAATCCGTGATTCGATTCCATGGTTCAATTCCACATTTGAATTTCATGTTTCAATATTTGATTGGTGTTAGTGCCTAGCTTTGCAGCGTCCGACTTAACAGACACAAAGTCTACCTTCGCCTCGACGGCGAGATTGACCGTGGCCAAATAAATTGTTTTGGACCCGGTGCAAAATGCGCTAGGACCACTTTCGGGCCACAGGGTAAATTGAGGGCGGTCAATGAAATTCTTGTAGATCTTTGTAGAATAGCAATAAATATACTCCGGTGCACTGAGTGCAAAACTCGTCGGCGACTTTCCGACAATTCATCAACTACACAAAACTCATCAGATCTCAAACCTAGCCGACAAGACGACGGCCATTCACGACGACGAGCAACCGATCGTGGCCGACTAAATTCCGGCCGTCGGATCGCCGACAGCTTCGACCACACAAAATTTGACCGACGCGAAGTCGACCATTCACCGACGTCGAGGGCTGACCTTGGCCAACTGAATTATGACCTTCCAAGTGCGACCGCACCCCTACCATCAGCCGACAATTAGCCAACCATCTCAAATATGGCCGACCATTGCCAACTGAATACCGACATCAAGCCGACGTGGCCATCGCTTATCCAATCGAATGCCAAAGTGGCCATCGTCGGACCGCCGACATTTTTCCCACAAGGAGGTGGCGAATACTGGGGAGATGGCGATTGTGCTAGAGAGGGGGGAGGTGGTAGAGACAGTTGCAAAGCTGGTTGCAGGGTGAGTTGTGAGGCTGGTTGCAAATGCTGGGGAGATGATTGAGAGGGTTGCAGCGTAGGTTGTGGCCGCGGTTGCGTGTCAGG
Source organism: Prostheceraeus crozeri (assembly GCA_907163375.1). NCBI lineage: Eukaryota > Metazoa > Platyhelminthes > Polycladida > Euryleptidae > Prostheceraeus > Prostheceraeus crozeri. The sequence continues at coordinate 469,749 of CAJQUW010001476.1, read as the reverse complement.
TTGCAGATCGGATAGTGGGGACTGCTTGGTCGAACTTTTGCTGGATAGCTGCAAGAAAAAAAATACTCAATCTGCATTGCTTATTTCATCGGTAGATTATGTGAAATAGAGTTGGAACCGATACAGATTTCTTCAGACCAATACAACGATCCGTTCCTACTCCGATGTATAGAGTCAACAATATATGAATTAGCAATTTTCAAGGTAGGAGGATTTTTAGACGACTGATGTCCCTTTAAATGAATATTTGGGCTGGAATTCTGATTTTCACAAATTTTGAAATATTCAAATGGCCGCCATTTTGAAAATTGAAGATTTTTCAAAAACGGCTCGATAGAAGATTTTGATTTTGATCTCAAATAACATAGATGGCTATGTTGAATCATATTCTGCAAACAGATTTCATGGTGAATTTTTTGCACCAAATTTTTTTAAAACGAACCGTGCAACATAAACATATCTCCAGCTGTCAGCTGATGTCAGCACATTTTCCAACTGATGTTGCAGCATGGACATGTAATACAAACAATTCTATGGAAACGCAGAAGTTCCAGACACTAGTTCAAAGACACGTTTACTCACCCCAAATGTCTTCATCACCCCCTGAGCTACCTGTAGATGTATTGTGCATTCAAATTACTTTTTATTGGAAGATAATTACATTGACTTCCGTGCTTGAGATGAATTTACTACAGGTTCACCTCTTATAGGATGCAATTCCTTTTTCAAGTTTTTCATGAAACAGTTGAACAGTTTACAGTTTTTCACTTCAAAAATCTTATGTCCTCGTGGACATGAAATATCATACAAATGATTGAACGTGTCGTGACATCGCACAACGTGCGCAACTGAATGAATAAACAAATTCTTGTGATCACCACAGGAAAGGAATTTTGTGAAAATATCTTGTTTTCGATTATCTCGAGGAACGAGGCATAAGAAATCATACAAATTAAGAAATTCTGTTCAGATGGGCGAGAAAGACAACTTCTATCTGCCAAGGAAATAAAAGTTTCGAGTTCATTATGTGTATGACTTTCATTATCAAAAGTCGATTCTTCGGAAGAGGGCTGAAGAAGAAGCAACTTACAAGCTTCACAGTGATGCAGTCCATAGAGTAGGGATATATATAGATAGTGTCGACTCCAAAAGTATCTGTATACAGTGAAAATTTGTATATGAGAAGATTCAGTTTTTCGCGTAGATTACGTTCCCGTGGTCCAAAAATTATTTGAGCACTTTTGAAAAAAGTCCAAATTTGCCAATTTATATACTACCGAGATGACTCTCCTATATAAGTAGTATGAAACAAGTCGGATATCAAAAGGAATGACTATTTGATAATAAGCATCCTAACTAAGCGGAAATCAAGGTGATTGTCAAGGGAATTTCATGAATTGTATTATAATGAAAGTCTTCATGAAAAAGTCGCGATATTATTCGTGCTTTCTTGGCTAAAATTTCGAATGTTTGATTTAATATTCACCGACATGATTTTATGATTCACTAAACTCATGTTTCATTTCTGGAATCTGAATAGTGATGTGGAACCATTTACATCTTTCAAAGTTAAATGAAATCATTGTCTCTGATTATGTGATTTTGCTCTGCAAGTTGCAGGCATACTCTATGGTTGCAGGTTGCCTGTGATATGATCACGCTTAAGAAAATAGTCTTGAGGTTGAGCATGAAAGTAATATGAACCCATCGAATTTAGCAAACATTAAATCTCCAAGGCTGTCATGAGAATCTGTGAAATACCATCATTCCTTCTGCATTACAATCATGATCACTTCATTCCGTTGTAATTTCTGCAAAAATTTGCATATCTGAATTTGGAAACAATAACCACCTGTATCTCCCTTGAGTTCATTTAATAAAATCGTAAATGTATACACATTGGGGATTTAATAAATGAGGAGTTACCACTCTACCTAATATTCCTACTCTATGATGCAGTCGACTGACCAATCTGTCAATGGATATAAGAACGTTCACGTCACTATCATTATTCGATGATGACAACGATTTTATGGTAGCGAGAACGTTGGCTATCTCTGTTTTTGAAGAAAAGATTTCTTTGACTTCGAGGTTGGAAAACAAGTTGGAATTTAATCTACAGCCGCCAATGAAGCAATCGAAAATCATGTCTTTAAAAATCCACACGAAACACCTAATCCCTGGAGTACCTCGGCGGTCGAAGGATTCAGTTGGAATACACAGGAATAGCACACAATAGAAAGTTCGACAAAATGAGAAATCTGATGGCAGGGAAATAGTAGGAGGTCGTTGACACAGGCTGTCTATCCCATGCAGTCGGTTAGACAATAAAAAATTCTCTCCGATGGTCAGTTTGTTTCTGAAATCGTGGAGATGCTGTTGAAGGATCATGCCGTAGTGCAGTTTCTGTAGATGTCGCTGGTTGTGATGAAGCGGGATAGTCATCAAAAATAGAAAGAATTACCGATGACTTAAACTGAAGAATTTTCAATTCAGATCGAGGACGCTTCGATTATCTTGTGACGTTTGTATCACAGCTTTCGCGAATAAAATCCTCAGCAGAAGTGATGAGAGCAGTCACGAGATGATTCCGTTGGTCGGCCTACATATTCATGCTTAATGCCTAATTTTATCCATGTCAGCACGTTTGATCGAACGCAACCTTATAATTTTTCGATCATTATCCGTCAGAATAGCATAGAAAACCTTTTCTTGTACATGTAGTATATTGTTCTTATAACCCGAACGACACAGCGTCACACAGCATTTCCAACCAATGTTCAATCTGAGGGGATGTTGTTTTGGTCTAACATAAGCGCGTGTAGCAATCGATAGCTGCGCAGGAATAAGTCCACACAACAGTATGTAATATTTACGAGGTGAATCACAGTGACGCTGACAACACATTGTAGTCAACTCGAGAGATGACGTATTTAACTACACTAGTAAACTTTTCTTGTGCTTTCTTACGAAAGACTTGCGTAAGGTGACTTGTGAAAATTGCGCAATTTTCTTGTAAAACTTACAAGTAAATTTTTGACTGAAATCTCAATTAACGTGCAATTGACTTATGAATAAATTGTAATTAAATTAGCCATTTAGCCTTGCAAGTAACTTATGATCTGATTGCATTAATACGATAAAACTGCGGGTCATCGTGTATGATGAAGAATGTATTGCAATAGAAAATGCAAGGAAAACAGGGATTACAAACATATGTAAAAAATATCCATATTCAAAACACGTGACAAAGCACAAAACAAGTGATCATATTCATGGCTTTAGAAGTCCAGGCAAATTCACTGAACAGATACGTTTTTTGGATTTTGAGTAATTTCGTATACAACCAGCTATTAATGACCATCCATTACAAATGAATGACCACCCATCAATCGCTAACACAAAATACAGAAATTAAACCTCTCGTTCACCTGAATTCATTTATTGAGCTGAATATTTCCGTCCAATAAACGATGAAAAAGTTTACTTACTTGGACTTAAAAACCACGACATGCAAAGAGTAGCCAATTCTAGCCCCTTTCCACACCATTTGCACTAAAGTACATGTCCTTGCTCCATTCATCGGAGCACACGCCCACGCATCAGTAGCGAAGAAGACAGGAATCAGAGCACACGCCCACGCATCAGAGCACGCATCGGCGCACTTGGGGGTTGAGCACGGAGCACGCGGCGCCGAGCACGTGTGATGAGTCACCGCACGGTATATAAGGAAAGGCGCTGTCAGAGAAATTCATTCTCATTCTAACCATGCAGTACGCGTGTGAATTCTGCCGTCAGTCCTTCTCTCGCTTTCAAGACTGTATTGCTCATGGAGCAGCGGAGACGGGTCGCAACTATTGTTGGACATGCTGTAAATGGTATGGAAACGAACACGATTGCCGCGCGTTTAATTATGGTGATGACAATGACTTGCTGTGTCTGGATTGCGACGGAAGTTTCGACGTGGAGGCGTACCATAAGCATGCGTGTGTGGGACGGTGTCGCTACTGTGATGTAGCGGTGAATGCTGAAGCGGAAGGATGGGATGAACATTTGTGTCCCTACCTGTTTGAGTTCATGCAAGAGGGCGGTGCAGCTGTGGAAGAAGAACGGATCATGGACGGTCGCGGATATAATTATCGATTTACCCCTCATCAAGCCACGAATGAATGGAAGGTCTATTTAAATTCAATGTATGCGGACTTATATCGTGTCATTGTACAACAACATCCCCACGAGGATGTGAAAGTGTTTGTGAGTATGAGACTCAGGTTTGCCAAGACGGATATGTCGACGGGCGAAGAGGAAGTGAGAGACATCACCACACCCCCATACATTCACGAAGGCGTCCAAGCACGCAACTTTGATACATGGTTCGGTGACATGGTGTCAATGTTTGAAGAATTTATTGAAGACTATCGAGAAGATGGATCAGGATTTGCGGTGAAGGAAGTATTGGAGTTACTAGTTCAAACAAGTTCCTTCCCTAATTTTCGCATGGGCGCACCGATTCCTATCCACCGAGATATCAAGCTCTGCAAAGGCATATGTGTGTTTGAGCGCAACACGTATACATCACATTGTTTTCAAGACAGTGTCCTCTATGCACTAGCCTACCAAGACAATCGCATTCCTCGACGTGATCGTGTTGATTCCCGCACCAAGACATCCTATGTCAGTTATCAGAATCGACTTCCTGAAGTGCGCAAGTTGAATTTGAATCAATATTATCATCTAGACTTTTCCATGATGACGTCAGAGGGATTGATGAATACACGGGATATTCAGGAGTTCGAAAAGAAGAACAATATCATTCTTCGTATCCACGTGCATGACAGTAAAGGATTCGTGGGTCAATTATACCCGGTCCGTCAAGCTGTGAAGGAGAACACACGCATCGTTCATCTGGTGATGGTGACGCGGTACGATATGGAGGACCAGTCTGGACATTTTCTTCCCGTGACGGATTTTCAGAAATGTGCTCGCATGTGGTATCGGAATATGAGCCAAACGCAAGTAAAACGATTTGAAACATGCGAGTTATGTAGCTTACGATTTAATTTCTACGAAAAGGGGATGAAGTATGGAAAGACAAAGGATATGGCGCACAAAGAACGTGTGGAACATCAAGCCAAATGCGATGGAGGATTTTTTCAGATGGAAACGACCCCGGAAGATACGAAACCGCACGAATTTATCGACCACGCGAAAACCACTCAACCCCTCGCTGTGATGTATGCGGACATTGAGAGCATGATTGATTCCGTGTCCAAGAAGCATACGGCAGCGTATGTGGGATCCTATGTGGTGTGGCATCCGGCGCTGGACAAGAAAGAATCGGTGGTGATCCATAAGGGGAACGAGTGCATTCCTGCCTTTATTACACACATAAGACAGGTGGTCTGGTCGATGTTTGATCACATGAAAGCGACAAACCGTAACATGCGGGACTATGAACAGACAGCTCAATGTAACATGTGCAGATGTGATGTAAAACCCCAGAAGCAAGGTGAAAAGAATGGGCCTACGACCAAGGTGCGAGACCACGATCATATCACGGGCAAATATCTGCAAACCCTGTGCAATGCATGTAACCTGCGACGACGTCAATCCCGGAACACATTAAACATCTTGTTTCACAATTGGAAGGGATATGACAGTCACCAGGTGATTGTACAAGGGTTTACAAAGCTGGATCACAAGTATAAGATCGAGCCCCTTTATGTGTCAGGAGACAAGACGTTGGGAGTGACCATCGTTCTTCCCATGCCATCCAATACCCTATATAAACTCCGATTCATCGATTCATGTCAGTTTTTGAAAGACTCTCTAAACAATTTGTCAACGACCATCAGTGACTTTCCTCACTCAAATCACATATTGAGCAACATCTATCCGAATTGCGATCACACATCTATTCGGAAAGGATATTTTCCCTATACATATTTTGACTGCTGGGATCGTATCCACGAGACTCAATTGCCTCCGAAGGAAGCATTTTATAATGATTTGAGTGAGAAGGAGTTGGAAGAGGATGAGTATGCTATGGCACAAAAGGCGTGGACAGAGACGGGGTGCAGCACGTTTGAAGATTATATCCACTATTATTTGACAGTGGATGTAGCCTTGCTCGCAGACATCTTCGAACACTTTCGAAGTGAAATACGCGACGTGTCTGCATTGGACCCCATCCACTATTTCGGCACACCTGGCTTGACCTATTCATTTTTCTTTAAAAAGACACAGGTCAAGTTGGAGAAATTGCATGACGTGGATATGTACCGCGTGTTTGAAGCAGGGATTCGTGGAGGGATGACATTTGTGAATCAGCACCGCGCGCAAGCAGAAGAAGGGACTCACCTGTTTTACATCGATGCGAACAATTTATACGGTGCGGCCATGATGGGACCTTTGCCGAAGGATTGTTTTGCCTGGGTACGACCGGAGGTCTTGGTGGACATCAACGACGAATGGGTGAGACGATACAATGTCAATGGCACCACGGGTCATGTACTGTGCGTCGATTTGGAATATCCCCCACACGTCCAAGATGCTACGGAAGATTTACCATTGGCTCCTTACCGCGGGACGGCGAAATGGGAGGACATGTCTCCCTATATGCAAGAGCTATGGCAAGAGTTGAACGGGAACCGACCCTTTCACTCAGCCAACAAGTTAATGATGACGCACGAGAATCGAAAAGAGTATGTAGTACATATCGCTGCTCTCAAGTATTATGTGGAGAAGGGTTTACATATCACCAAGGTTCATTACGGGATCTCCTTCAACCAAGAACCGTATATTCGCCCCTATGTTCAATACCATACGCAAGAACGCGCCAAGGCAACCACGAAAATGCGCCGCAATCTCCACAAGTTGATGGTGAACGCACTGTACGGCAAGACAATGGAGAATGTGCGGAATTATGGGAAGCACTATTTTGTACGATCACCGAATGTATTTAGCAAATGGACACGTCATCCCTATTGCCAATCCTTCTTCAACATCAGCGACAAAGCCGTGGTGGTGAATGTGCGCAAGACCAAGGTAGACTTGAACAAGCCCATTTATATCGGGCAATGCATCCTGGACAATAGCAAGATTATTATGTACAAGCTGTTTGACCAGTGGAAAGCCAACAAGACGTGCACCTCAGTGGAACTCATTGGTGGGGACACAGACTCCTTCTTCCTCAAAGTCCGCAGCCGGTATACACGCGAAGAAGTGTTGCGTTCGTTTGACAACATCCCCAATTTTATTGATACGGAGGCGAAAGGTGTTCTCGATACCTCAAATTACCCCGTGAGTCATCCAGAGAGACGTACCGAGAATGCGAATCGTTTGGGATGTTTCAAGGACGAGTGTGTGGGAAATAGGGTGAAGGAGTTTGTATGTTTGAGTGCCAAAATGTACTCTTACATTGTCCTCAAAGGCAATGAGGAAGAAATCCACGACTGTCGCATGAAAGGAGTGTGTCAAGCAAAGAAGCGACAAGTGAAACATCAGAATTATGTGGACGCCTTCGAAAATCATTCCGTTACCACAGTGTCACAAACCCTCCTCCAATCCCAGCACCACGAGATGAGAACAGTGACGCAAGTGAAGAAAGCCTTAAGTATCTGGGAGGACAAGCGGTGTTGGTATTTACCCAATCAGAGTCTTCCCTACGGTAACCATCGGCTATATGAAGAAGGGTATCTACACCCCGCTCTCAAAAATGTCAAGGATCTGCAACCGCATGGTGGAGCTCAGAGCATCCTCCGCAATACCACTGCAGACATTGTTACCGCAACTCCCTCTGGCCACCTACCGAGCATCACGCCCTTGTCGAGTCTATTGGAAATGGAACTCTTCGGTCGCTGTACAGATTTTTCCACGGGGGTGTATCCAAATTTTGGGCAACCACTCTCTGGAAACCTACGATCGTATTTGTAAAGAGATGCGCCAATTACTCGCCCCCTACGGATTGGACGTGAGCGACCCAATCACAAAATCATGCACCGTTCAATGTCAATGGAACTATACAAAAGACCGCATGCAAATCATTCAACAGTTGCCATCGACATCAGTGATTTCCAACGAGCGCGAACTGTTTCCCGGAACGTTAATACGCAAAGGTAATTTACACTGCTCCTTCTTTTCCAACGGAAGTGTGATTGTGACGGGTGTTTTATCGATTGCAGAAGCAGAATCGTTGGTGGAAGACATTCTCAAATCCCTATTCGAAGGAGATTCCCTCAATGAATCGGACAACAGCAACTAATATCCCAACGTCGTGGGTTGTCGCAAGAGATCTGGGATATTCATTCAAAGCGATAGAAACGGTAACACATCTCAATGAAACGATCACTGCTGGTGAATTAGTGGATCGACTCATGGATCTCGATGAGCATGCTATGAATCACCATTTGGAACGTAGGTGGATAGAGGATGTCTCCCTGCCACATTGCAATACAATGACATTGGCGCGATCTGGAGTGAAAAAAGTGAAAAAAGTGAGATTTGCAACGGATGTGTCAGATAACTCTTCCCATAAAAGTGACTTTAGAAAGAAATTAGAAGAAGAGACATTTCAATTATTATGTGAACGGAACTGTGTTACATGTTTTAAACAGGAACGGTCCCTTCTCTTTTTACCATGTTCTCATAATGTTATGTGTTCTACATGTTATAATCCCTTTGAAACGTTATCTTGTCCCCTTTGTGATGAAGACATTGCTTCAACAGTGACTGTCTATCGTGCATGATGTATGGAAAAACTCTGTGAATAGTGTATAGTGTACTATCACGAGTGACTGAACCTTGTACAAAACCTTGTAGTATTACCCTCTGTCTGAAATAAAAATACAATCATTGACATGATTCATTTCTTTATTGACTTCAAAACATGGGATAATGTAGAATACAAATAGGAATAGACAATTTTATCATTGAAGGACAAATAGGTTTGAATGAGTTCTTGATCTTTCTCGTAAGCATCCAATGTTCGAAAGAAAGTCAGTGTTTTTTCCATAGACGTGTTAAAAGGGCGTTGGTTTAAAAAGTAAATACAGTAAGCACCACAATAGGCTTTAGGTCCTTGTATACGCAGAGGGCGACGATAGTTTAGAGGATAAGGTGTTGTCGATAACCATTCGGTAACATGTGGATAGTGAGATGGAGTGAGTCCATAAGAGTCAAAGAATTCGCACACGCGTTGATCCGCATTTTGATAAAAGGCCAACCAATGCTTGCCAGGTTGATGAGAGCGATCACTATTGACAATAAGTGTCTTTGATTCTGGGGAATGAGCAGGAAGTAGATCAGCAGGAAACACACCTTGGAAGGGAACGTAAGAAGATTGGAGGAGGCGATGAGCAAACGTTTGACAACTACACTGAATAGCACAGAGAAAATCATCTTCGCACATGCAGGCATTGAGTAAATGTTTCTCTTGTAATTGATTCATACCCTGCATGATTCCTTCGATTTCCGTGTTGCTTAACCAGTCTCCCATTCAGCCAACGCTGAGCTTTAATGAGACGGTGTTGATAAAGAGATGTCCAAGCGATAGGAGGCACGTGATTCTCGGGCTCCTTCACCATATCTTATGAGGATGTCCATGCGCACCAACACTTAAATAGCGGGAGGGATATACGCACTGGAGATGACAGCATTCTCCGGTGTGACGGAGAATTGTTCGTCATGAATGACAAACATTAATAAATCCAAATTTTGCGTGGTCGTATTCTCAAATTGCAATTCCAGTCCATATTGACGTGTATTGGTGGGTTGAACACTATCGATTTGTTTATCCAAGGTACAGTCAAAAGCGATAAAGTAACAGTATTTGGTAAAACTCTCCAAATCAATACCACATGATTCATTCGTGTTATAAACTTGAATCGCACGATTGAATTGACTGTAGGCAATCACGTCATCTTTGCAATTGATGGTGCCTCCTGTCATGATGGCTCCATTGGTGGTCATGGTGACTTGAGAGAGTCCATGCCTTTCAAAATAGAGTTTACGACTTCCTGGATCAAACCAAGAGTTACTGGGAACAACCGCGAAAAAGATGAGTTTAGGACTCAATAGAGCAGCCACATTGGAAAACGTCTTCTTTTGTACTCCACTTTCAATCGTTTGTCGTTGGACGGTCATGCCATTGTAGCGATAATAAATGGCTTCTGTCTTGCGTCGATTCGCAGTTTTCAATTGCAGTTCCGCATTCGGGGTGAGCATGGGCATATACAATTGGAAAGACGTGATTTTGAACTTGTACTTTGTAGAGGTCGTCCCTGCAGGATGTTCCATATCATAAATGGCATATTCCGGTTTATTCAAGGTGAAAATGAGATCCAGTTGCATGCCTGGGGGCAGAGCAATCACTTGTTGGAACAAATTACATTTCAGGGGAAAGTCAAAGGTACGTTTAAATTTGTGGTCTGACCATTGTTTGAGAATGGCTTGATTGAGTGCATTCTCTTTATCTGTAAACTCTACCGCCTTAGTCTTTATCGTCTTCGTCGCTGCATCATACTCCGTGTCATACATCACTTGAGGAACAGTAAATCCTTGTGTGACCATGTGTGTATTCTTCACATCATTGGTATATTGTAAAAGATTGCTAAGGTAAGCTCTCAAATAATACAAGTCATTGCCTCCTTCAATGGTGCGTTCATTCAAGCGGATAGTAATGTCGGAAAAGAGGGAGTGGGCCGTATTGTTGATAATAATCGCCTTGTCTGACGCCTCACATGGCACGTCTGCTCCTTTAGCCGAATCATGTTTCATGAGTTGTACTTCCACGCGAAAATAGGCATTGCATACATCCATCCAATGAATGGCTAGTCGAGGGACCGTGAATTGAATGGTACCGGGATTTTCCAATCCATTGACTGGTGTCAGAACGCTCGTATGCTGAGAAGTACTCGAGACATCGACTTTATCACTTTGGAATACATCGTAACGCGCATCCAATAAGGCAGGGGTTTCCGCCATGCTTGATGAGACGGATGTTCTAAGATTGCTTAGTTCTTAAAAGAGCATGCGTTGTTTAGCACCTCCGCGATAACGCCCCATCAAACTTCCTTTTCCCCATTTCGTATGATGGGCAACGGCCACATGACCACGGCGACGTTTAGGAGCAGGTGCTTCCACCCGATCTCCTTCTTCATCCGTGAAGACGCGTTTCCGACTCACTTTATTTTGAATAGCTTCTACAACACGTTCGGGAGCAGTCTGTAAAGTGCGTTTGGCGAGTGCTTTCACACCCTTTTTGAGATGGTGAACTCCTTCTTGTGCGGTAGAGCTGACAGCATCCGTGACAGCTTGTTTCGCAGCATTGAGAAACTCTGTCGTACGTAACGATTTTCCCAATGTTTTCTGTACCGTATGTACAAGTCCCTTTTGCGAAGGTTTTCGTGATGCTTGTCGAGAGGGTTTTCGAGAGGGTTTTCGATTTGTTTTTCGAGAGGGTTTTCGAAATGTTTTTCTGGGAACACTCTTTTTGAGTGATTTGGGCAAACGGATGGATGGTTTCTTGACACCAGTGACACGGGGTCTAATCATGCGTGTTTTCTGTCCAATCACTTTATTCCATCCACCGCGTTGCATAAATGAACCTCTTCCAAACAATCGTCCAGAGGAATGTGGTCGGTGACGGATTAAAAAGAGATTCGTCATCGTGTCTTGATGTGCTTGGGAAAAGACAATTACTTAATTGCGCGACGTCGAAGATGCATTTTTACATAGGACCGTCCGTCTGTCATAGGGATGGGATGACCGTCATCCGACATGAGTTTGATTTCAATATCTTGCACCTGTTGACTTTTCACAGGGAGATAGGTGACATTCTGGAATTCATGATGAATACTATCTCCATAATCTTTCCCCGTGTAGGGAATCACACACATACAGTTTGTTTTCATACCTCCTACATAATGATAACCTACAATATTACAATACAGGAGAATATTGTAGGTAAAGGCATTCAAATTCAAAGGGGCAGTCGCTTGCTGTGAGGAAGTGAGTAAGTCTGTTTTAAACCCAAGAATGTCTTTGAGCAAAGGATGGAGTTTCATACTGCAGTGTGGGGGTACGACCACTGAAACAACATGGACATGAGGCGCCAATGTAGTGATAGAAAAGTGGAAATTGTGTCCATGCTGTCGATTTTGATTCAAACACTGCATCAACGTCTTCTCCGAATAAATACCGCGTGGAATGTTGAAGCGCGTAAATTTGCCTTGTTCTCCCTGTTTGCCTTGTTTGTCTTGTTTATCTTGTTTGTCTTGTTCACCCTGTTTGCCTTGTTTGCCTTGTTCACCTTGTTTGCCTTGTTTGCCTTGCTCTCCTCGCGGTGAATCCGTTTTGACAGGAAGGATAGAGGATGTAAAGACGGTCGAAATCGTCTCAGGATGATCCTTCAATGTCCCCACACTAAAGCTGACATCCACGGGTATTGTCTGAAGGGTATTGATAAAGTTGACGACGGAGATACCGGCTTCCCATTGATCCCCATGGACTATGGGGATGGAAGGAACCAAGCGATTTTTGAAATGATTGGCTCTATTTTCAGGAAACAAATTGGGCTGAGCATTACTCAACAAGTGAATCGTTTCCTCATGCATGGTTGAGTGTCACTCTGTCCATAATTACCTAGTCTCCTTACGGCGGAGATGGAGTTTGAAATAGGATCGTCCTTCATGAATCGGAATAAATTCACCATCGTCACCACGCAACTGAATTTCAATCTCATCAATAGCGGATGTAAAAATGGGGTAATAATCAATATTGGACACTTCATACGACACCATTTCCCCCAAACGTTGTTTCTCTTCAATGGGATGAATTTTCAAGATTTGTTCACGTTGTCCTCCCACAATACTTTCCGCCACAATATTACAATAGACGATAATGTTGAAGGAATTGGGAGTTAGGCTGAGCGGAGAGAGTGTTGTCATTTGTGTATTGGGTCCATAATAGGATTGGGGTAGACCTATACGATAACTCAACGCTTCTCCAAAATCAATAAAGGCATGTTCCGCGGTTTTCACCGTCAAATAATGATCTTTCGAGAGAGAGAGGGATACATCCGTCCACATCTGTAAATTCACTTGGAGTTTAGAAAAGAGTCCTTCCAAGGTATAACTCCCTTTGGGAATGCGGACACGATGAAACGAGGTAGAAATGTCCAGGGTGGGGTTGATGTAACCTTGCCGAATCATGTGGTCATAGATGTGCAACGGTTTCATGGTCTTGCTATAGAGATGAAGAAAAGGGCGAGGTGTGGGATGTGTATTCACCATCACCGATTGAATATCTTGTTTTCCCACATCCACTCCCAACACCATACCATCCACTAGATAAAACATGTTTTCTTGCCAGCGTTCCATCATGGTCGTCATGAGCTGTTGCATATCAACACTGAACCATCCAATAAAGGAAGTCAATCTATCTTTACAGACTTTCAGGGTGGATCCTTCTTGATACGCGACAGCGGGTGAATACAATGTCTTATCAGAGAGTTTATCTCCAAACAAGTAGGATTGTAAACACGTATTGGCCAACAGCTCTTTCGATTCGTAAGCATAAGGGAAATAGGATTTCTGAAACAAGCGATCCAATTCCTTCCCTTTCCATGGGAAGAGGGTGTCGAGGGTGTGGTTCCATCCTTTGGCATAATCAAAGGTATATTCCGGTAAACCATAGATGTGTAATGTCATCCCATGGGTGACATGTTTTGGACGTTGTTGATACCGACGGTAACTTGCAGAACAATGTTCCGGCGTTTCCGAGTGTATACAGGTTTGTTCATGATAGGTGAACATACCATATTCATGACTATGATTCAACATGTGTTGCCAGAGTTGTGGGGGATTGATTTTCAACCCATACCCTTCCGCGATTTTAAAGTGAAGCACGTGAAAGACACCCACTGTTGTATACGTCACCCACACCATATCAGGCAGGGGGATGGCTTGATTGAAAGCTTGCACAAACGATTGAAGGGTATAATATTTCGTGGGTAAATTGAAGCGTAATGGACTAGGGAGATGAGATAGGGTATGAAAAATCTCAAAAGAGTCGCCATGTTTGATGTTGAGAATATTGGGATGCTTCTTATCCTCGGTCTTATACTGTTGTGTCGGTTTTCCGTTTCGAAGCAAGACATGGGTCCCACTCAATGCATAGGGGACACTCTTCTTTTCAAAGAGAGCGTCCAATTCCATGGTTTGTTTCTGAAGGATAAAGGAGGGAACATGAATCGTGCTGAGGGGGATTTCCAAGATCCATTCTTCCCACACGTAGGTAGTCACTTCTTCTGTTTTGAATATCTCATAGGCTTTAGAGTGCCGGTCCATCTTGATTTCCATATCGTCCGTGCAATCGATGGTCAGTTCATAATGATAGGACATGGATGTAATGGTCCATGTCATGGGGGCGGGGAAGATGGTATTCAAATAGGTTTCCAACGAATAATAACCTGTGGGGACGATAGAACTCCATGTCTTATCACTCTCTAAATTCTTGTAATAAAACGATTCAGGTCTAGACACATAAAATAACAGTTTGTTCCCCTTGATGAATTGACAAAGATCCGATGTCAACACAGTCACTTCTGCATTTACCCTATCTCGTTCACGAACGATCTCGTCAAGATTGTCAGTTCCTGCAGTGGGTTTGAATTCTTTCACCCTCCTTCTTAACGTTGCCAACCGTTCCTGTTTCACTTCAAAATCATGGAGAATATGCCCATACATCTCCATCAAATCCACCAAACTATGATAGGCAAATATATTATACGTGTTGTAGATATGATACTTTTCCGTAGATGTGAAGGGAAGGGCATGTTGCCCCGTTTCATGCTGCATATCCGCACTACTGGCCAATACATTTTCTTTCCCATCTTTAGGATGGGAATGAACTAAATGATGATGATGAATGATGGGCCGTTTTGTACCTTGTTCCTTTTGAATCGATTGTCGAACATTTTTCAATAAGACCGTATCAAACAATCGCTTCTTGGCTCCGAATCGTTTAGAGACTAAAACACCTTCCATCTTGTGTTGACGTAGGATGCGCATCATGTTGCGGTACTTTGCATTCAGTGTGTTGATATAGGTAGGCAAGAAACGGGAGGTGACTAAATCAGGAGCATCAGCTATATGAAGGGTAGGATCGATCTTGTGTAACTGTGTATCAATCTTGTCATACAATTGATCAATACGGTTTCTGAACCATGATACATGTTTTTTCTTGGGATGTGGATACTCCTTTTCACGTTCTTTTGGGGTGAGTGGATTGAGGAACTCCACTGGGAAAATAAATTGATTTTTCATGGTGCGTGTCGGTAAAGCAATCCATTTTTTAGAGGCCAAATGTTGCATTCGGAAAAAGGTGTGTTGATACATTTTCACGGCTTTCATCAACGCTCTCAGTTTAGGAAGAAGGATGCGAAGATTATGAAACAGGCCTATATGCCCTCTGGGAATAGGAGGTGCTTTTGCATTGCGTTTGAGAGAGCTCACAAAGGTATCGGTCCTCATCCACACAGCACGTGTCGTATCATCACTCAGGGGTTGTATATCCTGATAAGTCACTGGGGGAGCCATGGTAACAGTGGCTATTTTCTGCAATTCGGAGAGGATCCCATAATCCATCGCAGACAATGTATAACTGGAAGCATGCTTTACATGAAAGGACAATCTGTTGGATGAATGAAACACTAACTTCCCCACACCAAACCATTCTAATTGTTTGAATAAATTGAGCACTGAGATTTCATTTCCCAACATCCTTTCAATCCCATGTTTGGCAAAATGACAGCGGTGTAAGGGAATCACACTGAACCAATAGTCATGAGCGGGATATTTCTTTACGTCACATTCCTTTCGATGAATGGAGAGTCGTGTATGGATCCGAACGACATCCGTCAACGATAAATGATAGACACATTTGTCCAATAAGAGTGAGGCCGCCAAATGAGGGGAAAACACAAGGACGTAATGAAAGGCGGAGAATTCCTTGATTTGAAACAGGGAAAATGGGACAATGTCAATCACATAGACATCTGCTTCCTCTATGCCATTGCCTCCATAATACAAGTAGGATGGATGTGTCGTGACAGTCATCATGCTGGAAATGGTGCGGCGTGTATATAATTCCAACGCTGTGATCATGGGGACTCGTTTCACTTCCTCATCGGATTCAAAAATGGTGTGACGACGGACCACATTGGTCCCTTCCATCGTATAATAAGGCAAATAGGCCTTCAAATCTTTCGTATCCACCATTTTCCCCACGGTAATATAACAATCTTCGGGAATCGTATCCACATTATTCACATACCCAAACTCTTTCAAGCCTACTTCCCATGTTTCTCCTTTAGGAATAAAAAGTGGATTTTCCAGTCGTGTAAAGAAATGATTGGCTTTATTGTCATACAAATGGGGTTGAGTATTGCTCAACAAGTACACATGTTGTTCCTCATGCAGTTCCTGCATGATTACAAATCAATAGCGGCGTACATTACCTAGAGGTTCTAAGTCTGTCACCCATGAGTTCATCGAGGCCGGATAACCTTGCCAGTGCACAAAATATTCTGGTCGTCCATTCCGACGTCGGGTCTTGAGCACTTTGTCCACTTGATAGACTTCTTCCTCCCGATGAATCACTTGTAATTCCTGAGCATAAAAGGATCCTTTGATCTCTTCTCCACTCAAGTCTTTGATCTTGTACATTTTGGTACCATGAGGGTTCTTGAGAATGTTGGAGACAATGAACTCTTCCGTCGACCAATTCGCTTCATACCCTCGTCCAAACGTTCCTTTATCACGTGAAATACGTACCCGTGCTCCCACAGGGATAGACTTTCCCGGGACTGCAACCTTTTTATAGTTTTGTCGGAGACGTTTCGCATTGTTTCGTTTCACTTCCTCGGTATTGGAGGCATTCACATCCATCGGGGTGAAACCTGTGGATGAATGGGTGCTGTGATTGTATGCATACATGACATCTGCGATATAATCCACCCAATTCTTGTCATTGGTGGCTGTAAAGATACGTTCCAATTTATTCTTGACCGTACGGTTCAAGCGTTCGACATGAGCACATTTATAGGGACTGTAGATGGAAAACAATTCAATAGCGTGCTTGTCCAAGACGTCTTTTACCGGTCGGTTATAAAATTCACGACCTTGATCCGTTTGTAGTCGTTGCGGGGTGGGAATGGTTGCGAAAATGGCTTCTAAAACCCCCGACACTTCTTTGGCACTCTTGGTTTTGAGAGGGAATGCCCAGGCTTTGCGTGTAAAGATGTCCATGACCATGAGAATATACTTGTAGCCACGATTATGCTGTGCATACTTTTGATAATCGACAATATCCGCTTGAAATTGAATTTGCGGACCGCGTACACGATACGGGTGCAAGGGTTTAATACGATGCAATCGAGATTTGTGAAGGGTGTAGGTCGGTTGACGCATTAACCATTGTTTGACTTTTGTTTTTGAATAATGTGAAGCAGCAGCAAGTGCATTGACGCTTCCGTAGCCAGCGGGATGTTTGGGATTGTAATAAATCTTGTGCAACACCTCCTCCATCGACACAATCTGCTTGGTATTGACGTGGGGGTTGAAGATAGGCGGTATTCCCGTTGGAACAACAATTAAAGCTCGCCGTGATGGTGTACTGTGTCTCTGCGCTGTCGTCTGCGTTGCCTTGGCCGCAACAACGTCCAAAGATACGCGATAAGAATGAGGAGGCAATTGGCGCGGCTGCCGTTGCCATTACCTGAATGGTGAGCCATAGGATCCCAATTCAAGAACTCCTTTTTTACTTAAACGAGTATTGATGGATGATTTCAAGGGAGAACGCTTCGTCTTGGGAGAGGTGACAACCGAAGGTTTGACGACTTTCCCTTTCGATCGCTTGAGGACGGGTGGATCTGCGAGGTGCGTGAGCGGAGGTTTTGCGGCGTGTGTGAGCGGAGGTTTTGCGGTGTGCGTGAGCGGAGGTTTTGCGGCGTGTGTGAGCGGAGGTTTTGCGGTGTGCGTGAGCAGAGGTTTTTCCAATCGCTTCCCATGATCATTGTCCAAATTGAAAAATTGGCGACGAAATTTATCGAACAAATACAACCGGGCGTTCCATGCAGCGATATCATTGGCGGTAGGACGGTGACGCACAATATCTCGTGCAATACGGTCAAGATGGGCTTGTTGAGGAGTCATCATCATGGTTCTCACCCTCTGATCTTCCGCTTGACGTTGCAACATGGTCGACATCAGTTGGGTACTGTCACCACCACCGCCCATTTGCTGTCCGCCACCGGTGTGTTCATTCATGTCAGATTTGGGAACCACCACTAATTCACTAAAGTCCATTTTCGTTTTATTGGGTCTTTTGCTTAACTTAAACACAATCATCGGTGGATTAAATAAGTTGGTGCGAAATCGGTACTCAAACGGACAATTTGTAGTGAAATCAATAAAGAGGTAGGCATAATTCCCATACTTTTGAACCAATGTCGTTAAAATATCATGCACGACGCTCATATTGCCTTTCGGGAGCATTTTCCCCATGAATTGAGCCAATTGTTGTTGATTTCTCGGATTATTGAACGCGACCAAATAATGGACATTGCCATTACGCATACGTTGTTCTTTATCACCATACAAATACTGTGTGATTTGCACTGCGAAAAACCGTTTATGATGAGATCCTCTTAAAAATAAGCCCGTCACAGTTTCATTGTTTTGAGATTCCTGTTGTAAATCATCGAGAACAATTAAATCATTTTCTTGCAATTGATCAAAATCATCTTGGGTAGGGACACCCATTTTCAAGATCACCTCTTGTAACTCTTTATGAAATGGACTTTCTATCCCATAATACCACCAGACTTTACGAATGGGCTTTTTAAATAAAGTATGACGGTTCTTGATCATATTCGCCACAAACGTGGACTTTCCCGATTTACTAGGACCCGAGACAATCATGGATGAGTCATTCTCTAAACGGAAATCCATCTTGTCAAATCATAAAAGTCAGACATATATATTCCATGCATCATGTATTAAACATAACTTAAAATTGTTTCCAAAACATAGAATCATTTCCAGAATAAAGAAGAGGTGGAATAAAACGTCCACGTGTACATGTCTTAAAGAGTGAGTTTTCAAGAGCAGTCACCATTTCACTCATCAATGTCCTTTCCATGTCATGGGTAAGAGGATTCATATTGTACCGTGCAAATGCTTCCTTTAACATGTTGGGAAAGGCGCGACGATGGATTTCGTAGGCACTACGCACAATGAAATAATGTTCAATATAGTTCAACACAGACCACTTCTCATTGACACACTGTCCTGCTTTGTACCATGAGGATGACACATACCACTGACTCTCCTGCTTATGTTCCACCATATCCTTGAACATTTCGAGGAATCGATTGATCCATTTCTCGGCTTGTATTTGATCACCGTCAAAGATATGCAGCGCGTGTAACTCTTCCCGGATGCGAATGTACACACCGAGTGCTTGCGCCTTGGTATAATCCGTCCGCATCATCTTCCAATCCTCCTCCTCCGTAGGTTGAGCACTCCACCTCTGAGAAAGCATGTTTGTCATCTCATCCTCCTTTTGTTTCATAAGTGCAATACTGTCCTCTGATTGGGAGAGATGATCGAGATCATCATTTATAAAGTGTTTGAGTTCCTCCCAATCAATGTCTTGTTTAGATTGCACCATATGTATCAGATCAAATAAACCACTGGAGGGAATGTGTGCCTTCTTTATATCGAGTGTTAGCTTTGTCTTCTTCTTCTTCTTCTTTTCCTCCACCGCTGTGCTCTGACATTCCTCCACCTGTTTGATACGGACTTGGATTTGATCCACAGTAAAACACAGTTTCAGAGTCTTTGTCTGTGGATTACAGTATATGCCTGTGACGCGGAAGATGGTATTTGCTTGAAGGAAGGTATTCGCCTTGAGATTGGCAAGAAGATGTCCAATAGTGGCCAAACTAACCTTCTTGTTCTTTCCATTCTCCTTCATCAGGAAGATGGGCGTGTCCCGCTTTAGCTTCATAAAGACACTGTCGTAGGCCGATTTCTTGTGTACATAACCGAGACAGGAGATAAAGTTGTAGGTAGATTCGGGTTGGACTTGTTTGTAGAGGGATTGTATCGCATCTTCCAACATCTCCAGATCGCGTGAGACGGCTTGAGAAATGGTGAAGAGGGAGGTGAGTTGATCGGAACCGTACCCAGTGTTATTGTACGTTTGTGCACGCCATCCATAAAATCCCGTGGCAAACACGAGTTTTGAAATGTCTCGTCGTGATTGCCAATCCATCGCATCCATCATCGCATTCTCTCCGCGAATGGGATAATATCCAGTGTTATTCCATTTCTTGCCCAATACCAGACGTGTGATGGGCAGAGGCTCCAACTGTGGTTGTGCCTTGGTAAGGTAGTTCTTCTCGGCTTTCCCATTCGTATGGAAATAGGGTTCCGTCGCTTCAACAAAGACTGGCTTCGATGTCGGTGTATCTGACGAATACGTGACTTTCACCTTCTTCGCGAGAGGAGCTTCCAACGTGTTCGTACGTTTACCCATGACTGAATGAAAATGACTGAAATGGCTCAGTTTATATAGAGTTGAGCGTGGGAAAATTTCTTCTCATTGGTTGACACCCACGCATACAAGTGCTCTGATTGGTGCTCCGTCAAATTCACGATGAATCATTCATTTTTGGTGGTGTACGGGGTTTGTCCCTTTTTGTAGGTCAAATTCACGAGATAACGCTTGATTTCATGGGAATTTGCTGAGTCATTTTACGATAACATCGGTCGATTTGGTGTGGAAAAGGACCTCAGAATTCTCGATAAATCACCTGATTTTACGAGGATTTGTAACAGAGTGTGTTCTTCAAAGTCACAGTGAATCGATTGATATCATGGGAAAATAACACATCAAATCCGTAGTATTTTTAACGATGTCATGGGAAAATCATCCTTTAAATCTTCGGTATATCGTTTGATTTCATAGCAATTTTACTGTGTGAACGTGTCTTATTCACACTCTTCGATAAATCGTTCGATTTCATGGGAATTTCATTGTGCGGTTTGGTGGGGTTGAGTATAGGCGTTTTGGACACATCATAATTGATGACTTCCACATCGAGTAAGGGTTTTCCACTCTCTTTACGTTTTTTGATATCTTTCATCATTTTTCGACCAGATAAGAGGGTAACCAAAATGAATATGACGAGTGTAAAGAATTGAGATAGGGTTTCTTTGAATGAACCAATGAGTGAACATTTTAAATCTCCTCCGTTGGCTGTTGAAAGTGTGTTCACTATGGATTGAACATTGTCCATGATGATAGTATTGATGACGTGGGTATGGTTTACTTAGTGTTTGGAACCGATCGATGCATGTAAGGCTTGTTTGAAAGCTGCTGGATTATCGTGATATGCCATGGCATAGGCTTGTGCGAAGGGGATTTGTTTCTTGTTAAATTTCCGTTTTTGGCCCAAGTATTTGCGAGTTTGAGGGGGTGGTTTCACAAATTTGCGGAGAATGCCTTTGTAAGATTGAATAAACTCGTGCTGTAAAGGTGTTAATTTCCCTGGATTCTCTCGCATTCTGCTCATGAGTGCTTGCATATCCTTGACATATTCCTCAGGCAATTGATCGAGATGACGGTTAATTTTCTTTTTCGAGCATCCTATCCCTGAACTTAGGGATTTCAGTACATTGGTAAAGTCCTGACGTCGACTTGAACATGATTCACACTGACACGTCATTCTTGTCTATCATCCTCTATCCCACATAACTTAGTTTACATGGCGTTCACCAAATTCATGTAGCGTGCGTGGACGTCTGCATTTTGGTTGGTTAAGTGGGCAATAAACTCTTCCTTTTGAGTCAGCAAGTCACGCATGCTTTCCAATGTCTCATCCAAATAGTCTCCATTGCCATCTGTACGATTGGGTTCATGAATGTGTTGATTAAATGCCTCTTCCAACACGTGCAAGATGCGTTTGCGAGCATTTAAATGACGTTCATGGAGACGAATAGAATCGTTCAACAGTTGAACAATGGCGCTGTTTTTCAAATTGTTCAGTTGAATAATGTACTCGTGGGAGTTGTCAATGACAGGTGAATTGACTGGGTAAAACATTCTTTCCTCCACGGGGTGTGCGTCCATGGGTTGTTGAGAGGTTCCTACCCCTACTGAGTGTTGTTGTTGAGGGGTTCCTACCCCCACCGAGTGTTGTTGGCGAGGTTCGCTTGATTCTTGTACCTCTGGATTTCCCACTGTGTTCGACATGGCTTGGACATAACTGTTGTGATCATTGACAGGACCTGGGTAGTTATCAAATGTCACATGACTTAGTGTAGGTTGAATATTCTCTAACGATAGAGGACTCATATCAATCTCATTCGCAGCCATGGCTAAAACATCGGGCGGCAATCGATTCCATTCTTCTTGTATTTGATGGACCGTATGGGTGGGATCCGGGGGAGCATCCACTCTGGCTCGATCGTCAACCATACTTTTCACGACAGCTTGTAGCATAGCGTGAGCAGGATCAGGTGTTGCTAAGGCGCGATGATCCGCTGGAGAAGGTCGAATGAGTGCTTCTAGACTATCGTCTGCATCCAAATCTGTATTCATAGGTTGAGGGGGTCGCAAGGAGGTTGCACGACGTGCGGTGGGTGATAATTGACGATCTTGTCCTGTCAACGTAGAGGACACCTTCAAAGAGGGTCTCGGAACATGCTGTTGAATAATATACTTGAGTTTGCTCACATTTTCTCCCTCCATTCGCTCGTTTAAAATATGGGTATGTTGCCGCGCAAATTGTTGAGCTGTCTTCCTATCCACCGTTCCATCGAGGGTTTCCCCGCATAGACATGCATAGATGAACTCTTCACTTGCTTTGATCTCTTCTTTTGATTTATATTTTAGATGGTGTGAATTATAAATATGCCTTCTCAGACGATCTTTTTGATAAGGGCATTTACAGATAGGACATAGGGTTATTCTCAATTTTCGCAACGTCAGGGTTTCTTCACTTTCACGCGCTCCTCCCTTCATGGTTGATTTTTGTGGTGTGTTCCTGTGCATGCTTAAATACATTTGTTGGCCATTGAAACAAAATACTGAAATGAGCACAGATACGATTCAATGTCTCTTTGATATAAATAAGACTTGCTGCTGAAATCACACGTTTATGATACAGCTCTTGTACATAGGTCAAATGTTTTTCATTCATAAACTTCCATAGTGTGTCCTCATACAAAACATCATCCTCAAAAATAGCCATGAGTAAATACACACGTCCCACGATGGAATAGCGGTCATTCAGTACCAATTGATTCAAATAGACGGTGGACGTGTCGGTAAACTCTTCTAATGTGGGGATATCATTGCCTCGGATGCGTTCATCGAACCAAAAATCAATAAGAATCTTCATCCGCGCTTGGTGCGAAGGAGTGGTCGAACTGTCTGTGGGCGTGATGTCCATCTTCCACGCGATCGTCTTTTTCGAAGATGTCTTGTCCGAATAGGGCGATGTCGTCTTTTTCGATAATAGGGTAGGAGTAACATGATCTTATTTGAGAGAGCGTGAGGATCCATAACTTAAATAGTCACTCATCGCGGTGAGTATGCGTACAATCTCTCTCAGAAGAAAAAGGAGTACCAGTAGCATGTTTTTCCAAATCTATCAACCCCAATAGCAGAATGCTTATAATATGGAAAAGCAACATGATTCATAAAACGACATTCTTTATTCATACTTAGTCTGCGTCGCTTACATATTCTTCTTCTGATGTCCATCCAACAGAGAAATATTCAAAATTAAACGTTATACAATAGACACCAAGAATCTCTTTGTTATCACTGTCCATAAATTCATAGTCCCATACGTTCTTTAGTGAGGCTACATAGTCATCCATTTCTTCGACGTCACTTTCATAATACCGTTCACTGGCACCCATCAATGGTGGAGAACCATTTCTTTTGTATTCATAAATCGTGAATGTATCCATGGAGAGTTCACATTCAGGCTTCACTTTGATCTTCTCCTTCACATAGGGAATCACTTTCTCCAACATCGCGTGCGGTTGACATGTCGTTTTCGGGTAAATAATGAGCTGATTTGGATAGGTGTACACGTGAAAGTCTTCCATCATGTATGTGTCTTGATCGTTTCTCTATTTTTACCTAGTTTTCCAATCGATAGGTGCTCCGATATAGAATGGGGCACACCCAATGCTCTGTTCTGTGCTCTGAGCATGGAATGGGGCACGTCTAATGCTCGGAGCAGGGGATGGGACATTTGCAACACTATAAAGCCATGTCGAAAATGTTCCGCCTTCATAACACTCGTGAACATACAAGAAGATGGTTGATCTCAGCCGACTACCAAGACCAAGCACACTACCTTTATCGCCAGCCAGCCCATTACCTTCGATCAGTGATGACGATTTTCCTACGGATCTCCCATCCCACTGGGGCTCTATTCCCGATCTGGACGGACCATATTCCCTCCCGCCAACACCACCCACCATCGATGGACCGTTTCACATCCCACCAACCCCTGAACTTTCTACGTCTAGTTTCGACGATCTCGGACCACCGAGTATGAGCGATGGTCAGGTGGAGGACTATTTGACAGAAGAGAAGGAGAATACCCCACCGAATGCAGCTGGCTATCCCGAACTGGATCTTAATCGTCATCCATTTCGCCGTCCACTGACTAATTTGAGTAGTCGGTATAACGTTAGAACTGAATTGCAAAACTTGGATGAAGCGGTTGCATTTTGGGACGACGTAGACTTTGTTGACGATTGGGTGTTTTAACTTGTGTATCTTTCTTCTTCTACTTCATATTTTGATACATGTATTCAATAAACATACATGGTAAGCTATGACTATTTTATTCAAGGGTGAACTGGGTTATAGGACATATCATGATAGAAGTTAAAATGAATGTTAAAGATTGAATTTAAGATTGGAAATCGATCATAAAATTTTACACGTTAGCATTATTTTAATGTTGAAAATGATTCATACAATTGAGAGTATTCCCAAGTCAATGATTATCAAAAATAACAGGTCATTGGAATAACATTTTATTATAGAGATGCACTTTCTTGAGTTATTTCACAACATGCATTATTCTTGCACAAGGTACGATGTTCGGCATAGTCACTTAAGTTACAATAATGAACAATATAAGACTTGTGGAGTTGTCCATTGTCCACCGTGGTTGATTCATGCATCACAGTGATGGGATCAACCTTGGTCCAGGCCCATGCAGCTTCACAGGAATCATAATTTAAATACAGTGTATGCACATAAAGTCGATAGTGTAGTTCAAAGCAATAATGAAGGAGAATCTCAACCACATCTGACAGTGCACAGTGGTACCCATACTGTACCTTGGCAGCTTGCGTTTCTGTGAGTGCTTTCCCTCGGCGTAAATGTAACAGGGCTCGACGGTACGCTTCTTTCCCTTCATACTGGGAATGATTCATCCAGTGACATCCGCGACGCATATGTTCCTTGTAACCAAGTCTATACACTTCACTATCCCGCATACATGAGGTGAAAATATTCCAATGAGAGTCAATGCGTTGAGACCATTCGGGGAGAGAAATACTATCCATGGTCACTTTTTCCAAGAGTTTTATGCTTTTCAACCAAGCTCTTTCCATCTCCGATAATCCATTCCCTACAATCAGTTCCGCGTCTCCATACTCGCGTGTCATTTCATGGACCCAGAAATTAAAACGGTGAATAATCACATTCTCTTCTGCACCACATTTCCCAATCACACGTGGGTTGAGACCATGAATAAATTGAGTCGCAAAAACATCACACCCCGATGACTCATGTTTGATAAAGTCATGGAAGCGCGATGTAATGGTCACATATCCAGTCGGTTTATCGTCTCTGGGCGTATAATGACACCAAATGGCAGCGACTTCCTGCATGGGATCTCCTTCCGTATCAAATACGATGAAATTGCGCACCGGCTTCTTCTGCTCCACCCACCATTGTTGTACTTTAGGATGATCAAATGTAATGGTATAAGAACCTTGCATGAGCTCGCCCAAATGCTGAATCCGACGCATCGTGAAATGAATCTCGTCTTGTGTGTCTCGACTTATATACCCTTCCCTAGGGTGGTGTACAACATGATTGGTTTAGCGATGATGACGTCTCCTTCGACGTTTTCCTCCTCCTGATATTTTATTCGCTATAGCACTTACGCCTGCGGCACCGGCTGCACCCGCTGCTCCCAACGCTGCAGCTTTCCCTGCGGCAATAAGTGCAGGGACGAGGGGGAGTAAAAATGGGAGGATGCCTCCTCTTTGTTTACGACTCCCGCGGTAGATTCCACCTTTTTGTCTTCGACTTCCACGGTAAATGCCCCCTTTCTGACGGCGGCTTCCGCGATAAATACCTCCACGTTGCATGATTACCGTGATAGGTTAGATGTCCCTACTTAGTTCTTCATTAATAGTTTCCCTAACGTCTTTAACTTTCCCAACTTGTTCCTATTTAGATCGTGTTTCAACCGTTGCCATTCTTCCTTTATCATTTGATTATTGGATTTATAACGTGGTCGCCACGCTGCTGGCAACAACGTATTGCCCAAATGACGTCGAATCAATTCACCTTTATGTCTCTGAAAAGCTTCACGCCCTCTACGATGCAGTTGAGATTTTATATACTGTTTCACATGTCTTACAGTTCCTCCTCTCTGACGTCGTTTACGGCGTGTCATGATTAATGTTTACGCTTCCCAATCATAACTTAGTCACAACAATAGGAGATTGATTACTACATTTATTCATCATCCAAATCTACATTATACGTGAACCAATTCAATTGGTTCTTAAAAACAATGGGTTTCAGAGGTCTCCCTCGTTTCTTACTAAAGTCAAATGAATATTTGCGTGGGTCCCGATTTCTATTCTCTGGTCGAAGCGAGGCTTGGGGGACACTATTCACTTCCTTGGGCGGATTCGGTTGACTCTCATATATCCGTTTCAACTTTTCGCGCTGATTTTTCCATATTTTCTTGCCCATATGCTCCTTATGCAGCGAGATAAATTGACGGACCTTCTCTTCCTCCACGTCACGGTGCAGCATCTCACCACAGACACACATATAGACAAAGTTGTCGCATGCCTCATTCGTCTTGCTCCACGACGGATTCCATCCACGCACCTCCTTATGTTTTTTGCAAACATGTTCCCATAAGAAAAATGCTTGGTACATGTTATGACACCAGGGACAGCGTGCCAACTTCACTTTTGACAAGTCGTACAGATATGAATTCGTACTCTCCGGCTCCACTGGGCGATTCGGGTCCAAGGGTTCGGTGGGCATATACATGCTCAAATAGGGACATAAATGTTCATTCCATTCATTCTCCTCCTCCTGAATCTTCTCATCACAGTACCTGCACCGACCCACACATGGGTGTTTATGGTAAGCTTCCATATTATAGTCTTGTTTGCAAAGCAGGCAGGTGAACTCACTCTCCTTGTCGCCCCAATAACCTCTATCCAGTGAGCACTGATGATCGGTAGTCCACCATTTCCCACAACGATCGCAATACTCCTTCCCTATCTCCTTGCGTCCATGACGGATGCATTGTGAAAACAGTCGGAAGCGTTTATTGCAAAACTCGCACTCATAATAGGGTTGAGGGCGGGGACGGACTGTGGTTCGCCTCTTCTTTGTTGGTGGCTCCATTATATCGTGGTTCAGATCATGTATCTTACGTAAACAATGAACCAAACCCAATGTCAATCTGCATACACAAGATTCCTCCAAAATAACGACACTCCAGTTGAGAACGTAACTTCTTCTGCAACGAATCGATCAGTTCTTCCACGTCCCAATCGTCACCAATGTTCAAATAGCGATAGGACACGTCCAGTGCACCTTTGGGGAACTTTGCAGATGTTCGAATATCAAACAAGAAGCGTGGTCCATACAGTATTACATTCAGCAACTGAATACGAAGCTCTGCAATAATCTTCTCTAACGACACACTCTTCTCCTTTGTCGGAATAATATACAGTGTATTACAGTCTCGTTCCACAATAAAGTCTTTCGATGAATAAGGTGTATAGGATATCTCCTCCTTGGGATGACGTGTCGCAGCCAGAGGGCGTAACGTTACTGTTGTCGGCATAGGATGAGAATGAATTTCTCTGACAGCGCCTTTCCTTATATACCGTGCGGTGACTCATCACACGTGCTCGGCGCCGCGTGCTCCGATTGGTGCTCCGTGCTCAACCCCCAAGTGCGCCGATGCGTGCTCTGATGCGTGGGCGTGTGCTCTGTTTCCTGTCTTCTTCGCTACTGATGCGTGGGCGTGTGCTCCGATGAATGGAGCAAGGACATGTACTTTAGTGCAATGGTGTGGAAAGGGGCTAGAATTGGCTACTGCAAAGATTGCCAAAATAACAATAGACCTCTGCCAATACGTCAGACGTCACACCTGTTACAAAACAAAAATATTCATGTTAAAATCTTTGGGCAAAATTACTTAAATCGCCTGAAATTCAATCAGTCAAATACAAATACTTCAGGCGTTTATTCACATAACAAAAATGCAGTGTGGCTAAACTTTGTACGTTCTTTGATCAAATTTTCTATGGTTTCATTGACGGCTATTTACGGAAGAGAGTTCATCTTATGAAAATGGCTTCCCATTATTGATGAAAAGCCGAAAAATGAATTAGTGAATTAGATCATAGAAATTTATATTTATGTAAATAATATCAAAATATCAATTATGTGCCTCTACCACTGGAGTAATATCTACAAAATGATGGATGATTTAATGGTGCAACTACAATCAAAAAATCATATTCTAATGCATCATGAAATCCTTAGTCATCAGCTGCATGGTAGGTCGTGTCTTTCAATGCATTACAGGGTTAGTGAAAGTATCTCATTTCTGTACATTTCTCACTATATCTTACGATCCAGACATCCTAATGACTTCAGATTTTATATATTGGTAGTTCTAGGAATCATGATCATATATCTATTCATGCCATCTGTCATCTCTCAAAAGAATAAGATTTTGCAACAGAACATAATCAATTCTTCCATGAAAATCGGTAAAACGTACATGATTTTGCATATTTTTGGGGAAGTACTAATTTATACACAACTGCTAAATCTTAACTTTTGAGAGTTGACAGATGGTATGAATAGATAGAGTGATCATGATATCCTGAACCACCAATATATATATATATATATATATATATATATATATATATATATATATATATATATATATATATATATATATATATATAATGTGAAGTCATTCGAATGTCAGGTTCGCAAAAATGAAGTGTTTTCACTAAATCTGTACTGAATGCCTCGATTGGCATGCGCCTGTCGGTTTATGTGTGCACGCTTTAATAAGTACTCAATCTCTGTTATTCATTATCTATGCATACATCACATAAAATTCGTTCATTCTTATCGGCTTATCATTCATTTTTGGAAGCAAAGTGCAAAAATGAAAAATGTTTGTAGGCTGTCTTAACTACTTGTATACTTCCTAGAATCGAGGAAAACATGCTAAATCAATAGTCGTATCATGCATCACAGTGGAAGGCTTACTCATTATTTTGAGTTTCAGCGTCATCGGAGTTATCTGGAAGAATTTCCGTGTCATCTGAATATCTTGCAACGTCATCGGGAATCATTTCAATGTCATCTTCAAGTGCAGCAACGTTATCTGGATTGTACATGTACACTTGATTGTTTTCTTTGTCGCCAACTTCGCAGTTCCTCAAATCTCTGGCAGACTGATTGACAGACAGTGGAATCTTTTCAAAAATTTTGTCCCGGGAGTGTACACATGTTCGCGCAATTCACTCCACAGCCAAAAGTCGCAGACCGTTAAGTCTGGAGACCGAGCCGGCCACTCCGTAGGTCCTCTGCGACCAATCCAACGACCGGGTAGTTCCTTGTCCAGGATTTCTCGTGCTTGGCGGTAGTAGTGGGGCGGAGCACCGTCTTGTTGGAAAATCATAGAACGATTTCGGGTGAAAAATGGGACTACTTTACGATGGAGTAATTCACAATAGCGTTCGCCATTCATTGGTCCTGAAAGAATTTCGAAAGCGATGAGACCTCGTGCACTAACTGAAGCCCACACAGTAACAGACCGAGTCACACCAGATTTCACTGCATGGCGGATATGAGGATTGGTCGTATCCCAATAGTGTAAGTTATGTTTATTAACACTTCCATTTAAATGGAAATTGCATTCATCACTGAACGTAATTTTCCTATTGAAAGTTGGATCTGCATTGAGGCGATCAATCATGCTCTCACAAAATTGAAGTCTTCGGTCCTCGTCACCGTCCACCAGTTCTTGTGAATACGTGGGTTTATAAGGATGGGCTCCAATTTTCATAAGGACATTGTGAACTGACGTATGTGAAATGCCCACCACTGATGCCATTTCGCGAGTTGATGTTGTTGGATTGCGGTCGATTAAGCCCCTTATTTCAGCAGTTTGCTCATCACCAGTGGCTGTTACGGGCCGTCCAGATCTAGGCCGATCATCAATAATGGAACCCGTCTCAAGGAATTTCTTCTTCCAATAGTACATTGAGCTGTGCGATGGGGCGGGCTTATTAAATTTTTCTTCAAACATTTCACATACTGTAGCCACGCTCTTATAAGATATTAGCCACGAAACGATGTGAGCTTTTTCAACAATGCTTAAATCAGCCATTTGATAGGACACTTTCATTACACTTCAATTAAACACAGTCAACGAGTCAAATGTCTCGAGTTAGCTATGCGTGCGTATTCAAGGTCATGCTGTCTGTTATCGATTCGAATCTGATGACAGCTGATGACATCACATTTTCATCAATACGCGACAGACTTGCCAGCAATTCTTTAATTAACATTAATTTGATTAATTTGATCAACATATAATTTATCAGTCCTCCTTTACTTATCATAAGATGATGATGCTCTGAGATGATGGCAACCATTAGGCTACCAAGTATCCGAAAATAGCGTAACTTAAAAAGAAATAGTTTTCATTCTAACTAAATGCCTTTTTATTTTGAAAAAATCTGTAATAATTCGAAGTACAGTTTATGCAATATTTCAAAGACTTTTTTACACCCGGTATGACAGTCTTCAGAAGACGGTTTGTCTCCTGCAATCCTCCTTTCTTTCTTGGTCCAGGTTGCATTGACGATGGTTGATTTTCAGTATAGTGAAGAGAAACATTTGATGGTTGCGCTTGAACATAATGACGAGACACAGACTGCCTTGGAGGCTGATGACGAGACACTGATCTTCCGCCTGAAGGTGATTTCTCGATTGGACGTTCGTGACACACTGATGAGCAAGACGATGGTTGCGCTTGAACATATTGCTTTGAAGGCCGCTGACGAGGAGACACTGATCTTCTGCCTGAAGGTGCTTTTGATGAGTTAGGTGACATGATTCGAAAATTTTCTTCCGAAAGATGTCAAAATTTCATGTAAATGCGATCTAAATGCGACATTTTGATTCCCTAAAGTAAGCAATCTTCAGCACTCTGAAATTGATTGATGTCTAGAAATAGCTGTGATCAAGATTATGTGATATAGGAGATATCGTCTGATAAAACTTCGAGAAAATAACAACAGTGATTCAAAATACAAGTGAACTGTATTTGATTTATATTCCACGTTATAATGCAAGCTGACTATGAAAATGAAAAGTAGAGGGGAAGATCATAACATTCGATGTTTACGAACCTGGTATTTTGTTGCATAACGATAATTATATAAAGTGGTTCAAGTGGATTCAAGTGGTTGTCAAAACGTATTTGGGTAAATCCAACAGAAATGTGACGATTCAATTATGAAAATCCAAGTACAATGAATCTCATTTCTTTATAGGGTTAGTGATATTTTTTGATGTGCTGAATTCATAAATATAACTGAGAACCACACGACGTGTGTTTTTGTATGAATTTGGCCCACTTAAAACTTTATGGGTGTCGGTAAGATGACAACTTGTGTCGGGTAGATGACAATGTGTATTGGTAAGATGATATTCTGGTAGTAGGCCCTGATATTGCTTCTCTTGATTTGATGAAAATGATTATTATATCGGTCGATCTATGAACTTCTAGGCTTAATTGCAATCGTTTCAACGGAATGATATTGATTAGATATAACTTGATTATTTCCCTCACAAGAAATTCAGAAACTACCAACAGCTGATGTATCAATTATCTAGTAGGCGTACTAGCTCTAACCATGTTGTCTCCTCCGTCTCATCCTCTTCTGGCAAACGGTCGAATTCGTCCCTATCGTACATTAGGAGGGCATCATTTACGCGATCGCTTTGAGTTTGGCTGTTGAATATTGTCACCATATATTTCCACACTTGGACGGCTTCGTTCAGTGTGGGGCTGTAGTGAGGCAACCAAAGAAATACAGGAACATCCTCTTCGCTTCAAGTTCTTTGAAAGTGACAGTGCGTGCAAGTAGCGCAATTAAGTGGCCACTGCATATGAAAACGGTGAATCCTTGCAACACGGCGGCTTTTCCTTCAACACACGAAATAAGTCTTCAAAGCACTGGCCGATCAATTTCCTCCGAAAGCCAAAACTACGGAACGGACAATTGCCAAGAAAAATCACAGACATTGGTCCAGCTACTGCAAGAATCAATCCGTTTTTGTGTTATCCTGTTGATGCCACGCTTCGCTGACAGCAGCCAATATACTATGTCTTCCACTCTAGACCGGGCAGTAGGGAAGTCACTGTTTTGAAACGGTGGAGCCATCAATCTCAATAACAATGGAGAAGAGATAGATTTGTTATGCAAAGCTGGATCTTCTCATAAGATCGGCCGTTGCATCGATATGAAGAATTTTTGTTCTCTTGGCAATCATCAGTTATTCGGCAGTATGAAGTATCATTTTCGTGGGTTGTAAAATGAATGCGGATAGATTTTGTTTTAATTTCCATGGATGTGCTTCAAATAACATGTGCGGGTAGCTCAGGAAGTTGTAAAGACGATTTGGTTGAGTAGAAGTGCTTTGGAGCAGGTTCATGCGACTTCTATGCGTTTACATAAAGAGTGTGTGGTAAAGAATAAGTGTTTTTGATGAAAAAACACAGATGATCATAGGTTTAATTTCCATGGATGTGGTATCTGTTTTACGAGAGTTTCGAAAGTGAACTACGGTCGACATCGTAACCGGGCATGGGTGTAATATAAGGGTGTAATTGTATAAAGTACGAAAATGTGGTGGTTCCAGCCGTCCGACTACAGTAGGAGATAAAAGATTCAAGTGCTTTGCTGGTAGGACCGTGATTTTTTCGGTCAGTTGGGTGTATGTGTTGCATCATGGTGCCTTCCAGGCATGTAGATCCCAACTTCTGTAAATTGTCACTCGGGACTATATCATGATCAATAAAGCAAGTTCTTCGAATCCAATTTTATTTTACAAAAAGAGTCTAAAATTACAAAGCGAATTTTCGTGCCTTCAGAGGTACACGTCTTCAGGTCGAACTGTATCATGTAGAGTAATTACTTACACGAACCATGATTCCACTTTCGCATTAAATAAATGCGAAGCACCATCGAGTACACAGCCACCCCACAGGCCAAAAACCGATAACCACCGTCTTAGGACGACGTCGTTGGCCTCGCCATTGTGGAATGGATTATAGGGGAGCTTGTAATCTGTGTGTCACTATGAGTTGGTTTCTACATGCTTTCCAAAGCAATCTCGGACTGGTGAATTGCTTCAGAAGCTGTCACTGTCGAATTCCTGACATCCTGTCTCCTCCGTCTCATCCTCTTCTGGCAATCGGTCGAATTCGTCCCTATCGTACATTAGGAGGGCATCATTTACGCGATCGCTTTGAGTTTGGCTGTTGAATATTGTCACCATATATTTCCACACTTGGACGGCTTCGTTCAGTGTGGGGCTGTAGTGAGGCAACCAAAGAAATACAGGAACATCCTCTTCGCTTCAAGTTCTTTGAAAGTGACAGTGCGTGCAAGTAGCGCAATTAAGTGGAAACGGTGAATCCTTGCAACACGGCGGCTTTTCCTTCAACACACGAAATAAGTCTTCAAAGCACTGGCCGATCAATTTCCTCCGAAAGCCAAAACTACGGAACGGACAATTGCCAAGAAAAATCACAGACATTGGTCCAGCTACTGCAAGAATCAATCCGTTTTTGTGTTATCCTGTTGATGCCACGCTTCGCTGACAGCAGCCAATATACTATGTCTTCCACTCTAGACCGGGCAGTAGGGAAGTCACTGTTTTGAAACGGTGGAGTCATCAATCTCAATAACAATGGAGAAGAGATAGATTTGTTATGCAAAGCTGGATCTTCTCATAAGATCGGCCGTTGCATCGATATGAAGAATTTTTGTTCTCTTGGCAATCATCAGTTATTCGGCAGTATGAAGTATCATTTTCGTGGGTTGTAAAATGAATGCGGATAGATTTTGTTTTAATTTCCATGGATGTGCTTCAAATAACATGTGCGGGTAGCTCAGGAAGTTGTAAAGACGATTTGGTTGAGTAGAAGTGCTTTGGAGCAGGTTCATGCGACTTCTATGCGTTTACATAGAGAGTGTGTGGTAAAGAATAAGTGTTTTTGATGAAAAAACACAGATGATCATAGGTTTAATTTCCATGGATGTGGTATCTGTTTTACGAGAGTTTTGAAAGTGAACTACGGTCGACATAGTAACCGGGCATGGGTGTAATATAAGGGTGTAA
This sequence comes from Prostheceraeus crozeri, assembly GCA_907163375.1. NCBI lineage: Eukaryota > Metazoa > Platyhelminthes > Polycladida > Euryleptidae > Prostheceraeus > Prostheceraeus crozeri. The sequence continues at coordinate 434,922 of CAJQUW010001476.1, read as the reverse complement.
TTGTATAAAGTACGAAAATGTGGTGTTTCCAGCCGTCCGACTACAGTAGGAGATAAAAGATTCAAGTGCTTTGCTGGTAGGACCGTGATTTTTTCGGTCAGTTGGGTGTATGTTAGTGTGGTCCACAATTATATTGAAAAAATTAAAAGTTCGAAAAGTCTGCCTCTCACCCCCGCATTTTGTGACACTTGGTAAGAAACGATCGCACATACATTTTCAGCTCGATACGATCAAGTTTATGGGTGCCCCAAAGACCTTGAAGTTAGTGAAAATTGCAAAAAATAGCTATTTTTTTTAATACTACTTACAAATATACTAATTGCACATCACTCCCTGGCAGTTCAAAAATATTTTGTAACTGTTACATATGATATTCCCTTCTTATTGAGGGCAATAAATTATGATATGATGATTTTGTAATTATTAAAGACTCTGTAAGGCGTCATTACATGACGAAAAGGCTTATTGATCAGGTGATGACTTCATATCATTTACTTTTTATCGCATTCTTATATTTTGTGGCGACTATTATTTGATATTTATTACGATTGATATCATTTGTTTTTAAACTTTAACTTAATCAAAGAAATGTTGCTAAAAATCAATAGGTCACCTACTTACAAATCACCCCAGGCTGATCGAATATATCTCGCGATTGATATCAGAAGCTTCTAGATGAATGGAAGATTATCATTGCAAGTAATTTACCTCCATGACGGCATTCGAAAGGATATTTAGGCTATGTGATACATTTCATGTCCTGTTATCATTAAGCATGATATTTCCTTTCTATTGAGTGCAGTAAACGTGTAAGATGATAAGTGTAAATCCTTTTCGATAACATAATTTTTCGGCAATGTGATGAAATCAATCAAAAACGTTAAATGGGTTCTATATGAACTGGTATGATAGAAATTGTATACGTAGAATTGATTTAAATCATTTATTAAAGAAAAACACTTTCTGGTATAATTAAATGTATTATTAAAAAAATATAATAACAGCATATATAAGATCGAATATCGATCGGATGAAAAATTACAGAATGATATGATCACGATTTATGATGGATTAAGACGTTAAAATAAGAGATTTAGAACAAACAAATTACATAACTATTGATTGAAGATAGATAACGATCACTGTCTAAATCAAGAATCACGCGTTTTGGACAACTGTTGACTTTCTAGAATCTGGGAAACGTTTTCGATGGGATTCAATTACATGAAATAAGTATTGTCTTTGGTAATCATCCTTCGTCAAAATGGGAAGATAGTCCTGCATGAGTGCCACTCCTCTCTCGGCAAAGTCATTGGTCACTTTGAGAGAATGTACTCTGTCCCGACACGTAGTATAATCTTCGCAGTCACTCCATATGGATGGATCGGCATCAAGAAATCCCGATGACGATCCAATCAAGGAGAAAAATCGTCGTGTGGTACTGGTTACGAAATCAGGAATAGTTTTTGATAATAGATCAGATTCATGTAAGTCCAGATTTAGTCGTTTATTAGGCCGAGTACTTCCTTCTCTCTGCAAGGATTCTACCATCTTTCTTTTCGTCGTAATATCAATGGAATCATCGAAGAAAGACAGACCAACCAACTCCTCTGACAAATACCAGAGATGATTTCTGAATGAATTCGCAGCTGCCTGGGAGATGGCACGGTCATTATACAGAAGTAGATCCTTCAGAAATTTCAGATCATTTTTTGGAGCAGATGCGGCGCTCGAGGTGGTGAACCAGTAAGGGATGTACAATGAAACAATGAAGGTTACGAACTTCTCTATTCCGTCTTTTTCTGATTTAGTGAGATGAAACTGGTTACGGAATAAATATATCTTCATTGAGTAGATTATCTTCGCCATCCATCTGGCACGATGGCAAGCACCGGGACGTTGGATACGCACTCCTCGGGGAGGTTCTTCCCGGACGATAAGTAATGTCAGCTCAAGAAGTTCTTGATAATCATCTCTGGGCTGTTTATCATCCAATTGATGTTCACAAAAATCAATCAGCTCATTTACTCGTAAAGGAAGATTATCAAGTGGTGAGTATTCTTTGGCATCAATTGAAGCCCATTTCTGTTTGAATCGTTTGAATATTGGGATATCTGGGCCATTCGATACTATTTTAGTGCAAGCATTGAAAGCTTTATCGATCACGATTTCAGCAACATGTTTTCTACAAGCCAAGTGGAGGAGTTCTCGGCTCATCATATTCTGAAGTAGTGTGCAGGCTCCAGAACGAATCCCGGTGTTGCTGGCTGTCGTGTCAAATGTCATACTGGTGACATGATCCGCTATATTCCAATCTGTTAACGTCGTAAATACTTGCTCCGATATTGTCGCTCCAGTTCCTGAGTTTAGTTTTGGGACACTGAGGAGTTTTTCTACTCCAAATCCAGAGACCAAGATCGGCAAGCGCTCATGTTTTTCTATACTTTGTTCATCGCACACTAGTTTACCATCCCAGTGAACAGTGAGTGGCACTGTCGGCTGAAAGCAAGTCTTTAAGGAAGTAAATTTCTCGGTTCGTGCCTTTTGGCGCATGCGGCGGATCGACTGTCGACTGATCGGTAGTGTAGAAGGATTATGACTAAATGAAGATGCTGCAGCAGCCAGTATGTGGACAGCATTGCGGTCAGTGGTTTTAGTGCGATCAAGAGCAAAGGCGAGATCTTTAGAAATGCTAGTTTTCGATTTGCACTGTTTCTTCGAAATTGTTTCATGATGCACATCGCGTTCAGGAGAACTGTCGGCGTTCTCACTATCACTGTTATCAACGAAATCAAAGCTGACAACAGCAAACTGAGATTCTCTTCTTTGTACATTATCTTCTTTTCTTTTCTTTTCACGGCTTGTTCTTCTCGCCTCATGCGATTATTTTCAATTTTGGACAATTTCTCGTCCACACCAAGCATCACACCCTGTCTTCCAGCCATTCTCAGTGCAAGCAGGAAGGCTTTATCCTCTTCGTTTTTAAGTATATTCATTGAATCAGCATGAGCTATGTCAAAAAGATTTTTCAAAGAATTTTTGAAATCATTCCTGCGATTTTCTTCCGTTTGAGACATTCTCTCTTTCCGTTTCCCCAGATTTCTCCATTCCTCGAATAGACCTTTAATCCTTCTGATTCTATGCTGTGGTTGAGTGATTGGGAGTCTTGCGCGATTCCAGAACGATATGACCTCATCGTCTACTTCTGATGCCGCATCATGCAAAATCTTTTTATCAACCCGTTTCAGATAAAATAGTCGCCTCAAAACTTCGCCAGATGATGGTAACTTTCCACCTGTAAGTACTTTTAGAGGTTGACCAACAAGCCAGATATTGGTATCGTTCCGTGTATTTACCGTTTTACCGCAAAGCGCCATCACCACCTGAAAAAGAGAACGAGATTTGAATATGACACCAAGTAGAAACAAAGTAGATCAGATTACGTTAGTTTACTTAGTATTTCATTCCCAAAAAATATTATGAGACATAAGTAGTTAACTATTTTTGTTAAAGTGTTTAATGTTGCAGAAGAATAATTAGGTTCCCAATGGCTCAGTGGGTAAAGCGGCTGACTACACTGCCTCGGTCGCTGGTTCGAATCCGCTGCATCGCACAATTTTTTTTGATTCCATTCAATGTTCACGTGTTCCCCATTGCTTATTTGAACAATATTAGTTATTCTATTATTTTGAGTCAGTAGGTCATTTTGATCAGTAGGTCTAGCGACTATCTAGAAACGGACTAATTTACAATCTGTTTGACTTTTGTAAATACGGAAGTTATCCTCTATCAGTATCGTCAACTGTCTACGGATTATATTGTTTAAGCCCTACTGTCTAGACGACCTTTATAATTTAGGCTACATTATATATGACGAATTTATTTATCATATGATTATGCGCTTTAGTATAATGTATGATAAATATGACAGTGTGAAGTACTTACCAATCAAACTGAGCTTCGTTGGGAGAGCAGCTGACAAATCAAGATATTATGAAAGTGAAAGTATATTCAAATCGGTGTCGTTGCAATTCGAACATTTCTTTGATTAAGTTAAAGTTTAAAAACAAATGATATCAATCGTAATAAATATCAAATAATAGTCGCCACAAAATATAAGAATGCGATAAAAAGTAAATGATATGAAGTCATCACCTGATCAATAAGCCTTTTCGTCATGTAATGACGCCTTACAGAGTCTTTAATAATTACAAAATCATCATATCATAATTTATTGCCCTCAATAAGAAGGGAATATCATATGTAACAGTTACAAAATATTTTTGAACTGCCAGGGAGTGATGTGTAAGTAGTATATTTGTAAGTAGTATTAAAAAATAGCTATTTTTTGCAATTTTCATTAACTTCAAGGTCTTTGGGGCACCCCTAAACTTGGTCGTATCGAGCTGAAAATTTATGTGCGATCGTTTCTTACCAAGTGTCACAAAATGCGGGGGTGAGAGGTAGACTTTTCGAACTTTTATTTTTTTGGACCACCCTAGTGTATGTGTTGCATCATGGTGTCTTCCAGGCATGTAGATCCCAACTTCTGTAAATTGTCACTCGGGACTATATCATGATCAATAAAGCAAGTTCTTCGAATCCAATTTTATTTTAAAAAAAGAGTCTAAAATTACAAAGCGAATTTTCGTGCCTTCAGAGGTACACGTCTTCAGGTCGAACTGTATAATGTAGAGTAATTACTTACACGAACCATGATTCCACTTTCGAATTAAATAAATGCGAAGCACCATCGAGTACACAGCCACCCCACAGGCCAAAAACCGATAACCACCGTCTTAGGACGACGTCGTTGGCCTCGCCATTGTGGAATGGATTATAGGGGAGCTTGTAATCTGTGTGTCACTATGAGTTGGTTTCTACATGCTTTCCAAAGCAATCTCGGACTGGTGAATTGCTTCAGAAGCTGTCACTGTCGAATTCCTGACATCCTGTCTCCTCCGTCTCATCCTCTTCTGGCAATCGGTCGAATTCGTCCCTATCGTACATTAGGAGGGCATCATTTACGCGATCGCTTTGAGTTTGGCTGTTGAATATTGTCACCATATATTTCCACACTTGGACGGCTTCGTTCAGTGTGGGGCTGTAGTGAGGCAACCAAAGAAATACAGGAACATCCTCTTCGCTTCAAGTTCTTTGAAAGTGACAGTGCGTGCAAGTAGCGCAATTAAGTGGAAACGGTGAATCCTTGCAACACGGCGGCTTTTCCTTCAACACACGAAATAAGTCTTCCAAGCACTGGCCGATCAATTTCCTCCGAAAGCCAAAACTACGGAATGGACAATTGCCAAGAAAAATCACAGACATTGTTCCAGCTACTGCAGGAATCAATCCGTTTTTGTGTTATCCTGTTGATGCCACGCTTCGCTGACAGCAGCCAATATACTATGTCTTCCACTCTAGACCGGGCAGTAGGGAAGTCACTGTTTTGAAACGGTGGAGTCATCAATCTCAATAACAATGGAGAAGAGATAGATTTGTTATGCAAAGCTGGATCTTCTCATAAGATCGGCCGTTGCATCGATATGAAGAATTTTTGTTCTCTTGGCAATCATCAGTTATTCGGCAGCATGAAGTATCATTTTCGTGGGTTGTAAAATGAATGCGGATAGATTTTGTTTTAATTTCCATGGATGTGGTATCTGTTTTACGAGAGTTTTGAAAGTCAACTACGGTCGACATCGTAACCGGGCATGGGTGTAATATAAGGGTGTAATTGTATAAAGTACGAAAATGTGGTGGTTCCAGCCGTCCGACTACAGTAGGAGATAAAAGATTCAAGTGCTTTGCTGGTAGGACGGTGATTTTTTCGGTCAGTTGGGTGTATGTGTTGCATCATGGTGCCTTCCAGGCATGTAGATCCCAACTTCTCTAAATTGTCACTCGGGACTATATCATGATCAATAAAGCAAGTTCTTCGAATCCAATTTTATTTTAAAAAAAGAGTCTAAAATTACAAAGCGAATTTTCGTGCCTTCAGCGGTACACGTCTTCAGGTCGAACTGTATCATGTAGAGTAATTACTTACACGAACCATGATTCCACTTTCGAATTAAATAAATGCGAAGCACCATCGAGTACACAGCCACCCCACAGGCCAAAAACCGATAACCACCGTCTTAGGACGACGTCGTTGGCCTCGCCATTGTGGAATGGATTATAGGGGAGCTTGTAATGTGTGTCACTATGGGTTGGTTTCTACATGCTTTCCAAACAATCTCGGACTGGTGAATTGCTTCAGAAGCTGTCACTGTCGAATTCCTGACATCCTGTCTCCTCCGTCTCATCCTCTTCTGGCAATCGGTCGAATTCGTCCCTATCGTACATTAGGAGGGCATCATTTACGCGATCGCTTTGAGTTTGGCTGTTGAATATTGTCACCATATATTTCCACACTTGGACGGCTTCGTTCAGTGTGGGGCTGTAGTGAGGCAACCAAAGAAATACAGGAACATCCTCTTCGCTTCAAGTTCTTTGAAAGTGACAGTGCGTGCAAGTAGCGCAATTAAGTGGCCACTGCATATGAAAACGGTGAATCCTTGCAACACGGCGGCTTTTCCTTCAACACACGAAATAAGTCTTCCAAGCACTGGCCGATCAATTTCCTCCGAAAGCCAAAACTACGGAATGGACAATTGCCAAGAAAAATCACAGACATTGTTCCAGCTACTGCAGGAATCAATCCGTTTTTGTGTTATCCTGTTGATGCCACGCTTCGCTGACATCAGCCAATATTCTATGTCTTCCACTCTAGACCGGGCAGTAGGGAAGTCACTGTTTTGAAACGGTGGAGTCATCAATCTCAATAACAATGGAGAAGAGATAGATTTGTTATGCAAAGCTGGATCTTCTCATAAGATCGGCCGTTGCATCGATATGAAGAATTTTTGTTCTCTTGGCAATCATCAGTTATTCGGCAGCATGAAGTATCATTTTCGTGGGTTGTAAAATGAATGCGGATAGATTTTGTTTTAATTTCCATGGATGTGGTATCTGTTTTACGAGAGTTTTGAAAGTCAACTACGGTCGACATCGTAACCGGGCATGGGTGTAATATAAGGGTGTAATTGTATAAAGTACGAAAATGTGGTGGTTCCAGCCGTCCGACTACAGTAGGAGATAAAAGATTCAAGTATTTTGCTGGTAGGACCGTGATTTTTTCGGTCAGTTGGGTGTATGTGTTGCATCATGGTGCCTTCCAGGCATGTAGATCCCAACTTCTCTAAATTGTCACTCGGGACTATATCATGATCAATAAAGCAAGTTCTTCGAATCCAATTTTATTTTAAAAAAAGAGTCTAAAATTACAAAGCGAATTTTCGTGCCTTCAGAGGTACACGTCTTCAGGTCGAACTGTATCATGTAGAGTAATTACTTACACGAACCATGATTCCACTTTCGCATTAAATAAATGCGAAGCACCATCGAGTACACAGCCACCCCACAGGCCAAAAACCGATAACCACCGTCTTAGGACGACGTCGTTGGCCTCGCCATTGTGGAATGGATTATAGGGGAGCTTGTAATGTGTGTCACTATGGGTTGGTTTCTACATGCTTTCCAAACAATCTCGGACTGGTGAATTGCTTCAGAAGCTGTCACTGTCGAATTCCTGACATCCTGTCTCCTCCGTCTCATCCTCTTCTGGCAATCGGTCGAATTCGTCCCTATCGTACATTAGGAGGGCATCATTTACGCGATCGCTTTGAGTTTGGCTGTTGAATATTGTCACCATATATTTCCACACTTGGACGGCTTCGTTCAGTGTGGGGCTGTAGTGAGGCAACCAAAGAAATACAGGAACATCCTCTTCGCTTCAAGTTCTTTGAAAGTGACAGTGCGTGCAAGTAGCGCAATTAAGTGGCCACTGCATATGAAAACGGTGAATCCTTGCAACACGGCGGCTTTTCCTTCAACACACGAAATAAGTCTTCCAAGCACTGGCCGATCAATTTCCTCCGAAAGCCAAAACTACGGAATGGACAATTGCCAAGAAAAATCACAGACATTGGTCCAGCTACTGCAAGAATCAATCCGTTTTTGTGTTATCCTGTTGATGCCACGCTTCGCTGACATCAGCCAATATACTATGTCTTCCACTCTAGACCGGGCAGTAGGGAAGTCACTGTTTTGAAACGGTGGAGTCATCAATCTCAATAACAATGGAGAAGAGATAGATTTGTTATGCAAAGCTGGATCTTCTCATAAGATCGGCCGTTGCATCGATATGAAGAATTTTTGTTCTCTTGGCAATCATCAGTTATTCGGCAGTATGAAGTATCATTTTCGTGGGTTGTAAAATGAATGCGGATAGATTTTGTTTTAATTTCCATGGATGTGCTTCAAATAACATGTGCGGGTAGCTCAGGAAGTTGTAAAGACGATTTGGTTGAGTAGAAGTGCTTTGGAGCAGGTTCATGCGACTTCTATGCGTTTACATAGAGAGTGTGTGGTAAAGAATAAGTGTTTTTGATGAAAAAACACAGATGATCATAGGTTTAATTTCCATGGATGTGGTATCTGGTTTACGAGAGTTTTGAAAGTGAACTACGGTCGACATCGTAACCGGGCATGGGTGTAATATAAGGGTGTAATTGTATAAAGTACGAAAATGTGGTGGTTCCAGCCGTCCGACTACAGTAGGAGATAAAAGATTCAAGTGCTTTGCTGGTAGGACCGTGATTTTTTCGGTCAGTTGGGTGTATGTTAGTGTGGTCCACAATTATATTGAAAAAATTAAAAGTTCGAAAAGTCTACCTCTCACCCCCGCATTTTGTGACACTTGGTAAGAAACGATCGCACATACATTTTCAGCTCGATACGATCAAGTTTATGGGTGCCCCAAAGACCTTGAAGTTAGTGAAAATTGCAAAAAATAGCTATTTTTTTAATACTACTTACAAATATACTACTTACACATCACTCCCTGGCAGTTCAAAAATATTTTGTAACTGTTACATATGATATTCCCTTCTTATTGAGGGCAATAAATTATGATATGATGATTTTGTAATTATTAAAGACTCTGTAAGGCGTCATTACATGACGAAAAGGCTTATTGATCAGGTGATGACTTCATATCATTTACTTTTTATCGCATTCTTATATTTTGTGGCGACTATTATTTGATATTTATTACGATTGATATCATTTGTTTTTAAACTTTAACTTAATCAAAGAAATGTTGCTAAAAATCGATAGGTCACCTACTTACAAATCACCCCAGGCTGATCGAATATATCTCGCAATTGATATCAGAAGCTGCTAGATGAATGGAAGATTATCATTGCAAGTAATTTACCTCCTTGACGGCATTCGAAAGGATATTTAGGCTATGTGATACATTTCATGTCCTGTTATCATCAAGCATGATATTCCCTTTCTATTGAGTGCAGTAAACGTGTAAGATGATAAGTGTAAATCCTTTTCGATAACATAATTTTTCGGCAATGTGATGAAATCAATCAAAAACGTTAAATGGGTTCTATATGAACTGGTATGATAGAAATTGTATACGTAGAATTGATTTAAATCATTTATTAAAGAAAAACACTTTCTGGTATAATTAAATGTATTATTAAAAAAATATAATAACAGCATATATAAGATCGAATATCGATCGGATGAAAAATTACAGAATGATATGATCACGATTTATGATGGATTAAGACGTTAAAATAAGAGATTTAGAACAAACAAATTACATAACTATTGATTGAAGATAGATAACGATCACTGTCTAAATCAAGAATCACGCGTTTTGGACAACTGTTGACTTTCTAGAATCTGGGAAACGTTTTCGATGGGATTCAATTACATGAAATAAGTATTGTCTTTGGTAATCATCCTTCGTCAAAATGGGAAGATAGTCCTGCATGAGTGCCACTCCTCTCTCGGCAAAGTCATTGGTCACTTTGAGAGAATGTACTCTGTCCCGACACGTAGTATAATCTTCGCAGTCACTCCATATGGATGGATCGGCATCAAGAAATCCCGATGACGATCCAATCAAGGAGAAAAATCGTCGTGTGGTACTGGTTACGAAATCAGGAATAGTTTTTGATAATAGATCAGATTCATGTAAGTCCAGATTTAGTCGTTTATTAGGCCGAGTACTTCCTTCTCTCTGCAAGGATTCTACCATCTTTCTTTTCGTCGTAATATCAATGGAATCATCGAAGAAAGACAGACCAACCAACTCCTCTGACAAATACCAGAGATGATTTCTGAATGAATTCGCAGCTGCCTGGGAGATGGCACGGTCATTATACAGAAGTAGATCCTTCAGAAATTTCAGATCATTTTTTGGAGCAGATGCGGCGCTCGAGGTGGTGAACCAGTAAGGGATGTACAATGAAACAATGAAGGTTACGAACTTCTCTATTCCGTCTTTTTCTGATTTAGTGAGATGAAACTGGTTACGGAATAAATATATCTTATTGAGTAGATTATCTTCGCCATCCATCTGGCACGATGGCAAGCACCGGGACGTTGGATACGCACTCCTCGGGGAGGTTCTTCCCGGACGATAAGTAATGTCAGCTCAAGAAGTTCTTGATAATCATCTCTGGGCTGTTTATTATCCAATTGATGTTCACAAAAATCAATCAGCTCATTTACTCGTAAAGGAAGATTATCAAGTGGTGAGTATTCTTTGGCATCAATTGAAGCCCATTTCTGTTTGAATCGTTTGAATATTGGGATATCTGGGCCATTCGATACTATTTTAGTGCAAGCATTGAAAGCTTTATCGATCACGATTTCAGCAACATGTTTTCTACAAGCCAAGTGGAGGAGTTCTCGGCTCATCATATTCTGAAGTAGTGTGCAGGCTCCAGAACGAATCCCGGTGTTGCTGGCTGTCGTGTCAAATGTCATACTGGTGACATGATCCGCTATATTCCAATCTGTTAACGTCGTAAATACTTGCTCCGATATTGTCGCTCCAGTTCCTGAGTTTAGTTTTGGGACACTGAGGAGTTTTTCTACTCCAAATCCAGAGACCAAGATCGGCAAGCGCTCATGTTTTTCTATACTTTGTTCATCGCACACTAGTTTACCATCCCAGTGAACAGTGAGTGGCACTGTCGGCTGAAAGCAAGTCTTTAAGGAAGTAAATTTCTCGGTTCGTGCCTTTTGGCGCATGCGGCGGATCGACTGTCGACTGATCGGTAGTGTAGAAGGATTATGACCAAATGAAGATGCTGCAGCAGCCAGTATGTGGACAGCATTGCGGTCAGTGGTTTTAGTGCGATCAAGAGCAAAGGCGAGATCTTTAGAAATGCTAGTTTTCGATTTGCACTGTTTCTTCGAAATTGTTTCATGATGCACATCGCGTTCAGGAGAACTGTCGGCGTTCTCACTATCACTGTTATCAACGAAATCAAAGCTGACAACAGCAAACTGAGATTCTCTTCTTTTCTTTTCTTTTCACGGCTTGTTCTTCTCGCCTCATGCGATTATTTTCAATTTTGGACAATTTCTCGTCCACACCAAGCATCACACCCTGTCTTCCAGCCATTCTCAGTGCAAGCAGGAAGGCTTTATCCTCTTCGTTTTTAAGTATATTCATTGAATCAGCATGAGCTATGTCAAAAAGATTTTTCAAAGAATTTTTGAAATCATTCCTGCGATTTTCTTCCGTTTGAGACATTCTCTCTTTCCGTTTCCCCAGATTTCTCCATTCCTCGAATAGACCTTTAATCCTTCTGATTCTATGCTGTGGTTGAGTGATTGGGAGTCTTGCGCGATTCCAGAACGATATGACCTCATCGTCTACTTCTGATGCCGCATCATGCAAAATCTTTTTATCAACCCGTTTCAGATAAAATAGTCGCCTCAAAACTTCGCCAGATGATGGTAACTTTCCACCTGTAAGTACTTTTAGAGGTTGACCAACAAGCCAGATATTGGTATCGTTCCGTGTATTTACCGTTTTACCGCAAAGCGCCATCACCACCTGAAAAAGAGAACGAGATTTGAATATGACACCAAGTAGAAACAAAGTAGATCAGATTACGTTAGTTTACTTAGTATTTCATTCCCAAAAAATATTATGAGACATAAGTAGTTAACTATTTTTGTTAAAGTGTTTAATGTTGCAGAAGAATAATCAGGTTCCCAATGGCTCAGTGGGTAAAGCGGGTGACTACACTGCCTCGGTCGCTGGTTCGAATCCGCTGCATCGCACAATTTTTTTTGATTCCATTCAATGTTCACGTGTTCCCCATTGCTTATTTGAACAATATTAGTTATTCTATTATTTTGAGTCAGTAGGTCATTTTGATCAGTAGGTCTAGCGACTATCTAGAAACGGACTAATTTACAATCTGTTTGACTTTTGTAAATACGGAAGTTATCCTCTATCAGTATCGTCAACTGTCTACGGATTATATTGTTTAAGCCCTACTGTCTAGACGCCCTTTATAATTTAGGCTACATTATATATGACGAATTTATTTATCATATGATTATGCGCTTTAGTATAATGTATGATAAATATGACAGTGTGAAGTACTTACCAATCAAACTGAGCTTCGTTGGGAGAGCAGCTGACAAATCAAGATATTATGAAAGTGAAAGTATATTCAAATCGGTGTCGTTGCAATTCGAACATTTCTTTGATTAAGTTAAAGTTTAAAAACAAATGATATCAATCGTAATAAATATCAAATAATAGTCGCCACAAAATATAAGAATGCGATAAAAAGTAAATGATATGAAGTCATCACCTGATCAATAAGCCTTTTCGTCATGTAATGACGCCTTACAGAGTCTTTAATAATTACAAAATCATCATATCATAATTTATTGCCCTCAATAAGAAGGGAATATCATATGTAACAGTTACAAAATATTTTTGAACTGCCAGGGAGTGATGTGTAAGTAGTATATTTGTAAGTAGTATTAAAAAAATAGCTATTTTTTGCAATTTTCACTAACTTCAAGGTCTTTGGGGCACCCCTAAACTTGGTCGTATCGAGCTGAAAATTTATGTGCGATCGTTTCTTACCAAGTGTCACAAAATGCGGGGGTGAGAGGTAGACTTTTCGAACTTTTATTTTTTTGGACCACCCTAGTGTATGTGTTGCATCATGGTGTCTTCCAGGCATGTAGATCCCAACTTCTGTAAATTGTCACTCGGGACTATATCATGATCAATAAAGCAAGTTCTTCGAATCCAATTTTATTTTAAAAAAAGAGTCTAAAATTACAAAGCGAATTTTCGTGCCTTCAGAGGTACACGTCTTCAGGTCGAACTGTATCATGTAGAGTAATTACTTACACGAACCATGATTCCACTTTCGCATTAAATAAATGCGAAGCACCATCGAGTACACAGCCACCCCACAGGCCAAAAACCGATAACCACCGTCTTAGGACGACGTCGTTGGCCTCGCCATTGTGGAATGGATTATAGGGGAGCTTGTAATGTGTGTCACTATGGGTTGGTTTCTACATGCTTTCCAAACAATCTCGGACTGGTGAATTGCTTCAGAAGCTGTCACTGTCGAATTCCTGACATCCTGTCTCCTCCGTCTCATCCTCTTCTGGCAATCGGTCGAATTCGTCCCTATCGTACATTAGGAGGGCATCATTTACGCGATCGCTTTGAGTTTGGCTGTTGAATATTGTCACCATATATTTCCACACTTGGACGGCTTCGTTCAGTGTGGGGCTGTAGTGAGGCAACCAAAGAAATACAGGAACATCCTCTTCGCTTCAAGTTCTTTGAAAGTGACAGTGCGTGCAAGTAGCGCAATTAAGTGGCCACTGCATATGAAAACGGTGAATCCTTGCAACACGGCGGCTTTTCCTTCAACACACGAAATAAGTCTTCCAAGCACTGGCCGATCAATTTCCTCCGAAAGCCAAAACTACGGAATGGACAATTGCCAAGAAAAATCACAGACATTGGTCCAGCTACTGCAAGAATCAATCCGTTTTTGTGTTATCCTGTTGATGCCACGCTTCGCTGACATCAGCCAATATACTATGTCTTCCACTCTAGACCGGGCAGTAGGGAAGTCACTGTTTTGAAACGGTGGAGTCATCAATCTCAATAACAATGGAGAAGAGATAGATTTGTTATGCAAAGCTGGATCTTCTCATAAGATCGGCCGTTGCATCGATATGAAGAATTTTTGTTCTCTTGGCAATCATCAGTTATTCGGCAGTATGAAGTATCATTTTCGTGGGTTGTAAAATGAATGCGGATAGATTTTGTTTTAATTTCCATGGATGTGCTTCAAATAACATGTGCGGGTAGCTCAGGAAGTTGTAAAGACGATTTGGTTGAGTAGAAGTGCTTTGGAGCAGGTTCATGCGACTTCTATGCGTTTACATAGAGAGTGGTTGGTGACTAGTGTTTTGATGAGAGTGGAGTTAGCTCATTTGCATGATGGCCGAGAATGCCAGTTGTTGGTATACACAACATTGTGTTTTGTCTTTTCTTTGCGACAGATCACAACTGTCACAGCTTTCCGGGAAGTTTGACCAACATGCACGGCGATTGCTTGGAATCAATGAGAACAACAAGGTATACAGCTTTTTCCTTTCCTTGGTTTTTGGCACACTTTGTTTTGTAGTTGACGTCATAGGGTAAATTCTATCAAGTCTGCACTTAGAGTAACTTCATCACCATTCTGATCTTTAATTTTGTCATTTGAATCCTCTTGACGTGCTCGAGAATACTCGCGTTTGTATAGACGATGCGTCAAGCACTTTTCAAAATTTTTAACCTCCTCATGCTTTGATTCTTTCTCGTGAAATAAGGAACATCTACTTACTTCCGCAATCCTAATTTTCCATTAGTGTGAAAGAAATTTTCGTTGATTTTTTTGGTAACTTTTTGGTATGTGTCTCATACAACCGGCTGATTTGTATGGTTATCTAGGCAATTCCATGTGACACTACGGGACAAAATTTCCATCAACATTGTCATAGAGATAAATTTTATCCTTAAAATATGTTTCTTATCGCCAAATAATCCATTTGAAATTCAAGCACAGGGTATCCCACATTCAAATCATGTTGGATCAGATTGATTGCTTCATTATCATTAGCGCTATACTTCTATTGGTTGACGTGACACTACGGGACACGAAAATTCCCCCACTTTTTGATACCTTAAGATAATTGGAAATTTCTGCTCTGTTTCTTATGATTCTTCCTTCATATCTGATTATGTCAATTTAGATAACCAATATAACCTTTTTGTGCATTCATTTATCATAGATAGCATATATTTTTTGTACTGTGCTTAGATAGAGATGTGACACTACGGGACAAAATTCCACACCCTGGTATACAGTAAAATCATATCTAAATATGCCACTTCATATACCAAATATTACCTTTTAAAGTAATTATCAGTCATAGATAACAGATACATGCTTTATCGTGCTTAGATAGAGATGTGACACTGCGGGACATTTTCTGTGTGACACTACTAGACGAAGTTCCATACCCTGATATATGGTGTAATACTTTCAATTATAATGAAAACTACATCATGTGACGTACAATTTCAATGATAGAATAAATGTAAAAAACAAACTGCTCTTAAAGAAAGCTAGTCAATAATCACTGAACTATTGATAATATTTCTCAAAATGATGATGAGTCACACAACAAAGTTCAGCCAAGATCTCATCTGTTATGCCGAATCGAAGTTGACGACGATTGTAAATAGGTATCGGTGCTTGACGAAGTTTACAAATGATCTCCTGCAGCGGATATTCACCTTCATCCAACTTTTCTGGCCACCAAAACTCTTTTGAAGGTCCGGCTGGTACGAGACATTTCACATGAATGGTTTCTTCGTTGTCACCGATCACTCTGTCAACGACAGCCAGATACCACGCTCCTTCGTATGGGATAATGAAGAAATCGCCATGTCGAGGGAAAAATTGCGTGTCAACCCACCTTAGAACATGTTTTGGCGACTCTTCGTCGTGACTTTCATAGAGGACTTCATCAAGTACTTCGTTGCTCAATTGCCTCACTATGACACGATTTGCACTTTTGCTCCAGTTCATCCATGAGGCGGACCGTATACCTGCTACAGCGGGGGCTTCGGAGAAGACTGTTTGAAGGTTACGCTCACTAGAGAATGTCTGGATTTCCTTAGCAGATACAGACAAGATCGTAACTCTTAAGCCGAGTTCGTGGTATGCAGCGACGAAGGAATCCAAATCATGAACCAAAAAGCGACGAGTTCTTACAGCATCATATACAGCACGTTTAACTGATCCGCCGATTCCGTCAACGGCACCCTTGCCATGACCTGGACATTGAAAATTCCATTCAATATTGATAGAGAATTCAGTCTACATTATTTCCATAATTTTCACTGTGAAACGGTTGCGGAATTGAGAAGTTAGTCCATCTGACCAAATGTGCAAATCTTGAATGTTCTCATTGGCAATTTCGTGAAGGATGGTATTCAAGAATACACTAACTTCGTTCTTCGCATGAGTTCGGGTGTCGGATACCACAACAAGTCCTCGTGACTCATTTCGGAACCACAAGTAAGAAGTAAATAGAGTTAGTTGAGTTCGATTGTAGTATGCACTTTGGACTTCATCTTGAGACATACACGTGAAGTTTTCTGCGAAGTCTACTTGAAGAACCGCAGTTGTTGAACCGTCCTCCTGTGCACATTTGCGATCACCTGAAAATGACTCTTTCTGACTCTTATTTACGAAGCAATGTGTTAGAAACTGAGGAAGATCGTTGACAATAGATTGTAGAATCGAACTGAATGTCGCATCTTGCCTGACCTTCTCAATCATACCATCTCGTTTACACCATGACCAGCAGTGTAGATTTTCATTCGATGTAAGATCGGCGTCACTCACATTCCACATTTGAATGAGTAATTTAGAGTCCTTGCACAAATTACACTTCTGGAACCAACAGCGTGTACGATTGCTTTCACAGACGCACTTGCCCAGAAAGTTGTCCGACAACTGACTAAAACGAGCTGGATCGTAGCGATGAAGTGAATCTATTTTCAGTCTAAAGTTCTCATGCTGCAAACAGAGACAGGATTCGATTGGTGTGTTCCGGCTGAGATTGATGTGCGGAGGTCGTAGAGAAGAAAATCGGCTCAATCCAATCTTTATATCTGGGTATTTCTCGTGGAACATCGATAGGCATTCGTTCAGTTTAAATTTCAAATGTCGGCGTTGAATCTTCTGTTTACCCTCTGAATTCCGAATGATGTGATAGTCTTTCCGACCTGGAGAATGAACACTAATATCGTCCAACTCGAAGAATTTGTGAACTGCCGAAATTATTTGGTCATCGGACCGGCTAGGAAACTCGCATTTCCCTGTAGATAAAAAGTTTACTCCAAAATTGTCTGCGAGACGTTGAACCACGATTCTTGATTTTCGAGGACTTCGAGGTAAATTTCTCTTGACCTTCGCAATGGCTTTTCCTAAACTTGAAGAAGAGCCGTATGGAGATCGGTATTTATCGGCGTTCAATTTCTTAGTTTTCTCCCGTTGTCTCCTTTTCTTCAAACGTTCGTATTCTCTTCTCTTTCTTTTCTCTCGCTCAGTCAACTTCTGTGATCGTCTACTACGATAGCAACGCATTTCTTCAGCTTTCTTCTTCTTGAACCCGTCTTCATCAGCTAATCGTCGTCTCTGTCGATATTCGAGGCTGCGCTGAGCTGTTGACTTCGGCGGCGGGACCATGTTTTTTCGTATGTATCACATCCGGCCACGACGATATATTCATTAAGTCGATCTCTGGGAATCCCTGGTTGCTAAAAGTAGTGCCATCATTTATTTGATATCCATGATTAGATGTACGTAAGTTGTAAGGCAACCAATCGAAGTATTCGACGCTGTTGCTAAAAATAGCATCCCTGGGAAAACCTAGTCGTAAAAATAAATATCCCAATGCCGTGTATGTATTCACGTTAGTCCAGTGTTCAAAAAGCGCAAGTAAGACGTGTGACACTACGGGACATTGAAAATTCTTGACACTACGGGACATATTTTGTGAGTTGAAGGCTCCTACTGAACTGGATCAAGACGATTAGACGCTATACACATTTGATGGTAGATATAATAGCTAGGAAAAAATAGAATATAAACAACGTCGTTTGTTTTTATACTGGAGATAAACAAAGAAATAGACCGATTGTGACACTGCGGGACATTATCTTTCCGAAACTTTCAAAATTATTTCAAGATCATTGTATTGTTTATTTAGGTAAAATAAGAATTTCATTCATTAAAAGACAACATCAGGCATTAACCACAGGGTCTCGTATATCACAATTAAAGCTCTATCAACATCTTTTGCTACATTTCATACATGGTAAAAATGTACCTCTTTTATAGTAAAATTCCAATGCCATGTTCAATTGAATTCAATAGACTTAAATACTCGAGAACCGAAATATTCACGTTATTCGCGATCATTTAGGGTACTGTGAACTGAAATATGTCAAAAGTTTCGGGCTTTTGTGACATACATTTTTATAAACAAATTCCATTTTCCCATGGAATTACTCATCGAGAAAGTCATTGTATATCTTGGATATATTTTGCTCACTGGGTAAATATCTTTGAAAAGGTGCATGCTTTCGTCGACAGTAAGGGATCGTTGGATTGAAATGATATTGGATATGTGATATTTGATGAGTGCCAGGTCTGCCTTCTTATGTGTGTTATGTTGCCGTGTTGTGTCCTTCGACACATGAAGCACTGCATTACATAATGATCAAAAGGTCAATCAAAAACGCACTTAATTGGCAATTAAATTGCTGGTGTTCTGTTATGCATGTATGGCTTATCAGTTGGATTTTCTCAGCTTGTAAAAGGCCTTGTCGCTGGCAGTCTGAAATATGTAGGCCTGCTTATCGCAATTTAGTTGACAAGTGGAAATTGTATTAGGGTCATTCCACGCCACTTCAACCAAACCGTGTGGCTGACTTTCTCGAAATCCGATGAAACTCACATATCATCTTATACTGGGTATAACTACATGATTCCTGAAATATTTCCGCTCAAATATACCTTAAAGTACATTTAAATGACCTTTTAAGTTGAGATAAATCGCCAATTTTGACAAATTTAAGAAAAACCAAGTAAATTTCCAAAGTCTGTTGTTCTGGTCTCATTGCGAAATAGATGTTCAAATTTTGACTGATGATCATTCAAGATCTATATTATATGTATGATCTATCGGAGTTTTCAAAATAGTATAGAGAAATTTTTTACATGACCTTGAATATTCAAAATATTTTGAACAAAAATCAAAAAAATGCATTTCTTTGAAAAATTCTACAAAATTATAGAACATTCTATAATTTAATCGGCTGCACATATCAACTATCCTGTCCTTAGACATGCGTAGAAAAATTGTTTGAAAAATCAATGTAGCATAGATATACCATTTTTACCTTGTTAAAGTTGACTTAGTTTTGAAATTTGCACATCTTTGACCAATTCCTGCCAATTTCTCTACAACCAAAATTTGATTTTTTATGATTGATCAGTAGCAACTGGGAATCAATAATAAGTATGTAAAAACTCATGGCCCGTTTTTGATTAGAAGATGAGTAATTTTGAATTTAAAATGTACTTAAAATATTTTGCTACTTAATAAGGGTAATAAGTAGTGTTGAACTACTATATTAGCATTACAAGGGTTTTTTTACAGATTTTAGGTGAAATTATTTAAACTAGTATTGACTAGTATTTCTTGTGATAAAACTACCACATTATGGCAAGTAAACATTTCTATTCAGAACATACACAAGGCTAAAACATCGAATTGACATAACTTCAAATACACGTCTATATACAGCAATAGAAACACAACGAAAATATACAGCTAGTGGATAATGAAATGAGTACTCTCCAAAATCAATTATATGTAGAATAAAATTTGATATCTATACACATACTTTTAGGAGTTATATTGGAGAAGAGCTACTGGGCAGGTGAGGGTAACGGTGGCAGAATCAATTACTTCTTGCGCAATTTTATGTTCAATTATTCTTGATTAATGATTATTGAAGAGATAATTCTTGATTTGATCAGTAAAAATTTTATGTTGTCGAAGAATTGTTATATCATTATGCAATGACCAATTTCAAGCCTGCCAAAGTTCCCTTACTACAAAAGTAGGTCCATTGTTCTGCACTAAACTATTTTGTACATTCCTCTTGAATTAACCAAGAGTGGTTCCTGGATTTTTCTAACAATGTCTATCAGAGGGTATCGATGAATGTCCGGGGAATCGGGATAACGGAAGTACTGAGGGCCTGCTTTCGATAAAGTTTTAATTGTCGCAATATTGCCTTCAATTTTCAAAATTTGGCCTGGGAATTCTTCACCAAAGTAGGAGACAATTACCCAGTCGTTTGGTTCCCAATTGACAACTTCGTCGAAATCTTGCTGTACAATGTCACTAAAAAATAAAAAGAATGCGTGTATAGGCGTTATTAGATTGGAACAAGATTTTTGAGCATGACATACGGGTAATCTCCATTCATTTGCAAAATAGATAACGTGAAATAAATAATATCATATGCGGTGTACTAAGACGGTAATTCAGATATACGGTAATTTCAATACGTGCATGTCAACTACGTACTTACTCACCATTCAGTACCTTTGGATAAATTGTACACGGTTCCTGTCTTGTCTGAACTTAATCGAAATGCTTTGACAGATGTTTCATTGATAGGAGCAAAGCAAAGATATTGTCTGATTCCTTTGATAGGCTGTGCATCACTTCTGGTCTGGATAATTTTGTCAGTTTCTCCAACATAAATGAACCTGCAAGATAATCGTCAGAATGGATATTTCATAAAGATAATTGATTATCATAATATAGATTTCGATAAAAGTATTTGCCTGTGGACAGTTGCAACACGTTGAAGCAGCATTAGAAGACGAAGAACATAGCTTACTTAATGCCTGTTATCTGATCTTTTGCAACTTGAAAGAATCTTTCTGGACTATCAATTAGCGCAATATGAGGGTGTAGCTTAAATCATAACATTAAGAGGGTGTGAATATATCATAGTATTAGTTCAGGGCATAAGATTTCTACTTAGAGAAAAAATTACTGCAGATAAGCCAATTTCGACATATCGGCCTAAAAGTTCCCGGTGAAAATTTGCGTGTCATAGCCTTGAATTAAAGACGGCCTTGCTTAAATCTACCCTCGTAGAAAAAAACCATTTTTTTAATCGCACTATGATTGTTGTCAGAAAAACGCGATATGCTTGAAATACACATATCTTCAAGTTTACGAGAATGTAATCAATTGATACGAATGATGACATTTGTTTATTTCAATCACAAGAAATTTAACAATGAATTACTCAACATTTATATTGCTACATTGATATGAATAAAGATACTTTAACTGATTAAAATCTTTTACTATACGTGTTGAAAGCGGCATCTTACATGAGAATTCTTATTCATATGAAATTCTTGAACAATATTACTGTTAAGATTACTTACAGGTTACAGCGTTTGAAATACTCCGCCCGGCTCGTAGGATCAAAGAAGAACGAATGATTGATAGAAACACCGCGTGAAGTAAAAGTGGGATAGTTGCGCTATCCATTCACTGTATTGTGTTGATATCATCCCACTCTGATTAAATGAGTCATATGCGACGAATAGTGATGCGCAGTTTAAAGAAAACAATGAAAAGAGAAATCACGTAATCCAAAGCACGATCGATTCGCTGGTGGACCTTGCATTGATGTAGGAGTTAAACATAATAGCGGACTTCCCTAAATTTCTTGCTGCTGCGTTGAAGCCTGGAACTTCCGACCGTCCAAGCGAAACGGGGGATAGGATGTCACACACCCAGCCTACAAATCATCACATTAGCTGATAATTCTCTAAAATAAAACCTCTCCCAATACACCTGGGATGTCACTTGAAAGTGTGACGTCACACAGAAGGGATATATCACACAGGGGATAACGCTACCCATCGTCCGAAAATTAACTCGTTCATTGATAGTGCTTGGTCGTTATGTAGTTTAAACAACAATAGCCAAAATCATCAAGTTTCAGAACAGGAACTTAACATCATTTTGCTCTAGTCAATGGAGACCAAAAATAAATTGGGCACGGTTCAGATATTCATGAAGATCTTTATGATGCACATAGCTTACATGTATCTAAATAAGTGTGCTTGAACGGGAAACTTAATGAAGTGTAAATACTTAATTTCAATTAAGTAATTCAATACTAGTTACGCGGTCGTTTTATCACAAGAAATACTAGTCAATGCTAGTTTAAATAATTTCACCTAAAATCTGTAAAAAAACCCTTGTAATGCTAATATAGTAGTTCAACACTACTTATTACCCTTATTAAGTAGCAAAATATTTTAAGTACATTTTAAATTCAAAATTACTCATCTTCTAATCAAAAACGGGCCATGAGTTTTTACATACTTATTATTGATTCCCAGTTGCTACTGATCAATCATAAAAAATCAAATTTTGGTTGTAGAGAAATTGGCAGGAATTGGTCAAAGATGTGCAAATTTCAAAACTAAGTCAACTTTAACAAGGTAAAAATGGTATATCTATGCTACATTGATTTTTCAAACAATTTTTCTACGCATGTCTAAGGACAGGATAGTTGATATGTGCAGCCGATTAAATTATAGAATGTTCTATAATTTTGTAGAATTTTTCAAAGAAATGCATTTTTTTGATTTTTGTTCAAAATATTTTGAATATTCAAGGTCATGTAAAAAATTTCTCTATACTATTTTGAAAACTCCGATAGATCATACATATAATATAGATCTTGAATGATCATCAGTCAAAATTTGAACATCTATTTCGCAATGAGACCAGAACAACAGACTTTGGAAATTTACTAGGTTTTTCTTAAATTTGTCAAAATTGGCGATTTATCTCAACTTAAAAGGTCATTTAAATGTACTTTAAGGTATATTTGAGCGGAAATATTTCAGGAATCATGTAGTTATACCCAGTATAAGATGATATGTGAGTTTCATCGGATTTCGAGAAAGTCAGCCACACGGTTTGGTTGAAGTGGCGTGGAATGATCCATTATCAATTATTTTCCTAACTTACGTGTTACAAAAAATCTTCCAGACTTTCGTTGGTGGACAGTACGATGTCCTGAATATCGGTATTATCGACGGTAACTTTAATTGCCTTCATCATGTTATGTTAATGAAATTGAATGGCGTTCGATCCAAGCGAGATTTGCATTTGAACAAAGCATTTTTAGCTCTAATAAGATTTCTATAGAAATCTGACTTTCACTATTGTGTTATTAGTAGGATTAGAATCGACATCAAGTGTGTGTTGATGGTCACGTCAGTTCTCACTTGAGTTACCAATGTAGATCAATGCTGTTAGATCTTAAAAATAGCTATATTTTTAAAACTTGTAGTGGATGTAACTTCTGATCTTAAGGTGACATATTGCGAATTATCACTTTTAAGGTATCATCGTAAGGTATCAAAATCATCACTTTTCAAAAGATCAAAAGAAAATGAGGCAACCGCAAATGGCCGCACGGTAGTACTGGTACGTGTACCGGTAGTGATACGGTATCGGTTCATAACCTTGAAACTCTCACAACAAGATATGGTCTGTTGTAGAGCGTGTGTGCGCGCAGCCATACCGTAGGCACCGAATGTCATAGCAACATTTACCGATAGCGTAGTACTGTTGTCACAGTACATGTCCGTTCTAGTCCATAATATTATAGAGCCTCGGATTTCCATGAGGATTCCATATAGAGTATGGAATAAATCGTGTGTGCACTCTACATCGAAATCCGGAACGCCAAAAAAGTTAAGCTAAAGTGATAGGAAAATCGATTTCTAATAATGCAATCATGTTTTTTATCCTAATCATATAAGTTTATGAAATGATCCGGTTTCCTCATAAGAATTTCTTTGTTTTAACTTCCATTGCATGAACTCTCAATAACCAGTAGAACCCACTTATAACGTACTTCAAGGGACCTAAAAAATTGGTACGTTATATCCGAGGTGTGCAAGAACAAGCTGTATAAGAAGTATTGAAGCCTACTTCTGCACCAAATTAAGTTGTCAATTGCAATAGTAAGATCCTATCCATCATGACCAGCTAATTCTCACTATGCATCACCATAAATACATGTACATGTAATGTACATTTATTTGTGTGCTCTGGCCCTACATGTATGATCATGCCTACTCGAGAAAACAGCATAGTGTCTTAACAATTCTCTATTGTGTAAGAAAAAATATGCAATATTCTGAACATGAATCTAAAAATCTGAATGACTAAAAAAACAACGTAAACAGCGCAGTGACGCGTTAAGAAGACACCATCACAGACAATGTCGATCTTAATTCCAGTTCACTTCTATCGATTGCTCATTGAATGGATTCGACACTCAAGAGTTGTCCTCCTCCGAGCCAATGACAAGAGCTGTTGCTGCCATCATCAAACGCAGCAAGTTATTGCAGAATCGTGTCAGCTTCGTTTCGATGATTCAGAATACTTAAGTACTTTCATCCCTAAGTACGTTGTAAAAAATCAAAATTTGCTCTGTGGACCCTTGAAAAGAGTTCGCTATATCCGAGTAGTACGTTATGACCGAGGCATTTTATATAGAAATAATAGGAATTTTTGTCCGTGCCTGCAAGAGGAGTACGTTATATCCGAGAGTCCGTTATAAGTGGGTTCTACTGTATAACTCGATTTTGTGGACATGAATTAGTATGCTTAAAACTATTTTGTGAAAATTAAATTCTTAACTACTACTTATGAGCGATACTTATAAACGATATTCGTGTACGGTACATAACGGTAGTGCTCAAAAAACAGATGCCCAAACAAACATTTATCGACCCGGCTAAGGGAAACTAGGTGCCAGGAGATGTTCTATGAGCTCTGACACGCCTTTGTCCTCGATTAGATTTTTTATGATAAGATTGTCAGATATTGTGTTGAGTGGACACTATTTACTCCTTCATCAATGCTCATAAGACACATGAGATCTATTAGTCCGGGAGCTAGCATGAAGTTGTGCAGGGAACGAGGTATTACATAAAACTTTCACATAGCATAGTACACCTCTAACCTACTGCAAAACTTCGCGTCT
The DNA here is from genome assembly GCA_907163375.1 of Prostheceraeus crozeri. Taxonomy (NCBI): domain Eukaryota; kingdom Metazoa; phylum Platyhelminthes; order Polycladida; family Euryleptidae; genus Prostheceraeus; species Prostheceraeus crozeri. The sequence goes on along the minus strand of CAJQUW010001476.1, from coordinate 409,757 downwards.
GCCGGATCAGATCATTTGCTTTTCAGAAATAGAGAGGATAACACAATCCTATGTATTTCCAGTGGTAAAATTCGCTGGCTTTTTGGCGAACCGTCGAATATGTCAAATATTGAAGTATTAGCTACAGAGCTTCAAAAATTTCAATTTTTTAAAATTATTACCACAAATAGATTTTTCTATGCATTGAGCTGGAGTGAGTTTTACTATGTGAATTAGGATTACCCTGTACTATGCATGAAGGATTTCATCTTATTTTTTTTTTAAAAAAATCTACTTTATTTCATATTCGACACTTTAGCAGAAAATGAAAATATGAATTTTGACATATTCGACGCTTCACTGAAAATATATTTTGGGCCAATGTCATATTCGACGTATATTCGACGCTTCACCGAAAAAATATTTTGGGCCAATGTCATATTCGACGTATAAGCTCATCCGATTCTTCACTAACTATACCCACAAACTTTTAACACAAAAATAAAGGCCTACATGTAGGCTTAGCCTACTTATTGAAGATATGTATCGAAATCTTATTAGGCCTAATACTCAAGAATCTTCGGATAAAATTCAATATTTGTAATAGTAGGCTACCTCTTTATGCTAGTCTAGCCCCGAAACATTCAAGAAGGTTTTTGTCATCATTGAGAATGAAGTAAAACTAATAGATTTGTAGTATTGTTATTTTCGATAATATAATTTGGACGTTTAGCATTTGTTCGATAACATAGCACGCAAGAATTGACAACATCTTGACTCCTAAAATGCAAACAGATTAACGTTGAAGGGACTTGTAAAAATTTGTGTGTTCAGCATTTGTTATAACAGGATGGGGACCGTTGCACAAAGACAATAAGTCTGACAACTTGTCAGAGGAGATAGCTGGAGGAGATTCATAAGCTCTCAAGAGATCACTACTCTTTGAATTTCTTTTGTCCATTAGTTTGACTTCAGAGAATTCGGTCTGAAGATGAGAGTTTTTCAAAAAGAAAGAGGACACATTTTTCTTGACATGCAACTGGCGGATTTTTGTCCAGTTAATCACTGTGCCATCTTCCGCGTGGCGAATGCGCAGCAGACCCATAGCTGCACTGAGATCTTTGAAGTTCTGAATTTCTTGAGTACAAACTTCATGCACATGATAAGGTTTTCTGGAAGCCATGCGAATGAGAGTAGATAATTGAGAAGGGACGTAAATTTCACCAACAGAATTTAGTGCTCGTTCAATGACACTATGAACAGCATCACCCTCGGACTGACCATGATTGGTTTCAAAATACAAAATAGTCACTTCATTCAATGTGGTGGTATACTCAAGTAAGTGAAGCAACATTGCACAGATAAGACTGTTTTTGTTTTGACCACCGCAGCCATCACAAAAAAGATAAGCTTTCTCATACCCGCGTTGGTCCATAAGGCCAAGATAATTCGACAGATGAGATCCAATCTCATTAGCCCCACGTTTTGCAATAGATTCATTCCACAAATAACAATGTGTCTCAGTTGTTTTAATATCATAAACAGTAAAGTTGTATGATGACAAACGTCGCTTGTAAAACAGCTCATTTCTATTGCATCTAGGCAAAAATATCGCCTGTTGAAGATCAAAGCAAGCAACAACTTCACTTCCATTGTTCGTCTCTTTGAAAAGCCTCTTCAATTCTCTCACCTTCTGTTTCTCATTGATGTGGCAATTGTATGTATCCTCCATAGTAGTTTTCTCTTGATCATTTCCTTGTCTGTAGCTTTCGCAAATACCACAGAGATCTTTCTTTGGACGATGGAATTTGAGGTTCATTTGCTTCAGTCTTCGAAAATAAAAAGACAAGGTTACGGCGTCCGCTTGATCATGATCATTCAAATATAAACGGTGCATTTTAGAGAGACTTACATCTGATGACAGATATTCACAATTTGAATCAGCACGACAGTAATGTGATTCTACTTTCGGGAATTGCCGAATGAGTGTCAACCAGATCCTTTATTCTTCGATCTCGTAATTGTTGGATATTCGGTCGACCACCACGTCCCTCAGCTTTCACAATGCCATTTTCATCTATTTTGTTGAGGACTGTCTTGATTGTGCGATCAGAGTTATTCGGAGAGTGTTGGAGAACAAAAGGCGAAACACTCTGACCTTATCTCCACTTTCATTCACAGGCAAGAAATATGAAATTGTATGAGATTTCCTGCTGGCTTCCTTTTGTTTGTCTGGAGCACTTGCGGAAAGTTGCATCGCAAGCCAAATGCGTTGCTCTTGTAGACTATTTAAACCACGATATGCATTCAGAATTTCAGTACTTCTTTCATCAGAAATCAATTCACAGCCAAATCCTTTTATTCCACAATACCTACTTTGGCATCGATCTTCTATAACGTTTCTCTCACCGTAAGGCTTTTTTGATTTCTCAGATTGGTATGGCAAACCCTTGATCCGGGCGATCTTCACTTGTAGGCGATCTGATATAAGCTTACTAGGCTTGTCAACGGTGATGTCTGGATTCATTTCTTGGCGTTCGATGCCTTCGACGTCGAAGTTGTTAAGATGGATGAAGGTGCTGAGTCACAATATTTACAAGGTTCGTCAAAGTGTGTCTTGCAATATAGACGTAGGCAAGTTTGACAGGCGGCCCAAATCTCGGAATTGCAGACTTCACAATGTAGATGATATTCATCAACTGCCTCCTCAACGTTACATGTAGAAGTCTATGTGTCGACGGCACTTTCCACTTTCTTCATAGGGCAAATAGATGTAACGCCACCAAAATGCCACTTGCCATCTGGAGGCCACCACATTTTCACTCTGGATCCTATTTTGATGCGTCCTCCACCAATTACTTTTCTGAGTTGTCTTTTCCCCAGCGCACAAGTACATCAACGTTATTCATGCTAGTATGCAGCGAAGAAAATGAAGCTACAGATGAATTTCGTGATTCCGATAAAATACGCTTACACAAATCATGATTGGATAGCTGTATTCAAATTTTGTCTTGCTGCATAGATATCTATGATATGTCATGACTCATGATGGCAATCAAACTGTTGCGACGAGACAACCTAGATATCTTTTTGTCTTGCTGCATAGATATCTATGATATGTCATGACTCATGATGACAATCAAACTGTTGCGACGAGGCAACCTAGATATCAATAAGGAAACAATTTTGGTGCTATTCAACTTAACAGGTCCCGTCTTGTTTCATATTCGACGGTTCGCCAAAAATCAAGTTTGGAAAATTAACCATATTCGACTATTGCAGTGTTTTCGTACATGATGAAATAGTTAAGATACGTGCATAATGTGGATCCAAGATAATTTTGATAACCTTCTTAGCAAATTAGTATCAAAAAATCGATTTTGAAAATTTTGCATATTCGACGGTTCGCCAATAAAGTAGCGAATTGTGACATTTAAGGTGTTGACTCCATTTTTTCGAATTTTTGCTTATAAAAGTTACACAAATTGGTATTTTGTTGAACTGTTTATTACAGAAATCATCTACAGATCATGATCTTTCAAATGAGTTATCATTCAGTGACGGAGGATGAAGTAAAGTGTACAAACAGACACTTTTCGTTAAAGTATATCAACAATTTTCCTGAAATTTCTATGTTAAAATTTGCAGTTACACCAACGAAAAGTGTCTGTTTGTACACTTTACTTCATCCTCTGTCACTGAATGATAACTCATTTGAAAGATCATGATCTGTAGATGATTTCTATAATAACCAGTTCAACAAAATACCAATTTGTTTAACTTTTATGAGCAAAAATTCGAAAAAATGGAGTCAACACTTTAAATGTCACAATTTTACCACTGGAAATACATAGGATTGCGTTATCCTCTCTATTTCTGAAAAGCAAATGATCTGATCCGGCAGACGCGAAGTTTTGCAGTAGGTTAGAGGTATACTATGCTATGTGAAAGTTTTATGTACTACCTCGTTCCCTGCACAACTTCACGCTAGCTCCCGGACTATATATACATGTAGGAGTATACAGAAAAATCAGACATAAATATGATGGCTATGGCACATTATTTTACGGACAGTACGTTAGAGTAGTATGTTTTATGGTTTTATGCATGGTTGTTTTACTCTTCTATTAGCATAATGCCATTTACATATCATAAGATATTTACAGAACTCTTTTCTAAAAGAAAGACTATTATTTGAAGAACTCACAAAGAAATTGTTTTAGGGCCGTATGCACCAACAATAGCTTAGCCACAGATTTAACCTGTGGTTTGTTAACCAGATGGCTATATTTAAAACGCAGGCGATATGCACCAAGTTTAATCCTCGATGGATAGTAAACCATCGATGGTTAATTTATCCATCATGAAGTGTGACGTTTTAGCGTAATAGTTCTATTTATAGTAATTACGCTATCATTCTACGTCAAAGTGAAGTCTCCCTCAGAAAGACAATAGGACAGCATGACTCGACAACGGGCGAGGAACTTCACTCCGGCTGAGGCAGTACATTGATCGAAAAATAGTCTTTTCTGCTGCGATAAAGCTCCGATACATATGTTGTCTATTTTCACATGAGTGTCATCCACAACTCCGACAACTCCAGGAAATCTGTGTTTTTGGAAAAAATCGGCGGCAATTTCTTGGCGCTCTTGTACAGATGGGAGTTGAATAAGGCACTACTGAAAGTGCACCCTCTATGAAAGAGACGGAAACGCGCCTACTGCAGTTTAGTGCACCCTAAAACAACGGCGCATTCTCCCGCAAACGATGACTACGCACATTACACCGAAGCGCGCGCTCGGTGTAATGTGCGAAGACGAAGACGAAGACACACGAAGACACAAAGACACTCATTTATAACTATAGGGAAGAACGAACGGCATTCATTCTGTTGATTAAATCATGTTGTTCTCACATGCATTTTAGGGTGCACTAAACTGCAGTAGGGGTAAAAGAGGGTGCACTAAACTGCAGTAGTGCCGTTGAATAAACCGACGAGCAGCAAGAGCAATAACATTAGACACACGAACTATTCTGCAAGCTGTATTGAAATAGTTGAACCAGATAACAAAAAGTCGCTTTAGTAAAACGAAATCGTTGTCTAAATTCCTCTTCGCCAGACGAATCCAATACTCTATCGGGACGAGTTTTGCAATTGTTCTCTTTGAGCGCGTTCCAATTTGTGAAAGCTGGTTAAGATAATCATAATGCTCAAATGGATCTATTTTCATTTGCATGCATATAATGGTGAGTCTATAGCTTTATCGGTGAATGATCGAAACACTGCTGTCTGACTGAAGTTCTAAGGATTTTTCGTTCCTTTCATGTCAACGTCAGACAATTATCATATTCTACTTCAGTGATTGATCGATACAAACAATGTTCGTCTTATCCACAGCTTTAACCCACCCCCTCAGCGTGGTTATATTTCGCTGGTTAAGTTTGCAGTTAACTGCGCGGTTATCCTGATGGATAAGTTGGTGCATACGAAACATTAACCTGAAGGATGAAGTCAGAGTTAACCATAGTTATTTATTGGTGCATACCACCTTTGGTTAGATTAAAAGTTAACCGTGCGATTAGCGTATTAACCGCGCGGTTAACTGTTGGTGCATACGGCCCTTACTTGTACATTAATTTAACGTTTCTACTTGTTGTTAGGAAATACTAAAGAGTGCACTTATGTAAAAAAATTCGAACAGCTGATGACAAATTGATTGCTTATAAGGGATGGATAATACATTTTGTTTATATAAATTTGATATACATAAGTTTTATCGCGCTATGGTACATGTTTGAACAATTATTCTGAGAATGTTAAAAATCGAAATTTTTTTACATCAGACCTAAACAAGAATAAATTTTTCTTTAATTGAATTCGGTTGGCATATAATTTTGAAAAGGGCTTCCATTTAGATAGTGATTCACGTCTGTTAATTGAACATTGTTGAAATTGTGATCCTTTTGTTCACCATATTCTAGTCAATGAAAATTTCATTATAAATGAGCGGATATAGAGATACATTTAATTACAATTTGGATAAGTGAATTATGAAATATTATTTAAATGTGAACAGCTATCAGTAGGGCTTTATTGAATCCATTTTAACAAGCTTTGAGGACAAAGGAATTTTCACATCACACTTTTTGTTTTTCAATACATTTTTAGTGATTATCATTTGTTTGGAGGTCACTTAAATTTTGTAAATGTTCAAAACTGATTTTTCAGCCGGAGCTTTTTGACTCACACCGCGATCCATTTTCAAAGCTACTTTGAAAATGGACTTTAAAAGTTGATTTAGAAATGGCTCACGATGTGAGTCGAACAGATTCGACTGAACAAAAAGAGTTATGAACATCTACAAAGTTTGGTTGATCTCCAAAAATGATAATAATACCACCCATACGCTTGCTTCCTTTAGCCTAAAAGTAGAGAATAGTAACACTTCGTTTCTGGAAACATTTCTATTGTTTCAACACTAGATGCCGTTATATCATAATAGGAAATATTCTGCTGCTATATTATAAGAGGAAATATTCTGCTATTATAGCACTAACTGACGTTATATTTGTAGCAGGTTATTTATTTGATGAAGAAACATTACGGAAGAATTTGAATACAACAGGAAGATAACAGATTGTCCGAAATATAGCAGAAAATAATGAGTTAACCATTATTTTCCCATTATTCTACCGATATTTTATTTTAGAGAACTGTTTTTTTAGATGTACTGTTGAGTACATTAACGAAGATAAAAATGACAATTCATTTAGGTTAACAAAAAATGAAAAAGATTGTCTGACGCACTATAATTGTCAAATCCCCTATGTTTATGGTCAGCGTATTGATAGATTCATTTTAACTATCAAAGTATCGAAATCGTCGCAATTTGAAGTGATAGTCTAATTTTTGATTGATAGTCCCTTTTTAAATTAGAAACAATAAGTTTTCTACAGGACACTGTCGCAAATCTTTACCAAGGTGATGAACTTGTCGAAGTTCAAGTCAGTTTGAATATTTGAGCTGCCTTTGATTGAGAGGGCGTCTTTCATTTACTGATTAAGTAGACCTCGGATGACATCCCAAAGCAGCCAGAAGAGATTGAAATTCATCGTCCTGTTTGCAAATCGTTGTCTTCTGATTTCATCATCAGCGATTAAATTTTCGATATTGTACACTTTTTGCTGATGACGAAAACTTATTGACACTGCGAATGCAGAAGCTGTCGCTTTTCAATGTGGGTCGACACTTCAATCGCGAAGCTATCGAAACTGCTACTTCCCAAAATCAATGTGCACTTCTAGGATTTTGATGTTCATCGTAGTGTGATTAATTAATGAATAATCCGAGAAACCATAAAAATTCGACTTTTCGCTTTGCTTACGTTAGTGAGACTAGAATGGAAATTTCAGCTGCTCGACTAGGCGCCAATTGCTAGATCTTCAGAAGAATCAAACCACGGAAGCTTGCAACATTTGGAGGCTCTAGACGCAAGGCGGTTTATTGTGAGTTATTTTGTCGAAATACCTTTATCCGGGTGTCCTAAACGTCGCGCAAAACTTGAGACGGCTATCATTTGCTTCAATTCAATCATTTTCACATGGGATCTTTTTTAAAAATGTACCTCAGATCGGGGAATTTGATGTAGCATATTTGCTTTTATGCAATCAAAACTTAATTGCCATTTTCTGGCTGCTCTGAAACTTTAATGGCTAAAACCATGTATATCGATAAGTAAAAGATGCAGATTGCAAATTAATATTTTACTTTGCCAATAACGAACCATACAATCAACAAAAGAAGAAACAAACTCTATTTAGGAATGAATGTTCACACAAGACATTGCTCAGTTTGCAGTCTGCATGGGTAAAAACACAATCTGCATCGTAGGATCCGTTGAACACGTTTTAGGAACACCTCTCCGAGAAACCGAACGACAACTGGTAGCCCCAAATTGAGGATTTGACTGTTCTGTTTCCAGTTCAACCCTTAGACATTGTTCCCTTTCATCCTCGAGAATGGGCCTACGCGATCGAGGCTTATCTGGTGCTGATCCAGTCTCTCTGAACCGCTGAATCAAGCGTGAGATAGCAGAAACGCTGAAAGGGTCGTGATGATGACCATGAGCTATCTTTTAAGCGCGCAGTGGCATTGAAGAGGACTTGCCGTTGGTGAAGAAAAGCTCAACAAATTCAATGCGTGTTTCGAGATCTATGCCTAGTGTAAAGACTCATAGAACGTGCATGGTCTCTACATGACTCGTCGTGTGAATAGAATTCACATCCAAATGATAATTGACCGATCGAAGTACTATGCAACAATGCATTGATATCGAGTCAATTGCAAACTTTAGAATCATGAAACATCTATGTGATATAAACGTCAAAATAGAATAAAATGAAAAAATCAAACGGTGGTACATCAAATTCCCCGATCTGAGGTACATTAAAAAATTGCATGTGAATATGATTGAATCGAAGCAGATGACAGCCTTTTCAATGCCTTTTGATACAACTTCTGGTACACCCGCACAAATGATAATATCCCTGAATATTTACAAAGAACCCATAAACTGCCGGTGCCTTCCAATTGTCAGTCACTAGAAGCCGCTATCATATAGGTACCGTTGTCATGACAACGCTGGTCCATGACACGATTGTTTTCATTGTCCATGAACGTTCTAGTCTTCTATTATTATAATTATAGCGTCGGATTTCTATGCGAGAAACTTTCGAAATAAATATTGATCTAATGCTTTTGTACATTTTGACTTGTTCAACCTTTCGTTTTCTACTCATTGTGTTCATTACTGCATATTCGCATGTAGCCTTCACATCCAGATCCATATGGCGTGATTTCTTACTTCATTGAACGCTTCAAGTTAAGAACCTACTGTAAAATGTGGGTATGATGTGGGTACAATTGCCTGAGACTCATTACAGTTAAGCAATATTTTGTTCAACTAACACATGCTTCCACCCTAGTCAATTCAATCTCGAGATTGAGAGGTGAGATCGAGATTGATTTACTAGTGCAACCATGGAAATAGGACACTATGTTACATCAATGACTAAAGTGGTAATGCACATTGAAAGCAATACCAGACTGTGATGAACGACTATTGCAGTAAAGAAACAAGTACTCTACCCAGAAATATTTTCCGCATTGAAGAGTAAATTTATGTACAAAAGATGTTTCCAAACAGGTTTGAAGATTTATGAGAAATTTGAATCAACAGCTGCTCATATCCTTCGTGACATTCTATCAAGAATATTGATTTATTATAACAAATATGAAACACCTTTAACGCGTATCGAACACACGCATTTCTATCTGCTATGATACGTTTGAAGAACTCTCTGTAAAGCACAACATGATAATGAACCGAATTTGTGAATTTATGTGATATAAATGATTTTCATTTGCTTATGAATATGCGCTTTACTTATTTGATAGATGAATTGATGTTCTGACATGCAGCTAATATATATAATCAATTTCTCTCTTCCTGTGAGATCGTGCGGTGTCCGATCATCAGTGCCCTTCGACATCAGTAGCATTTTGATAACGGAGTTTGGAAGCGTTATTTTGAGTGTTTTTATGCAGCTGACATGATTATGTCAGAAATTAAACAACTGAAGCTTTTTTTTTTATCGATCCAATGAAAAACATTCATAATAAATCACGCTACTGTTAATATCATAATACTGAAATGTGCATCTGTAAGTCCCGATATGCGCTTGAATGGCGAGTGATCCGATGTACGTCGGCAGACGAATCGATTGCAATACAGACATCGTAAATGACTGATTAGCCCAATTGCTTTTTTCTTTTGAAAAACGTACTTTATGATATCGGATCGGCAAGAATTCTGCTTTTCTAAATTCTGGTGAATTGAATCTTTTAGTAAACATGGACCTTTTTGAATTTTGAATGAAAATGAAATGTTCACTACCAAGCATAATTGCTTGATATGAAACTACTTTTAAGCTGCAGAAGCAACATGTGTGGTTTGCGATTCTTCTTTCGTTAACCATATCAAGTTTGTCGACGGTAGTTAACCCATTTGCCGCATGGAAATATTCATCGGCATTATCAAGTTATTATTATTATTACTTCGTATACATAGTCTATTCCCGAGGTTCAGACAAGTTTTATTCCATAACCCCATCTTGACGCTCACTGAGTATTTTTCAACCATTGCGACTCTCTCACTCATCATCGAAGGGAAAAGTTAAGAAACTATTAATATAGTACGAGTGTTATCGATAAAATTCACGGTGGGGTTAAAACTTTTTTACCCTCGAAAAATTGTCCATGTTAAATTCTTGCGCAATTATGATCTACAGTGGTTACTGATTGCATCGACACCAATTTTTAAAAAATCGACAGCTGTCTCGTTGATTTACAGGCAAAAAAAACGCTTATCATACTACTTACAAAATTGATGATGCATTATTGATGAAGACGACAACTGTCCATTACTAATTTTTAGATAACAATCATCTACACTGGTTGCTGATTGCATCGACACCAATTTTAAAAAAATCGACAGCTGTCCAACTGGTTTACAGGCCAAAACGCATATCATACTACTTATAAAATTGATGCTGCAATATTGAAGAGAACAGCAGTTGTCCAATATAATTTTGAGCTGGAATGTATTTCTTGGCTTCTGCAAATAATATCTACTGACCAGCAACTATGTTCTAGAGTTGTCACCGGTGCACAGCGGTCCTATTTGTAATCACTTCATGTACTAGTTGTTATAATTGAGCCGACATAGAGTCCAACTTTTTTCAAAACTTCATAAAAGACATCATGGCATGATTGATCTATTGGTAGTAAAAACACAAGCACAAAAATACAAAATTCGCGCTCAACTGCAACTGCAACATGCAAAACAAAACAAGTTAGAATGAATTAATTGTCATTTTTTCCGCAGACAACTCAAATATGTCGACTATTATATTCACGTACTGCTTGGAGAAGTCTTTGAGAAAATGAGGGATGATTGAGAGGCACCTGGTATTTCAACCAAAATGGTTTGAAATTAGAATGTAGGGACTCATGCCTGCTCGGAATAGGGCCCTAGTGGAAGACATTTTCTCTCACAAAAATCAATCACATGAAATATGATAGCATGTATTTTTGGAGTTACAGGTTTTTCAAGACTCAAGTAGCTTGTTTGAAAATTGTGTATGTTTTGAACATACTCTGGACTCAGTCGGCTACCAAAGCAGCTGTCGACAACCTTTCGCAAGTCAGACAACACTTGAACATACTTTAAAATATGAACTGGGCATATTAGACGAAGCAAATCAACATTCTTAAGAAGTTTTCGACATGAGTTGCCGTCAAATGTGCCACCACGAATAGTTGACCTAATCAGATGACAGGAATCGGGCCATTTAGTAGCCTCGGACCATTCTTTCAACATGTGGTCATAAATCGAATTTACAGCACCCATCATGAGATGAAGCTTTGGGGGAGGTATGAAATTGACTATCGCATTTTCGTCGTCATCCTTTATTATCAGCAAATGAACACAGTTAGAATAATTCCTTGCTAGCTTCGGATCAGCACCCTCGCGATGCCAGCTCCAGAAACTTTCTGAAATGGTTCTCAGATTTCTCAATTGTCCCCTACAAGAAAGTTTACCTTTGTCAACGTCGCACCATGCACAAGGATGGCAAGAAGAATGGGCATTTAGTCCCAACATAATGTTGATCATCTTAAGATCGAGAGCGTAGGTAGCATTTGGAATTACAGTCTTCTTCAATTTCTTCTTCAACTCGCACGCAATAACACGCCCCAAGTGTGTGAATAATGTAACGAATGAGTCATAGATTAATAATAACATCAATAGCTATTTATCTTTGATGAAGGCATTCAAACATATTTCTATTAGTGCAACTGATTCCATAGACATATTTGATCTGATAGATATCTTGTCTTGATTTGACAGAAATGCGTGATAGAATGATAGAATTCAATTTAGAACTGCTGGCACACTTTGCTGACAGCAACCGTGGTACGAAGCCAAACCATTAATTAAGATAGATATCTGAAACTAATAATCCAGATGTTGCTGATGACTTTCATCTGAATACTCAGAAAGACGGATGAAGTGAGAAAATGTTAGAAAATTGATTACTTCCTAGGTAGTCATATTAAAACACATATCAAAGACAACTGTAGGACACAATTGTCAAACAGTAGATATTATTTGCAGAAGCCAAGAAATACATTCCAGCTCAAAATTATATTGGACAACTGCTGTTCTCTTCAATATTGCATCATCAATTTTATAAGTAGTATGATATGCGTTTTGGCCTGTAAACCAGTTGGACAGCTGTCGATTTTTTTAAAATTGGTGTCGATGCAATCAGCAACCAGTGTAGATGATTGTTATCTAAAAATTAGTAATGGACAGTTGTCGTCTTCATCAATAATGCATCATCAATTTTGTAAGTAGTATGATAAGCGTTTTTTTTGCCTGTAAATCAACGAGACAGCTGTCGATTTTTTAAAAATTGGTGTCGATGCAATCAGTAACCACTGTAGATCATAATTGCGCAAGAATTTAACATGGACAATTTTTCGAGGGTAAAAAAGTTTTAAACCCACCGTGAATTGCAATTGTATGATGCGAGAAAACAAATTTTACGGGAAAAGTAAAGAAACGTAAACAACTGATGCGTGATGATAGATGAATGAAGCACTAGAACCCTAAAATTGATGGTTGATGATGAATGGTAAGCACCGTTTAATGCACGAAGAGTGATCAATGATCAACTCCCCGAGAAAGAGATAGGTTTTCGAAACCTCAGTTCTTGCTGAGCGCAACCTTTTGACTCGCTGTAATAATCGATCTGCACATCGGACGAAAAGATTAGACAGACAGTAAAAAATTCACTGAGATGAACGCATGCATGTTACCAGTGAAGCGATAAATCCACTGTTTCGTAAAATAACCCGGCCATAACAACATTAAATTCCAAATAACGGACGCTATTTGATTCTAGACATATTCATTGTTCCACGTACAAGGAAAGCAATTCTATAATCTAATCTTGCAAATTACAATGCATTCAAAATAATCATAATTTTGTAGGAGTGCATAGTGATAGACAACTAACTGCTTCTATAGATACTGCCGAAATTACACATTGGATACTTCAGCCGGAGTTCTCGCTTGAGAACATGAAGCAATGCCTTGAGGAAGCAAGTGCTGATAGTGATTTCCCGAAGCGCATATTACAAGTATGTCCTTAATCGTGTAGTATGTGCCTAATTTGTCACTACCACGGTGTCCCCAATGAGGTGAAAATACAATAGAATTTTCCCAACAAATTCCGATGCTTTCAAATGCGAAAAAACCAATGAAATATTTTCGAAATCCTGCATTGAGGGCTTTTTGAGCTAACGGCCATTTTTGATTTTTTACAAAAAGCAAAAATATGAAAAACATCAAGGCATGTAATAAATTATCCCAATTGTTTTCTCAACGTTTCCCTATGCTTTATGTCGCTAAGAATCCACTGCAAGTGATTTAAACTTTCAAGATCCTATGTCGAGGGCCTTTCGTGCTAGCAGCAATTTCATAATTTCTAGTAAAAATACAGTAGTAAAAAAAACATTTTATAACTTTTAGCAAAAAGTCAGAAAATATGAAATTGAAATATGTAGAAAATTATTCTAAGTGATTTCTCAACAGTTTCATGTGTTTTATGCTGCTAGAAATTCAGTGATAGATAACGTGCGTGCTGTATGCAACAACCGGATGACAATAATATAAACGCACATTGTTATAAATTCTGGAAAAAAGAACTGTAAAGCCTACAACGCAAAATCATTCAAAACGAATGTTGGCTATTGTGCATCTACACGACCTTGAGGAGCTGTTCGTTGTCTCTGGGGTTTTTGAAGCTGGACACCTTACAATCCACCCACAATAATCGGCTGAAGTCACCATGTACAGTTTCTGAAGCCTGCTCGCTTTAGAATCCCAATCCTTTTTTCGAAATCTTGCAGAACTCAGCAACATGATGAATAATGCAGTGAATCTTAAGAGTAGCGGGAATAGTCTTGGACCTCCGTATGCTTTTCTCGGAATCCAGACTCAAAGCATTGCCGAAACAAGAATGGAGCACGTGGTTGAGACTTATTTCTGAAGGTGGCAACAAACTGGAGACATTGTAAAGTGTATATGGATTCTAACAAATCACGTTTTGTGGCACCATTTCAGCATCGCTACCCATAAAAGAAGAGAAGTCCCACCATGAATGTCTTCGTGACTGGATGTGTTTGGAGCGCTTCTTCATTCATTTCTGTGCAGCATTACAGCAAACAGTCGACATCTTGTTGTATATGTGTGTGTGACCGATGATTAAGATGAAGTTCAGGAGGTGGTAGAACAGAAATAATCAAAGAATCGTCGTCTCCTTTAATCAGCGATATGCGAATTGCATTTTCGATATGCGTATTAGGGGTGCACCGGATTTGGATTTTTGAATCCGGCCGGATCCGGATTTGAAGATTAAGCGAATTTACGTGACGATTTGTAAGGAACATATATATTAGCTGTCCCTGAAACCTACTGTGTGTATTACGAGCTTAAGGGATCCTGCCCGATTAACCAAAATCTATGGCACTCCTATATGAAACGTCCTACGGAATTATTGTAATTTTCCTATAGCGGGTAGTGCTATTGCTATGGAACTCTATTCTATGGCACTGTTGGAATGTTTTGTCCCATTGAATTTTGGGGAACTTTGATCCTATTGCCTGTGGGACTAATTTGTTCCATAGACTTGTGGGAAATCCTGTCCTATCGAACTTCTGTCCCATAGAATTTTGGGAAATTCAGTTTTCATGGCAGCTCCTAATGCTACAGCGTGTCTAACCCTTTCCGCGACATACTGACACTTTATGTGATCATGATTGTAAAGAATAATCAGTTTAGTTTAGCAATTGTGATAATGTCAATTTAAAGACAACATGCATGAGGTGTTAGTAATGGGCAAAAGACCGTTCCAGGACACCCCATTTTCTCAATTTTTTTGCACCCTTAAAAACGACTAAATTTATCAATTTAGGTCATTATTTCAGGTTTTAAGACCTAAATTAATCAATTTAGGCTTTCCAGGACAAGCCATTTCTCAATTCTTTTGCACCTTTAAAAACGACTAAATTTATCAATTTAGGTCATTATTTCAGGTTTTTAAGACCTAAATTCATGAATTTAGACCGTTTGAGGACAAGACAAATTCAAAAAAATGGTATTTTTAAAAACGACTAAATTCATGAATTTGAACCCTTTTTCAGGTTTTAAGACCTAAATTTATAAATTCAGTCCATTTTTAAATGGACACAAAATTCTCAAATTTTTGCACTTTTTAAAAACGACTAAATTTAAGAATTTAGGCGTTTTTTAAAATTTTTCAAAATCTCAAATTTGAGAATTACAATTTTTTATCTCGAAAATCATAACCGTTTCAGGACACCGAAAAATCTTAAAAGTTAAGAATCTCAAATTTTAGAATTACAATTTTTACTCTTAAAATCGTGACCGTTCCAGGACACCGAAAAATCTTAAAAGTTAAGAATCTCAAAATTTGAGAATTACAATTTTTACCTTGAAAATCATGACCGTTCCAGGACACCGAAAATCATAAAAGTTAAGAAACTCAAATTTGAGATTATGACATTTTACTCCCAAAATCATGACCGTTCCAGGACACCGAAAATCATAAAAATTGGTATTTTTAAAAACGTCTAAATTTATGAATTTTATCCATCTTTCAGGTTTTTAAAATATGAGATAACTAAAATTATGTGTCTAAAAATATTTCTTTAAAAATGGAAGAAACAAAAGTGTATGAAATAAAAATAGAAGAAACCGCAAGAATATATCCTTCGTTATTGAATAAAGAATTGAATAAAGAAAAACACAAATATAGAACGGCGTTCTCTTCTTTTCATTCTTCTTTACTTTCATGAATTACTTACATTCACATAAAAAGTAAAGTCTGAAAATACACTTGCAAAGTGAGAACGTTGTTCTCAACTTTAAATTCTCCAGCAGAACAAGGTTGAAATAAATTACTCACATTCACATAAAAAGTAAAGTCTGAAAATACACTTGCAAAGTGAGAAAGTGAGAACCGGAAAAACCAGCGGCGAATATCTAGACAATATAATTTCTGACATGCAAAAAAATCATTGATAATGGTGTTTCTATTTTATAACTTCAAACGTGGTTCTTATACGTCGAATGTACATGTATCATGTTATCTATGATGCCTTTACATATAGGATATACCACAGACATCGCTAAGCAAGTATAGATATCCGCCGCTGGGTTTTCGGATATAGCCTATATATTACGATCATACACTAAACCAAAAAATAAATGTCACTTCATTTTCATTACAAGTTTTCGATCCCTTACAGTCATCAGATTTCTTTCATTTTTTTCACGGCAAAGAATCAATGACTTAAATTTAATTTTGGCAACAATATTTTCAAAATATGTCAAAACTATACGTTGGTGGGTTCTATAGTAACTGAAAAGTGGTACTTATGTTCTAGCCCTTTAAACAGGTACAAGGTAATATGTAGATAACGATATTTATATTTATCTACTTATATGTACCTGTGTAAAGGGCTAGAATATAAGTACCACTTTTTTTACTAGGACCCAAGAACGTACAGTTTTGGCATATTTTGAAAATATTGTTGCCACACCTTAATTTAGGTCATTGGTTATCTGCTATGAAAAATGAAAGAAATCTGATGACTGTAAGGGATCGAAAACTTGTAATGAAAATGAGTTGATAACGAGGTGACATTAATTTTTTGCTTTAGTGTGTATCTGCAGCACTATCATCATCAATATCGACTTCACAAATGTCATAATTATACCCATCTGATGCGTTGTTAGGGAGTCGATCATTGTCCTCAATCGTAGCGTCTACTAATCCCAATTGAGGATTATCATGACGTAATTTCCTCGCGTCAGACCTGTTTTTGCAGGATTTTATAACGTTTGAAATTGAATGTACAATTTCCTTTTGTGGCAGCCGGTATAACTGTGCACAGGTTGCCAGAACAGCTTGATATACGTTTGGTAGATCGTCTAGAAGGCTATACTTCGTAGCCCTTGTACGCCCCTGACTAGAGAAGTATTGCCAAAATTTGACCGGTGCAAGAGCATATAGGCAATTTCGGATCACACCGTTAAGTGAGGTTCGACCATCCGCCCGCGGCGCCAATTCTAAAAGGGAATGCACTAATGCATTTCGACGGCGAGCAGCATCCTTCTGTGATCCCGAGAACTGAGAATCACTTGTAATTAGCTGAAAAGAAATGTTAATGTTCAATAACTTATTCTAACAATGCGGAATTATCATTACTGTTCATCCAGATTTTCGACAAATAAGAGCAATCGAACGAGAAAATCCCCATTAATGATAATGCCCCTGTGTACAGAGGTTGGTGGTAAGATCTAAATGGATCATGTCGTCACCTTCATAAGCATATTGACTTCTCATTTTCGACAATTTTTACGAAATTTGACGATAACAGCTTCGTACGAACGAATCACATTTTAACACTGGTACTCAAACTTCTCTAACCGTAACATATCGTAATACACGAGTCTGATTGTGTGATTTCTTACAGGTATATATAATAACGCATAATTTCTTGCCGAAAAAGTTGTATTTTCTTCTTTTGAAAAGTTGCGTATCTAGGGATGCGTACGCTATTTACGATTCTATTTGATATTGAAAAGAGTTTTGAGACTACTACGTCAGATGAAATAAACGATGTTACAAAAATACAGTATATAAAACGATATTGTCATATCAATTTCGTAGCTCTATTCTACTGGAAAGTGACTTACATCATCGATGCTGGAGACAACCGGAAATCCCATTACAGATAGACATTGTTTGTAGTTGACATCAGCTCTGATGTTTTCTCTGGTGCTGGCCATCATTTTTATGAGTTTTAAGTCTTTATTTTCCTTGTTGTCGTCATCAAAGATTGTTGGTGGATCGCTTGAATTAAATTTATGGAAGAGGCAATCGACTTTCGATTGCAAAACCTCTTGGCGATCACAGAGCTCGTTGATCGATCTTATAATTTTGTCGAACTTATTCTGAAAAAGAAAGAAATATTGTCACGAATAAGTTAATAATACAGTATAGAAAACTGATGTTTTTTATAAAGGCATTTTAATAAGATGAAGTTCGTTGATTTATGGAGACAAAAAGTAAACTAAAACCCGATTTTCAGTATGAAGTGACACAATGAAGCAATTTACATGTTATGGCACTATGTGCGAGCTTGCTTGTCAGGTCGAAAAATGAAGGTTTGTTCTTGCTGAAGCTGTGAAATCGACAGACGACTTAAAACTATGACTGACGGTTGCGGATGACCTCTGAAGTAACATTACGGATCGAAACTTACATTTATCTGAGCCAGTAATGATTTTGAGGAGATCTCATCATCATTGCCTTCTGTGATTTCAATTTCGTCCAGAGGAACTCTTCTTTTCACTGCCTGTAATGTTGAACAAACGGTTATTTATGTGACTAGCAGCTGCTGAAGCTGAAGTATATTGTACGAAAACTTCAGAAATCAGGTCAAAAAGAAGGAAATTCAAAGTCTTTGATGAAATTGATGGCACACAACCCGAGGAACAACGACGATAACCAATCGTTATGATTTCACAATGACGAAAACCACGCGTTATTACGACTAAATTCAGTTAATTCAGCAGAATACACGATAACCAACTCAACTCAGTGTTTGACAAAAGCAACCGGCGTTTATATCTCGTCCGTTCGGAGCCACGCCCACTTTGAGTTCTATTGTGTGCAGGCAGCTATATTATTCATTTACGTAAGAATGTCTTACTCACTACTATTGTTAATCAACGTGGACCACAAATATTTGTTAAGGCGATAGTATAAAAGGTGAAACATAAAATAATCTCCCTTAACATTCACGGGAATACTGGGACCCTAACACAAAAAGCTGATCAATTGTTTCATGAGCTTCTTACCTTATGTTCATGTGGTCGGCAATCATATGCAGTTTTTGGGGTTGCTTCCAAATTTACCTTTGGTGTTGATTGGAGCTGTGGTAATTCAATACTTGGTGAAATCGGATCGATGTGCCTTTCGATAGATGAAGACGGCGATTGTATGCTACTGTAGGCAGGCCTGATAGCTTTCGCAGGTATTCCTGAATAAAAAAAGGAATTAAGAAAGTTTTATAACGAGAAAAGATAGATCATTCATTCTTTAAGTAAATAAATTCTTATAGCCTAATCATGAATATCACGATCAACAAGCGTTTTTTAGAATTCATTTTGACCCAATAATCGGTTCACCTTTTCTCAAATCCCCTGCATCCTGTCTTACACCTGCAAACATTATTGTTCGTCAACTAGTGATACAAAATAACATGTTATTCTTTTTTTGATAAATTATTGGATTTTTTTTAAATCCGATAACTTTTTAGAAAAAAAATCGAGACTGAAAACTAGGGTTTGCAACCCGACCAATTTTTCATACCCGGGTTACTCGATGAATGATCTATCTTTTCTCGTTATAAAACTTTCTTAATTCCTTTTTTTATTTAGGAATACCTGCGAAAGCTATCAGGCCTGCCTACAGTAGCACACAATCGCCGTCTTCATCTATCGAAAGGCACATCGATCCGATTTCACCAAGTATTGAATTACCACACCTCCAATCAACACCAAAGGTAAATTTGGAAGCAACCCCAAAAACTGCATATGATTGCCGACCACATGAACAAAAGGTAAGAAGCTCATGAAACAATATTCGAATGAGCTGATAAGTAAATCAACCGGCACTCGCTCGCTACATGAAGATAATAAATGAAGATAAAGAATATGACGCGATTTTTCACTTGCGAGCAAGGATCAATTGCCTGTATTGGACACCGAGTCGCTTTCCTTTATGTAGCACACGAAAATCAATTACGATTCCTGTGCGACAAACAGAAAGTTTACAACGTGGCTTTAGCTGATATTTCTATTTTACGGGTTACCCGGGTTAAGAAGAAAATACTCGGGTTTCTCGTGTCGGCTTTCAAAACTCCACGTGTCGGGTTTTTGGTTACAAAATTTGCAACCCGACTCGGGTTACCCGGTTTGCAAACCCTTCTGAAAACTCATAGCTCAAACTTAGAGCAAAAGGTTTAAAAGCTGCCCAGTTATTAAACATTAAAACCGTTAGGAAATTATATAATATGTACTGACTGGACTTGGCCGTTGTAGAATATATTTATTGTTAGCGACGATTCTTAGAAAAGAATACACAACTTACCTGATGTGCTTTTCAAAATATCTTGTGAGATTTGATTCTCCTTTGATGCTGATAAAGACACCGCAGGTGATTTTGGTGGCTCATCTTCGGATATTTGACTTGCGTAAGATCGTAGGGCAGATTGAGCTTTGTCGCAGTCAATGAATTCCGCATCCCAAACAAGCCGCATTCCAACTTGTAACTTCCAGAGTCGAAGTTCGGTTCGGAGCAATTGCTTACTAGCATAGCCATTGTTTCTTTAGTCTCATCTGACGAACCCGCTGGTGGCCACCAACAAACATGACTGGTTTTTTTCGTTGTATTTTTAGCTATGTTGACCTTCACCCAACTGGATGGCACCACGTACAAAGATTTTTCGGCAGTAGTGAAGTAGAAGATAGTCCATTTTCTCTGAAAAGTTTGGAATACTACCTATATAAAATCATTTAAACTACGGCAATAGGCAATATAGGCCAATTCATCGATTCGATATTTTAGTTGAATATTTCAAACAAGAGTTATCGCTGAAGGAGTTTGGCATCCGAGATCCAGGATTTGAATGTCTTGGACTTTTACTGGTGGTTAGCGGTGAAGCAGGACGTTTACGGAAGCAGGTCACGAAATCTACATGAGTGTAGAGAAAACAACCGACAGTAAATTGACGCTATCAGGCACGAGGAAATTCACCAAATGTTTGAGAATATGAGACGTCGAATTGACATTTGTATTTGTGAACAAGGTGCACATTTTCAAATGTTTTTGTAGTATGTAAATAGATATTTTTGTGATCACACAGAAGTCGAAGTTTCTACAAGAAACTTCACTTTTTGTTGTGCCATGGCAATCTGTTTCTAAGCGACAAAGTACTGTGCATGCATTGATTTATTAGGTGCACAGTGACTTTATGAACGCACTGTATAATAAAGTAACTACTAATACAATACAATATATAAATAGGCTAATAATACGATCGGTGTAAGAATACATCGTAGAATAGAAAACGGTCACGTCTTTCAAATCTTCTCACATATGAAGACATTAGATAGAATTATAGAATATTAGATCCGACTATTACTAAAGAATTTGATGAGACATCTACTCAAAAATTAGCTACAATGACGGGTGGGTAGATCATTTCAATTCTGCAATAGTCAGGTCTATTAAATCTCAATACTTGTATATTTCTTACCTGTTCGTATGGAACAGTTTTCCTCTTGACTCGTGTAGACTTTCTAGCCAAATCAGGGATTAATTTGTCGATCGATTTGGTATCGGACATTCTGATGATGTTGTTATACGCTTACCTGAAAGGAAAATGAGCATATATGCGTGCACTGTAAGTACAATAAAAAATATCGCAAAATATAAGATAATGAAAAACATGCATGTACTTACTAGGCTATGTGATTTTCTGTCACTTATTGTTTTGAGATCTAAATTAATAGTTCTACATATCTTAACAACTGTGCAGATGAAGTGACGATAGGTATGTACTGGGTGAGAATAACTATTTTTTTCGGAAATCAAAATAAGTTATCATCTTGATCGTGCAATGACGCCATGAGTAATGATTTCCCGCTTGTCATTTCAGGCGACTCCGTTCCTGGCATGTCCTTGAAATTTATTCGTATACCTCTCCTAAATGTTTTGACATTGCTTTCATCAATGTACACGTATCTCCATGATGCTGAGTATATGATGTAGCAACCAATGTCGAACGAATCTATTGGATCCGTGAACATGGGTTCTTTTCTGATATATTCGATTAGCTTTACATCATTCCCATCGCTGGCTATAGCCTCGAAGCATCTGTGATTTATTTTGTCAATATATACATTATTGGGTGGAGATACATACATCGTCCTCTCCGGTACTTGAAATATCTTCACATTTTCGGTACTCTGACGTCGTTGGAGTCCTTTGATAATACTAATTAGAGCATTATGAGGAGATGTCACATACTTTCGTATGAATCTGAAATGATTTTCGAATGGACAAGCAGTTACAGTTCTAAGGTTGCCATGCCACTTCACAATATCAGCGAAATGTAAATTAACATGCGCGTTATAGGTCATGAATGACTCGCCATAAAACTCACTGAATCCATTCACGACCTTATTTAACAACTCATTTTGCTTACCACTAGAACTTGAGGCTGTTATAGGGTCAGACATTAAACAACATGCGCAAGAATACATGATGAAGTGCTTATATTGCTCTTGCGAAGCCAATAAGTCATTGAACAACAATTTTCCGGTATACAACAAGATTTGCCGTAATTCTGTAAACTTATAATTATGCAGTTCATCTGTAGTTCGAACTTTACGAGCAAATGTATTCGGAATGCTTCTATTAATATATTTGATACGCTTATCAAGTATTACAATTTTTGATGGTGCCATTCTGACCAAGTGCCTATGATTAGTACTTTTCATGGGGCCTTTCAAAATCCAAAGTAGTAACTTCTTCATCGTGCCACCACCTTGATGCATAAAATCCGGTGGGAATGATCGAATCATATCGATAGGGAGCGATTCAACAGGACTACCTACACCATAGTTTCTATGATGACAAGTTTGCGAGCGTTTCCTGAAGTTATCGTCAGTTCTTGAAAAATAAAATCGTAACTGTTTCTCTAGCCCAATGTAATAATATGAATGACCCGACAGATGTCGGATATTTTCTCGTATAGAATTTTTAGGCAAATGAAACAATCCTTTGTAAGTCTTGGGTAATTCAGCTAAAACTACATCGTTACGCTTATTCAACACGTTAAGCAACGCATCCGTTTGGGTTGTGAGTAAATTACTCTTGTGAGCAAATGTTGCTACATCTTCCCACAAGGTAGCTCGTTCTTCCTCTGATGGGTATATTCCCGAACTGTCAGAGTCTATGTTTGCGTCACTACTGTCTGATCTATATTCGGTTACATTATCAATCATAGTGATAAGATGATCATCTTCAACATCAACATGCGACCTTGATAATATCGTTTCGGTGACACTGGTTTGATACATTTCGTCATCTGAAGATGAAATTTCTTGAAGGAATTGATTATTGTTAGTAACCAGCTTTTGAAGTTTCAGACGTTTTATTGACTCTCTCCTCCACTCAGTATTGTAACGTCTTTCGTTTTGCATTTCGCTCTGTCGAAGATGGAGGAGGTCTGATTTTTCTTGAACAATCTTCAAGATCACTATCGCTGCTTGACATTTCGAAAGTAATCTTGCTTCAAAACAGAAGCTGACAGATAGGCCTATTTAGATAGATCTCCACTAGAAGCGACAACTGTTCTGCTTTGATTATGGCAGGTATTGAACGGAATCAGCCGGTATCTGGAAAATGATATGGAAATTAAATAGTTCTACTTAAAAATCCAGATTAAGTATTTCGTAAAATATAGGTGAGCTCGATAAGCAAAAGTGTGGATTATTCGTTATCTGGGCAGTTCTTCACCAGAATGTGACTCAGACTAATGGTTCTAATTCAGACAATACGGCATGGATCTCACTAAGATTACATATTCTAACTCGGTATATGTCTGGCATATTGCATGCAAGAAAGCAGACGTCAAGATTAAGTATTTCGTAAAATATGGGTGAGCTCGATAAGCAAAAGTGTGGATTATTCGTTATCTGGGCAGTTCTTCACCAGAATGTGACTCAGACTAATGGTTCTAATTCAGACAATACGGCATGGATCTCACTAAGATTACATATCCTGACTCGGTATATGTCTGGCATATTGCATGCAAGAAAGCAGACGTCAAGATTAAGTATTTCGTACAATAACATTTTTTGCAATGGCCTCCGACTTCGTTCGACCATTAGAATACACTGGATCATACAGTTTCTGAATCAGTCTTGATGTGCAGTCGGTGGAACAAAATGAATGGTCATTTCGGACTGTGTGATAAGAAAATGCAGCTTCATCGGCAGCTCGTTTCAATACACAATCGCTGGGATTATCTTTTTTGAATATAAATGAAGTCAGATTACTTTTCGATGCTTTTGCTTCAACATTCCGCTTATGTTTCTGAGATTTTACATGATCTTTAATATCAGAACGTCCACCATGCGCACATGAGAAATTGGATGAACAGATTGTACACAACACTTCGAAATCTGTCTTTCCTTTTTTACAGAATTGAAAGTCCTTCTCCAAATCTTTTGTAAAGCTGCATTTTCGTTTAGGCATTTCGGGTCTGTGTCAGCAATATGAATAAATCAGAAGGCTATTTGTCACTATTTCGAAGCGGTTATAACATGATACACGCTACCAGTACGAGGTAGTTGTAGATGACCAATGAACGTGTCTCTATTTTCCTAACTAAAATACAGCGTCAGTATTTAGTCAGCTCTGACACTCACACACATGCATGCTACAAATCAATACTATACCTTTTCAACATCAAATTCGGAATAATCAATTTCAATTTCGGAATAGTCAATATCAAATTTGAAATTGACAATTCCGAATTTGATATAGAATTTGATATGAATTTGATATAGCGACAGTCAAAAGGAAATATAAATTAGTGTCGTTATTCGAACATTGTCGTTACAAAAACAAATGTCTAATTTCAAATAAATTCATTTATTTTTGTATACAGTACTGTAACATTATAACATAAAACATAACATTTATGTATATGTATAAAAAAACATAGAAAAGTACAAACGCATACACATACTAATCTTAGAAGTAGTCTAATATTGTTTTTTGCTTCTTTTTTGATGTGCCTTTGTCGGTAATAAATTTTTCTAAGGAACTTCAGTTTTTTATGTAAGCGTCACAATTGTCAAATGTATTTAAAAATGATTTTATTTGGGTAATCATTGTAAAGCACTCACCGATGGATGGGACTTGTTGGGGAACAGAATCGTCGGCTTCATTGATATCATCAGGTTGTTCCTGACATTCTGATTTGATTACCTCCGGCTCCGTCGTTTCATTTGCGATAAGATTCGCATCCACATCAACATGCTCATCTGTCGTTGTTTCGGTGGGAATCAAGCCACTTGCCCTCAGTCGCTCGAATATACCCAGAATTTCTGGGTTTCTTTCAAGCTCTTCATCATCGCTGAGGAGAGGTTCTATACTTTCCGTCGTTTGAAATCCAGCTTTAACCCATTAAGACCCAAGTGTATTTAATTCGAATTATTTCGGTTAAAAACTAGTTATATGTCTTCAGGTTGATCAAACTAAGATAATTTTATAGTGCATATATCCAAAAAAGTTCGAAAGGTCATGATCTCAGACTGCACCCTTGGAGGGTGCGGTGGGATCGAGTGGGTACGTGAACAACTTTTTCACGTTCTACTTTCAATGATTCGACCAATCCACTTCTTTCTCTCATAACGGTTTATTTTACTAGTTACGGTTTTGTATAGGCTTAAATCAAGTTGCCTTGGTTGTAAGAAACTCAAACAAGTAATAGACCAGGCGTGACTCATGGAGGAAAACGAAAAATGAGTAGAAAATATATAAATTTAGAAATATGAATTCCCAAATGCAAAACAAAGCCATATGCACATAGATTTTTTGTCAAAGCTATAAAGCACCATGGAAAACATTGAAGCAGTGGTTGTGAAGTCCAATGTTGCACTTCTGACAGCCCCTACGAGTGTTTTTCCGCACAAAGCACATCGCTTTTGAGTAGTCATGTCACACTGGAAATGATTTTTTCCGTCGTATCTTGCATCATCGGGAACCCTTCGCTTCAAACTTCTCTGTTGACGTGATAATGGCCTTGGTAAGATCTTTCTCTTGTGAGACATCAACAAGGTTTTTACGATTTGCCGGCGGAAAGTTAGAAGATCCAGCGGCTCGCGCTCATATGTTGAGGCCTTTTTATATAAAATCCACGAATTTTGAACTGCCATATCAATGCAGTAACTGAAAACGGCCATCACCATTTTTTGGACCTCATACTGATTCTGTAGTAAGAAATGTTCTGATCAGACCGATCTACTCCGCCCATGCTTTCATTATATGTTTGAATTGCTTTGGGCATGGGAACATCGATAAACTTCTTTTCTTCTCTGGACCATCGACGTGCTTTACATACAGGCTCGATGGTGTCAGCATTCGTAGCCAAAGTGACGATATTGTTTTCATGCCATTCTAAAACCAATAGGCCGGTTGTCTCATCTTTCCGGAAGTCCAGAGAGCCTCGTCCGTCTTTCTTCAGCTTTTTTGGGTCAATGAGTGGACAATTCTCAATTCGATTTGAACGAATAGTTCCACAGGCTTCAATTCCTCTTCGACTGAGTTCTTCAATCAATGGGAGACTTGTGAAGAAATTATCAAATGTAAGGTGAAACGGTAAATCAGGCAGGCTTTCGATTAATTGTAAAACAACTGAGGGCCCCAAGCCCAAATTAGTACTAGAAGAAGAGGCTCCTGTGTAAGGATCAAAACGAATCACGTAACCGTTACTAGTTGCAAGTGTCCATAGCTTGAATCCATACCTTATCGGCTTTCCACGAATAAATTGCTTTGATGGATGCCTTCCATAATAAGGAAGCATTGTTTCATCGATACAGATATTCCTTTGCAAAGGCATGAATTTTAGGCATCTTTCATTGATCAAAGAATAGAACTCTCTAATTTTTGCTGCCCGGTCATTTTTATTAATTTTGCTGTTATCACAGAGATGAATAAAACTGAATATGTCGTAGAACTTATTTCTGCTGATGGCGTCCGCAACAGCTGCATTTTGACAGTCTGCATCTTTCTCCCAAAACATGCGCCTTCGAGGAAGTGGAACGTAACCAGAAAGAAGGAGAATCGCAAGAAATATGTAGCAGTCATCTTCATCCATTGACCACGAATGGTTTCCTTTGTCTTGTCTTGCATATAAATTGCTCTGTGTAACAATATGCATTATCACCTTCTCATCGAAGAAAAGCTTGAATAATTCTGTAGGGCTGGGATCACTTTGAATAACCTCACTCTGCTTCTCGATCCAAGGTCGGTGAGTGTTGACATTTCGGGGCAGATCTTTCTTCCTCCATTTTCGATCATCTCTTTCAGTCTTTTTGTAGAATGTTTTCTTCGGTTGCTTCTGTTGTACATCGGATTCATCCTCCTCATCTGGGAAATTATCTCTCATACCATTCGGACGATGCAATGTGCAACCAGCCTCCGAATTCAGTATTGCCGCACTTAGATTATCGAAAGTGTTTCGCTCGGTATCGATATGTTCGTCGCCACTATCGCCATCAGAATTTTGATCATCTGGAGAGGTCAAATGAATTTCAGCGTCAAGGATATCCTCCTCTTCCAACATCAACATTACTTCGTGAGCCGAGAGTTTCCTGCAAAGAAAAGCAAGCACTTATTAGACAATGACAGACTGCCAATCTGCACTCTTAGATTTGTTGAGAATCAAAAGATAACGCTATTGAACAGCAGCAGTTGCCAGTGAGACGGTAGCACAGTTGGTAAAGCTGCTGCTTCTGCCGTGTCGGGTGCTGGGTTCAAATCCCGCACTACTGAACTTTTCCAAATGCGACAATTAATCTACTTTCAACGTTTTATTATCAATCAATCGCATTTCATTCAGTTTGTTTGTTCCATTTCCAGCTCTTCTATATTTTATCATGAACTTGACCTTTACATGTCTATTTCTCAGAAATAATAACTAAATTAATTAGATGTTTCATTTTCTTTTCTACAGGTTTAACAATGTAAAATGCTACGAATTTGGGTGATACAATAGTCTAATAGATTGAAATAACTCTTCCCTCGATTTTCCTATATTCACTAACAAAGTAGGGTGGAATATACTCTACTACCGGTACACGTACCTACCCGATCCCACCGCACCCCTCAAGGGTGCACGACATCAAATGTACCTGTAGCGGTTATCTATTTCGACTTTGAGCTACCATGAATTTTTATATATTGATGACATTGTCCCTCATCAATGTGCAAGGAAATGTTCAATTTAATTTTAACACAATGACATTTTGACTCACTTATTCCTCTTCGTGGAATTTCGCTCCATTCTGACAAAACGTGCCGTGTTCAACGTGATATTATGAAAACGAAACTAACATCAAAAAATATTCAAATGCCCAGAAATTGTCTATGAAGTATTCATGATATACTAATGGAAAATTCAAACAAAATTATTTTTTTCTTTATTGGTACTAGACTTTTATATCACCGCACCCTTGAAGGGTGCGGTGGGACTTAATGGGTTAAGAAAGCAATTACGAATTGTTTCTGTTGACACGTTATCCCAAGCCATTTTTAATAACTCCATCGCTATTAGAATATCGACGTTGAATTCCACATTGTTCTCGAAAGCAAATAGACGACGTTTCGCAAGATAGCTGCGATAATAAAATTTAAGGCACCGAATAATTCCAGCGTCCATCGGCTGAATTAACGACGTCGTATTTGGTGGGAGAAATACGAGTTTAACGTGAGTAAGTCCAGGAATTTGAGGATGAGCTGAGCAATTATCAACTATTAATGCAATTTTACGATTAGCACGTCGCATCTGCGAATCTAATTTTGTCACATATTCAATAAATAATTCTTTTACCATCCATGCTTTACGACTGTGTCTATAAATCAATGGCTTGGTTTTGACACCTGAAAAACAGCGAGGCTTTTCAAATTTACCGATAACCAAAGGCTCTAGTTTTTCACCTTCCATGCTGGCACCGACAAGGAGAGATATTCGATCTTTGGATAGCTTACCGCCGCTGCAGTTCTGAGATTTTAACATGCGTGTGCGATCAGGCAGACATTTGTAAAATATACCGGTTTCGTCGCAGTTAAAAATGTCATTCGGCGAATAATCCTTCAATAATTGGACAAGCCGCGTTTGACTCCATAAATTGGCACCATCGACATCAGCGGAGGCCGCTTCTCCATGCAACTTCTTGCATACAATTTCGTGTCTTTTTTTCCACCGATTAATCCAATAAATATCGATTTTTTCAACGTCCTTGAGGTTAGCATCTGAAGCTAATTGTCGCGCTTTCTCAACAAGCATGTGCCCACTTATGGGAATTTTTGCATTGTTTGCATCGGAAAGGAAAGTTAAAAGAGGGGAATCTATCTCGTCGAAATTGTGTTTTCGCATTTTCTTCACTGTGCCAGATAGTCCTGCTTCATATTGTTCTTTAATTCGTTGTTTATCTTTCAAAATTGTAATTATCGTCGTTCTCGGTAAATTTAACTCATTTGCAAATTATGTGATATTTTTACAAGATTCTGACTTTAAACAAACATCATATTTCTCAGCCAGAGACAACTGCCGTCTTTTCTGCGCCATTGTAACAGTAATCAAACGCTGAATGACAACGCTAACTTATTAGAATACAAGGACGGTTGAAATTTCAGTTGCCAACGGTTAACCCCGATTAACCAATGAGAACGCAGTAAACACAGCTTGACTTCATTGGGAAAAACATTATTAGATGCATGGAATGCCTGAAAATATTGACGTAACTGTCGCTAATGACCAGGGACAGTGATTTTCCGCGGTAAAAAAATGGATTTTCGTGGTTGAAAAGTGCAATTTTCCGCGGTTTTCCGCGGTATCAAAATGTTATATTTTCTTATGTTTATAAAGCGATCTCTGAAGTGAAAGTATAATTTAATAGTCTTGAGAAGTGTTTTTGTCTACCGTAGAAAAAGATTTTTATTGAGGAAATATGAGACTAGATGTTGAATCTCATATACCTGTATTGCATGAAATTCATTTCCAAGAATTGAACACAGTTTGCCAAAAGTTGAAGTATAAAAAACATATGCATGTATAAATATTTAAAAATATCATCACATGATAAGATAAAAAGTCTGAACACATATAATTGTATATCGAATTTGAACACAGATCACTGATTGAAAAAAATTTTGAGCAAACCTTCGGCGTTTGCTTGCGTCGTTCTTCGTCGCTGAGGAGTATAGAGCATGTTATATGCACTGAACGAGCGTTCGACATCTCCACTGTTGACCGGCAATTGCAAGAGCAGAGCAGCATATGAAGCCAGGCTAGGAACCCGCTTCTTTACAGCTTTCCAAAATGCGAAAATGTTAAACTCTGTTTGTTTAACTTCATTGGCCAAGCCGATGTAAATTGGCCACTCTTCATCGCAATTGTCAGGTAAATGAAGGCAGTATTTCAGGTCAGCGTAACAGCTGAGATTCAACGCAGGTAACTGCGTAGGGTCCAAACTTCGGATGGATCGCAAAAATAGGATCGCTGGTTGCTTGCTCTCGAGCGTATACTCTTGCAGCTTTTCAGCAGCTGCACGCACAGCAAAAGCACATGCGATGTTGTCTGTTGTTGAGGCAAGATGAGTCAGCCAACTGATGAAGTCCTGCAAGGAGTTGTACACTTCATGCACTTGCTGCTTACGGGACTGCCAAGAATCCAGTGTGGCTACAAAGCGGGCACAATTTTCGGCAACAAACTTGAAGTGGAAGCACATATCTGGCAAATTAAGAAGATCTTCAAGTTCAGATAAAGCCGCACTGTCACTCTCTTCTTCGCGTTCTCTGCGCACAAATTCCAGATAATGCTGGTGGAGAGGCGCATGGTAAGACACAGCGTTGAACCACGTGTTCCAGCGAGTTATTACAGGAGACGGAGGAACAGTAGGTGAGTCAATGTTGCAATCTCGTAAATGGTTCAAAAATCGATTGCGACGTACAGGTGCTTTCACAAGAATGTTTTTCAAGAGAGCAACACAGCGGTCAAGGTTTGCTAAAGATGTTCGAAGTTTGTTACCAGAAAGGGCAAGGACGTGTGCGAAACAATGTATATGATGGCAGTTTATCCACAAGAGCGACAACATTTCCTTCCATGACTTTACCATATATGACGCACTGTCGCTTACAAACAGAAGAACCTTTTTGAAGTCCACTTGGAAATCGGAACAACACTGAATAAGTGCCTGTGACACAGTAGCGTGATTCTCTTTGTCAAGGTAAACTGTTTTGACAAGGAGAGGCGGCGGAAGATGAATTAGTTCAATTAGTTTCAATTTGATCAAGGGGAAGCAGCAATTGCACGAGAATATTAAACACTGGGCGGTTGTTTACATCAGTCGTCTCATCTGCAATAATGCAGACAAAAGAGTCACAGTTTATGCGATCATGAAGAGTTTTCTCGTGCTCCTGAATTAGTAAAGGCAAATGTGTCGATCGCAAAGTCGACGCTCGGGGTATAGCGCCTCCTCCTCGTACGTGTGTTGATAGAAAGTTGATCATGGCGGGATGGTCAGCTTTCTCCAGAGGAATGTTTGCTCTGACTAACATTTCCACGAAATCGTGTGTCACAGAAGCACGCTGTAGCTCAGCAGTTGATTGTCGATGGAACATTCCGGTCACTGTGCATTGTTTTTTCGTGGGATGATCGTCGTCCCGCGCATCCGGCTGTC
Source organism: Prostheceraeus crozeri (assembly GCA_907163375.1). Classification (NCBI taxonomy): domain Eukaryota; kingdom Metazoa; phylum Platyhelminthes; order Polycladida; family Euryleptidae; genus Prostheceraeus; species Prostheceraeus crozeri. Next base: position 378,015 of record CAJQUW010001476.1, on the reverse strand, counting down.
GTCGTTTTTCCATCTCTTTGTGCTTGCCACTAGCGAGATGGTCGGTGATAGTCTGTCGGCGTTTATAATCAACTGCTTTATTACAAGCAGTGCAAAACAGAACACCATCGTCACTATGAAAGCGATTTGAACCAAATTCGTGGACACGATCTTTTGCAGTCAATTTCGTAGAAGTTTTAGACATTGTGGCGAAGATATTAACAGATATGACACCGCTGAACGTAAAAGACCGACTGAGCGCTACAGATACGAATTAAGACTAAAAACTTGACGGTGCGAATTCTTAGAAATTGATGAGTCACTATTTCTGAGAATTCCCATCGTCAGTTGAATCAATGATGACGTCAAATGGCAACGCCAAGTTTGCTTGTCTCTGCTTACTTTTATTACTTTTATTTACTTACTTTTTATTTACTTTTATTTACTTTTATTTTTTCTGCTTACTGCATCACAATAGACGTTAAAATTCACTTCTTTGAAGAATATTTTGTAATTCTGTTGCAACTGAATGAAAATATAAAGATTCGCGGAACTCTTCCAGAAATTGGAAATTCCACGGTTTTCCGCGCGCCGCGAAAAATCACTGTCCCTTCTAATGACACACAAGTCACTGCAAGGGATGTAAAAAAGGCTGTTGTTATAGGCGCACTGTTGTTATAAGCACCGTCGTTATAGAGTATGATTTTATTAAGCAAAAGATAGGAATTCTGCAGGGAAATATGAAAAGCGTCGTTATTTGCACACTGACGTTATAAACGCCGTCGCAATAAAAGCATTCTACTGTATTGACTATTCCGAATTTGAAGTTGACTATTCCGAAATTGAAAGTGATTATTCCGAATTTGATGTTGAAAAGGTATAGAAGCGAGTCGCAGGCACGTGGTCGGAGGGGGAAATCTACTGCTGTCAGAAGCTCAAGTCTCTGCTACACACGTGGTTACGACAAGCACACACGAAGGGAGTAAAAATACGTGGAAGGCTGGAAGTTGATAGCCACATAGTCACTGATTGGTTGGTGTTGGCATCCTCAATAAATTGAGCGACATTGTCATCACAAGCCAGGATTATTTCACCCAATACTTGATCAGATCGACGTCTAAATAGAGACACGGATTCTTCATTTGCATCATCTGCAAGATTCTCACAACCAATGACTAAATCGAATAGACTATTCCGTTGCAACAAAGCTATCATCTTAATATGCCAACTTGGATAATTTGAGCCATCCAATAATGGGAATTTTAAATCACTGACACACTTTTCGCCATTAATTCATTTTATACTGATTTTTCACAAATAATTTTCCGTAAATCACGAGTCTGAGCATAGAAAGCCTATGCAGAACTCGATCACAAATCGAATGTGCATTCGGTATACTGAAAAGAAGATTCAATTGTATCCATCAAGAACTGCGATTTGCGCCTAGTCGTTGTAGCTCAATCATCACAACAGGTATAATAATGCACAACATTGCCATGTCATCGAACATTCCTTTGCCTGGTGACTCGACCACCGTAAATGTTGAACAGACTGACCAAACCGCTGATTTACCTTTGATTACAGATGGTTTGCGTGGAGTTCAACATAGAAGGATGATCTGGGACCAGTTTTTTTCCTGAATATTCCAATACCTTAACTTTGAGCAAATGTCTACCCTCTATACACTGTATACTTGCACAATGAATATTATATGGACTTGTTTTGTGCGGTATCAGCTAGATTTTCTCTTCATACAGAGTCTGTCGTCCCAATTAGTAAATTCATATACCTTTCTAAATTTTATTTGTTGCATCCATAAATAGAAGAGAAAACGCCGATACATTCCAGACAAATGTTATATTATTAGTTAGCGGTTAAGTTGATTCACGAAGGAAAGTGTCATAATAGATGAAAAAGGCTGTACATGTAATTGCCGGTCCAAAAGACACTCCCACTTTTTGTAGCATTCAATCTGTCTTTGTAATTTCTCTTTTTCGAGTAGGAGAACCTCTCTTTGCAAATTGTGTAGAGAATATTTTTCACTCTTCAGCCTTCTTCTCTTTGTAGGTGGTTCCTCATCACTGTCGATATTCATGTCGATATCGATGGTCTGCTTTCAAGTTGTTGGCAATCCATGTTCATCCTCATGAATCCCATGAAACGATGGATCATCGGCGAATATGTCTGCCATCACGTTTTCTTCTTCTGTCAACAAACTTGCATTGACACCTCCACCGGTCTTCTTCTGCTCCTTCTTTTCATCTCGAACTTTCCTCATGACATTTGACTTCATATTCTGCAGTTTCTTCTTGATATCACTTACAGTTCTCTTGTAAAAACCAAAAGCATTTACTTTGTTGCTAACTTCGAACCAAGAAGATTTCTTCTCGTCCGCATTCTTGAATGATGGCGGAGCATCAATTAATTCCTTGTTTTCTTTATACCATTCAGTTATACCATTTTCTTCTTCTTTCGTGAAGAATATTCTCTTCTGAGACTTGGGTCTATTTTCCTTTCCAACGTCAACGCTTTGCTCCATCTTCACAAGCAATGAGGATACCGATTTACTGATCAAAGTTATTGCGCACACTAGAGTTGACAGGATCATTCTCGATGTTCATTGGCCATGCGCCAGTCACTTGGAAACTTGCGATTTAGTCAATGTAGAAACCTAGTGCCGGCGTTGAATACGATTTTGATGTTAAGTTAGTGGCTGACTTAACTATTTAGGCAAGCAAATGCTTAACTTAAGTGCACGTAGTGAATACGGCCCTAACTTTTCAGCTAACCATAGGTTAGCTAACTCATCCGTAATGCATTCTGTAATGCACCTAAAAGTAATAGTAAATAATAGTAGTAATAATAGTAAATAATAAAAGTGTAGTGCACCTTCTGTAATCATCCGTAATGCACCTATGCATTCTGTTCGCCCATTTCGACACATTGGTTGCGAGCTCTCTTAACCAACGGAGGTTACGACTATCCGTTGGTTACACAAACCCATGATTCGATTCGGCCGCCCCTGGTCGGTTCCACTACTCCTTGGCAGTGCTCATTATCACATCCATTACTTCTTAGTTTAGAATCTACCCATACCGACGTGTTGAGTTTCAGTAGGATATCTTTTGAGAGGGTAACTGTAGCATGGTGGGGTGTCTTATGTTTATAGTTCATAGTAATGGCCGCTGTGTGTCTTTAAATTCGATTTGTCCGTATTCCTCGTCTATATGAACCTTGTTCAATTTGAGGTAGCCACCTTCAAACAGCATGTCTGAGGAAGTCATATTGGGCGAAATATAATCGTTCACGACAAATTCCTGTTCATCAATTTCAACCTCGACACTAGTTTTGCCAGTAATTGTGAGAGATTCACCCTATACTCCCGCCATTGCGATAACCTGCTTGTCAATGGGGGTGGCCAGGGGCAAGAATTTGGGGTGGATAAGGGTAAAGTCGGCACCCGTGTCAATAATAGAGGTATCTCTTTCACCTGGGCTAGCAGGATCGTCCTTGAAATCCCAAGAATCACGGCACCCAGGGGTGCTAATTTTGGTGCCGCAATTAGTTTTAAGGTTTGGGTTTTTCTGAACAATTGACAGCCATGAGTCCAGGCTTTTGGCACTTGAAACAGATGCGTGTCTCCATTTTCATCAATGGTTTGGTGGTATCAGTAGTTACCTGTACGGCTCGTTTCCGCATGAAACAGTCGACTTCAACGTGACTGCCCCGATCACAAAAGGTGCATATTTTCCCATGTTCGAGGGATATGGCGTTTTGGGGGGGGGAAGATTTGGTTTTGCTGAAGCGGCCGACTATCGCCGGCTCTTTTTCTACCCTCTCCGTATGTTCAATCTCATCTAGATAACTGTCGAGGTGGATGGGCCGGTGTCTCGCATAAGCTAAGCGATTAGTGAGTCACATGATTCAGTATTTGATGTTTGAGAGTCTCTACAAAATGAGTAAAATCGCCAAAATTAAGTCAAAACATGAAATTTACTCATTTTGTAGAGTCTCTCAAACATCAAATACTGAATCATGTGACTTGCTTCAACTTTTAAATCGAAGTTGATGTTCTGAACTCAATCATGTTTTAAATTTCATGGCATTCTGATAAATAGCTTCTTTTCTGCAAAAGAAAATGTGCGAATATTGCCAAGTGTTTCACAATTCATAGATGTTTCTTGAATTTTACCATTGGATTCCAATGGGAATCCTTTAACATTACCTATAACCGAAAGCGACTGGCTGTGACACTCAAGAATTTTATTTTTGTATTCAGTGTTTCAAGATCTACAAATCCATGCTATTAAGCCTTTTGTGTGTGAATTTAGAAAGAAAGTGTCATTAGCACCCGGACTAGAAATCGGCAGTCGTCTTTCTTTCGGATTTCATAAATGATAACATGAAACATTGCCTGGAGGAAGCAGGTGGTCATGGTGATTTGCGAATCCACCAATTCGTGAAATGAGCCGGCCATGACATCGTCAATTCCAAATAAATGACGTCATTCGATTCTAGACGTATTCACTGTTCACCGTATAAGAAAAGAAATTTTATAATTTAATGTTGCAAATTACAATGCATTCAAAATAATCACAATTTTGTTAGAGTGAATAATGATACACAACTTATCGCTTCTATAGATACTTCCGAAATTGATAAAATAAAGCATTGCTTTGAGGAAGCAGGTGCTTATAGTGATTTCCCGAAGCGTATACTACGAGTATGTCCTTAATCGTGTAGCATGTGCCTAATTTGCCACAACCACGCATTTATCTTTTAAGTTGATCAATAACGCTGAAGCAAGAACATGATTGATTTAATTAAGCAATTGCGTAATTCAATGTCATTATGGGTGACTTTACAGTTATTTAGCACAAGACAAAGAAATTAATTAAATACGTTAAGCAAATACAACATTCCGTTATATTCAGCGAGTGATTAATTTTTGGCTGATGCTCTTTTATCATTAATGTCTCTGCAATACTGATTTCATAGTTACTTGTACCTACATATTTTGCGCGGAACTGATTTTTTATATCATACGTACAGTAATTACAATACAGATATGTTGTTTGATGGCAGTGTCTGTTTTACAATGTTCCTCAATCCTCTGTTGAAGTCGACGCTTGGTTTTGACAACGTATGTTTGGCTACCTGGATCTCCCAGACATGAGAATTCGTAAACAATGCACGCTTTCAACGGGGGATTCGATTTACATTTTAGTGAGAAATACGACTTTACTTTTTTTGGTGTTAAAAACTACCTTGGTATTGATGCCGTATTTTTTGTAAATTTTAGAAAGATAGCATTTAAACTTTGAGACGTTTTTCCAATGTACGGTATGACTGTATATATAACATCATCAGAATCATTACTTGTATGTCTACTCGTATTTGGCTGTACTTGTACATGTGATTCAGTATAAAATTTGCTTTTTTATTTAAGAAAATATTTACGGCTTTTTCTATTATTAACACTAGAATGCCGAGAATTAAGGCAACCCTTGAATGACGACAGCGGTCAGTAGACCGCAAATATTCCTACTTGCTCATGTATTTGCAATATCCATTTATATAATATGATAAATATTGTGTGTATGTATATAATATACATTTGTTTTTTAACTTTTGATTAGTCTTATTTTATTTGGATGGTGTGTTGTACTTTAAATGTGTGATTTACAAATTTGATTTCAAATTAGTTAACCTGTTGCCGCGATCCGAAGAATAAAACTCTGAAACTCTTACTCAAACTTTCATTGGAATAATAGAAATGTCTAGACAACACAATGAATCTCCTATTCATTGTCACACTTACATCATTTGAAAATGTAGAATACAGAATGCACAAGAAAATGCATTATGTAGAAAATGCACAGACAGAAGACTTGTAGGCCTACTCAAACAAGTTTACGAACAACGCTTGTAGATAATTGGGTTTGGAGCGACACATTTTCCGCACACCATTTTTGAACACCTTTGGCAAGTTGTACGAGTTTTATTTCTGCAGTGATGGCACTGTCGTCGCTTCTAAGTTTGCGGTCGGGAAATTGGTTGCATGTCCATCACAGAATGAGGCGAAGGCGGTGTATTCCCACGAACAATTTCTTCAACCAGAGCGAGTAAGAAGTCACGTCGACTGATTTTGCTGCCGGTGCATGTTTTGTAAAGAATCCAAGCGTTGATTCCTGCCAAATCAAGAATGTTGAAAAATGTAGCGAGAGTCCATCGTCGAGTTCCAGCTTTTGTTGTATATCGCTTCCCCATTTGATCGAGAGCATCAACACCAACTTTCGTTCGATTGTACATCAATATTGTTTCAGGCGTCTTCTTTTCACTATCTGATATTGCCACTGATTGGTGTTGAGAACTAAGAAGAACTATTTTGGTTAACTTTGCCTTGTAAGCGGTCAGAGTGATGCCATCTTCTGTCGCAAAAGCTTCAGTTGAGAAGCGAGGTATGACCTTTCTACCCATTTCTCGGATGATTGGTGGAAGTTCGCGCTTATTGTTTCGCATTGTTCTAAGCGTTGTAATCAATTTTGTCATAAGATTTCGACAAAGATCAACAGAGGTGAAGAAATTATCGTGAGTGACATGATAACCCTTGTTTTCAAGACCACGCATCAACTCAGTTACAACATGAAATGCCAATGAAACTTGGGTCGGTCTATCTTCGTCACGCCCCAGATATGGCTTAGCATTACAGAGATACTTCGAGTTCGTTTCTGCAAACAGCCAAAATTTGATTCCAAACTTGTCAGGCTTATTTCCCATGTATTGGGTAAAGCGACAACGGGCTTTTGTGGGAAATAGCTGTTCGTCAATGGTTAACTCAACCTCAGGAACATAGGCTTTCTTGCAATTCTCGATGAAGTCATTCCAAATATCAGACATCAATGCAAATTTGTCCGTTGTCAACCTTTTGCTTCGAGTATTGCGTTGATCGAATCGAATAAAGCGTAGAATTTCCTCAAGAAAATCCCTAGTCATCGATGTTTGAAAGATCGAAATACCTCACTTTTGAGACCAAAGGCTGCGACGTGGTAAACTACTTCCACAAAGGACGCCTCGCGCATAAAGAAGAGCGATAGATGTCTCGATCTGACCAACAGATATCTTCCATTGTTCTGTTCCCATAACACGGTCGCCTTCAGCCTGGGTGCATCGTTGGATATATCGAATCATTTTTTCGTCGATCATGAGTTTGAAAGCAGAGTATGGAGAATTTTCAGAAAAAGCATGGCGAGTGGATACGGTTGGGCCAGAGCGAGCTCGAAAAATGTTGCGATCTGGTGCACGGCCAACATTAGTCTTCTGTGCAGTGATGCGATGCCATTTTGTACCGTCCCGCCCTGTCAGCTGAGTTGCTGTCGAGTTATCTGATTCTCTGCTCACTGCAATCCTCTCAGATAACGGAGGAATGCTTTCACTATCAGATGAATCGTTTTCACTTGAAGCACTGATGTGATGGCTTGTCATCGTCGTTGGTGTTTCATCTGCACTATCACTTGATGACGTGTCTTCGTCGCCGGACTGATCTTCGCGTAGTTGCAAAATCCTGTCTAAAGCATCACCTGCCGCGAATCGCTTCGTACGTCTCGACGCCATTCTTTCGACAGAATTGGAGGAATTGAGGAAAGCACACGAATTTATTGCAATGTGTCGGGATGTAGTAAAGGAAATTCGATATCAACGGTATCAAATTCAAATGGTATCTGATGACGTCAATCTAATCATCGATGAAAACAAACATAGATATTTCAATAGCATGCAATTTTTTCATGCAGCCATGGACTTCTTAACCCATATAATAAAGCGGCATATAAATAGATCATTGTACATAGGAGCAGGTATTCGTTATGTATTCATTATTTAAGATACAATTTTGGTATATTTCTTTTAATATAGCGTTATAAAACAGAATATGGATCTAGACAATGCGATTCAACCCTTTAATCATAGGCATCACGTGATTAATTATTTGATTTTTTCTATATTTTTTATGATTTCTTATCTACAGCACACTGAATATCAAAATATGTAATTTTGTCATTTTTTCATCCTGTGTTTATTTTTTACTGCATAAATGACCAGACCGCATAGTTATGCAGCGTTGAATTATTTTAGTCTGGCTCTAAAGAATAATTATTTGCAGTGATCTAAAAATAGATCACTGCCTGAAAGCGACTATTTCAGCTTTTTCGCCTAAATTGTTTTTCTAATTCAGAATTCAGACATTATCATTATGTAATAAAGAAAATAAGTGAACATTATTATAAAATCATCCATTAACTATATAAATGTGAAATACTTCATTATGAAACGCCCAGAAAACTATCATAAATTACTCAATAATAATTAAAACAAACAAAATCCATATAAAAGTTTATTCTTTATTCAAAAATGATAATGCACATTATGTTATCGTCTATGGTAGGGAATAAAGCAACGCTTGCAGAGAGTTATGTCACATTTTCCACAGTATGACAATGGTCGAGATCTGCAGTTCTGTCCCTGACAATGCCGTTGATTGGAACGCATCAGTATATGATGATCGATACCATCAAATCGAAAATCAATAGTTGATCTTGCGACTCCCGTGATGTGACTTGCCCGATGTCTAGAAAGCACAGATGGCTGCCCATAAGTCAATTTATTATACGATACGGCAATATTTCTCGTAAATTCAAGAAGTGAAAGCTGCTCCTTCTTGTCCACTATTTCTCTGTGAATGATCCATGCGTTCACAAGGGCCATCTGTATACTTCGCATCAATAGAGGGAAGTACCATTTCTTGCTGCGTATGCCAATTGCATAATGAGATGCCAGCCAATCGTGATGATCAACACCTCCCATGTGACGATTGTATTCGGCAATTGCGCGAGGCATTTCAATATCAAGCTTTTTCTTTTCTGTTCGACTGTAACGTGCAAATTTGACCTTCGGCTCGACTGAGGAGTAATTTGTGGCTATGTGAACAAAGTTATTATCGTTCCACTTGATAAAGAGAAGTTGGTTGGCTTTGTCAAACGTCTGATGAGTTGATCCTCTTTGCTTCATCTCCTTATTTGAGGAGAAAGGGGCCTTCTTTGTTCGGTTAGCGCGCATTGTCCCAGTGGCCCTGAAACCCATTTTCGTAAGCGTGACCAAAAGAGACGGACTGGTGAATAGATTGTCAAAGAAAAGTTCTTTCCCTTGAGGATGATCGATTTTTGACGCAAGTTGCAAAACGACCCTTCCGCCCATTGGAATCTTGCACAGTTTGGCATCTGTTTCCTTTCCTTGGTATAAAGGAAGAAGTCGTAGACGTAGCCATTATCGCTACACAAGGCCCACAGCTTGTAACCAAAACGGATCGGCTTTCCGCGTATAAACTGCTTTAGTCCATGGTGCCCAAAATATTTTATGATCATTTCATCAATTGACAGATATTTGCTGAAAAAGCCGAAATGCTTGAAATTTTCGTTGAGAAGATCAAATAATGGTTTAATTTTGAATGATCTATCTGCTTTATTGATTGGATCTATGAGAAGGTCATTATCATTGCAATGAATGAATCGTTTGATTGCCAGAAACGCTTTGACAGGCATGCATTCGCGAACTAGCGGTACTTGGAGATCGGGATCTAAAGACCAATAATGCTCTTGTGATGGTAATCGATGATACCCTGTAAAAAGCATAATTCCAACAAAAGCCTTGATTTCAGCTGCTTGCACATGAAATTTCGTTTCATTTCGTTGAGTTGTATATCGATTTGTCTCTGTTACCAGTAAATGCACGCAGCGGTTGTCAAACATTTTCTCGAAAAGTTCAGTTGGAGATAATCCATCTAGTTCTTCCTTCATTGCTGTCATCTTCCTATCATGATGATTTTCTTCGGAAGAAAGTTGGGTGCATAGACTTTAAGATTTTTGCCAAATAGGATCTGCAGCTTCGATCCACTCCGGTCGACAAAGTTCGTCTTCTTCATCGTTTTCCATTGTTTCGTTTGGTTCATCATTGGTTGGGGATGTTCGAATTTCTAGTGTTCCGGGTACATCGCAGACCTCTGCGATATTTCCAACATCATCTTCGTTGACTTCGTCTACGTCGCTATCGGCATTGTTCTCAGGTGGCACACATCAGGTGTGGTATATCTTTTACATCATTTCGTATCACTCACGGCGTTTTTCTGCAAAGTGCAGTTTTTCCCCTTTTATCAATGACATACAAATATCAAGATCATACGGTTTGAGGTCATAAAGTAGCTTTTTGGTATTCAAATACAGTCGAACCTCGTTAATTGCAATGCATCGGGAGACGGTTGCGAATTGCGATTAACGAGGGATTGTCATTACCGAGGTTCCAATTATTTCGTGTAATTATAATACATGAATACCAGTCTATATGTAGCATGTCTATGTGTCGCAGTCAAATATACGAGTAAACAGTACAAACAGTGTAATGTAAGGTTAGTTAAAGATAATAACGCAAGTATTGTGTAAAATAACGTGATAAGTATTGTTTGTATGTACCTTTATTGACGACTTAACATGTCCAAAACTTCAACAAAAACATCAACAGAAAGAGTCAATTGTTTGTTGTTTTAGTCCTTTGGTTGCACTTTCTTTTACTGTACGCTCAACTTGTTGGAAGCTGATAGGTTTTCCGAAATCGATCCCTTCTTCTTGTATAAATCGCCGGAAGAGCGATACGAATTGCATCCGTTTTTTATTGTTCATCAGTCCCATTTGGACGTCGTCGTCTTTGGAATCCTCGTCGAGGCGACATTTCTTTTGTTGAGCTTCATGTAGAAGATCGTCGTCAAATTCAGCGGCAATGACAACGTCATCATCGAACGATACGAAGTCAACGAACTCGTCTGGTGTCATATTTCTTGGGACTGCAACGTCATGTAAGGCATCACCCGCTAAACTGTCAATTTCGCACTCGTTGTTGACTGGTTCATCTCGCTGGAAGCCTGCTTTCTTGAAGCAGTTCTGAATCGTCTGTTGCTTCACTTGCTTCCAGGATTCGTTCGCGATGTAGACAACATCAAGTAAGCTCATGCTCCTGGCAACGGTTTGAGCGCGATGGTTTTCATCGACATCAAGTTCCATGACGATACGGTCGTTCAGTGCCAATATATAGTGTCCCTTCCAATTTCGGATGACACCTTGGTCCATCGGCTGGATCAAACTCGTCACATTTGGTGGCAAGAAATGCAGACTGATGTTCGTCAGGTCAGTTGAAACATGTGCCAAACAGTTGTCCACGAGAAGGCAAACACGTCTGCCTGTCAATCGTAATTTCCTGTCCCATTTCTTCATCCACGACGTAAAAATTGCGCAAGTCATCCAAGACTTTGTTGAGTGTTCGTAGTCACACGGAAGCTTCGACACATCCTTAGGGAAGCAGCGAGGTCGACGACTCTTTCCGAGCACGAGTAGAGGTCGTCTTTCGTTTCCAGACATATTTACACAGAGCAGTGCTGTTATCATTTCTTTCGCTGTCTTCCCTCCACTGAGCTCTGTGTTAGCCAAACAATGTCCTTTATCACTGACCGCCTTGTACTAAAGGCCAGTTTCGTCGGCATTAAAGATGTCATCGTCTCTAAATTCACTGAGGATCTTTGGAAGAGTTTCACAAATCCAGTCGTTTGCCGCGTCGTTATCAGCGTCTTGTTTTTCGCCTTGCTGCCTCTTAAACTTGATGTTAAACCGGCTCTTCCAACGCCACAGCCAACCAGATGAAGCTTGGAAGCTGTCGTTGCCTTTGACCGACGCGATGCGTTTAGCTTTTGCTTGAATTTCTGGTCCGGATAAGTGAGCACCTTGAGCACATTTCTGTTTCACCCAAATGAAGAGAGCTTCGTCTATGTCTTCGTCACCGCCTCCTCTCGTCCTCTTTTGACCACTTGCTTTTCCCTTGTCAATTTGCTGCTGAATTACAGCCTTCTGTTTCACAAGACGACAAACACATGCAGCGGAGACCCCGAACTTGTCAGCGATGGCTTTCTGGCTTGATCCGTCTGATTCGAGTTCCTTCAGGAGCTGTGCCTTTTGTTTGAGTGTAAGATCAACGCGATTCTTTGGCATGATAAACGGACGGACGGAGGGTGCACTGCCATGTCATAGTTTATCAGGACATCGAATGAATTTCGAGAAGTATGAATCCTTTATCGTGTGTTCATTCGCTGCATCCAAGACAACAGAGTAAACGTCATTAGCTTTTACCCATTGTTACAGTGAAAGTTTCCTCTATCTATAGAGCATTGTTGAAGACGGTGACGGTGCGATTTCCAAGAAAAATTAAGCACGCTTCATGTAGAAGTCATCGGCAGGGGAAATGGAAAAAACGATCAATGAAAGCTGTCAGACACGAAGCAGCGTTGATGCGAATCCTTTTCAACGAGTTGAGGTCTACGATTCCTATATACTTACAGTATACTCGATTGCGATTAACCCTCGGACGGCCAAGGGTGGTTCTCAGAACCTCCTATTTATTCAAATAAAGATAACTAATAAACGAAAGAGTTTTGAATGATGACAGTTAATGACTTTTATCCTATGTATCTTGACATCAGAATTGTAAAGTTTGAGCATTATATTTTTGAAACGAATGGATTTAAATTTAATTTTTAGGTACTCACTTATACATCAAATAACGAAAAAACGATAGTGTTCAAAACTATTCAACTCTATTTGATACATAATATAGAATTTTTTACTATCAATTGCATACATATATAGCGTGTACATGTACTATAGAAAAGGAGGTATAAACCTATGTATAATTATTACCAAATTGGCTATTACAGATAAAGTTGAGAGTCACAAACACTGATGACATACATAACTCATAGGCTGTGAATGCTTGCCACAAACTGGCACCTCGCATTTGGAACAGCAGAAACGTGTCTTGTTTGAATTTCTGCTAGATTTCCCACCTTCCTTACAACGAAAACATCTTTGAACAGCAGATAAGCATTGGCTGCTAATTTCATGTTCATCGTGGACTCGTTCCGTGTTCGTGAACTTCTTCAAAATATCAATCGTTGCAGATGACAATCCAATAGGATCTTGAAGTCTATCACTCACATGCTGAGCAGCCAGTTCATGTGCCAATGAGTGGAGAAAACATCTGCGCCGTTTGGCCACTGGCAGAAGGGTCCAGTCAGGATGATTCAAATTGAACAATGTGAAGGTATTGACGCCACTAACGTCCAACATATTATGAAAATGGACCACTGTCCATCGTCGCGTAGGGACCCGTGTGGTTGTATGCTTGCACATTTCGTCCACAGTGTCTACAGCTCCTTTAGTCGAGTTGTAATACATCTGTATTTCGCTCTTTTTCTTGATGTTATTTTCAATTGTGGAATTGTGATGCATTGTCGATAGGAGAAATACTTTTTTCTTTGCTGAGTATTGATGCGATTGTTGTGTCACTTTTTTATCTGTACCGCCAAAAACAAAGACAGATTCGAATTTTTCTTTCGTTTGAAGAAGCACAGGCGTCAGATGCCTTTTGTTGGTTGCAACAGTTCCAACATAGGTAGTTTTCCTCTCCAGGAGTTCTTCGGCGAGCTCAAGAGAAGTGAAGAAACGGTCTCCTGTGACATTCAGACCTTTTTCGAAAAAAGGCGCTGCAAGATTCATTACCAACCTTTTAGCTTTGTTTTCTTCTTTATGCAGGAGGAGGGCGTCGTGATCTTCAGGGCGTTTCGTCAATTGACTGCCGTTTAGAAAGTAGCGAACATTTGCGTCACAGCACCAACGAATGAGCTCCCCATATTTCCCGGGTTTCGAAGGATTATATATTCGATGTGGAGATCTACACTTGGATGCAACTAATTGTTCGTCAACACAAATACACGACGTCGGTTCGAAGAATAGTCTCAATCGTGAATTCCAATCTTCCCAAATTTCCCTCATCGCCGCAAATGTGTCAGTTTTCTTTCGATCCTCCCGAAGATTGATGTCGTCAAAACGAAGACAGCGATTCCACAGCTTTAAGAGATTACGACTCATGACGGTACGATAGAAAGTTGAATATTTCTCATTCCAAAGCTCATCGATTGGGATTTTATTGTCTTGATTGGCTCCACGAAAGTAGAGAATAGCAATATAGGCTTTTAGAGATGTCATTGTGAATTGAATAGGTAAACTCAATGCATCCGCTTTCATTTGAGAGAACGTGAGAACTTTCTGAAGAAGATCATCAGTCCAGAAAAGTTGCCAAGTTTCCATTTTAGTGTCTTTCACTGAGGTACTGGTAGGGCCACCAGAGTTTCGCAGGATATTAGCTGCGTCACGTCTGCGTTGAACAGGTCCTTCGCTATACCACATCTGACCATTTTTATCAATGTACATTTGCTGTGTATCTTGTGATATAAGGCTGCTTTCGGTTTCATGTAAGCGTCTTCTCAATGGCACGATTTCATCATCACTGTCCACGTCCAATTCGTGATCTTCAACCCCACCATCAGCTTCGGCGTGGACGTCACTTATATGCTGAACATCAAGCAATTCCGATTCATCAGATGCTGCGTCTTCTCCATCTTCGAAAACAGTACAAATAGATTGCTCAGCTGTCAAAGCAGCTATTCGTTTCGGTTGTCTGCGAGCCATGCTTTCTTGCACACGATCGATCAAACAAGAAGCGACAGCCGAGATGAACAGCTATTCACACTATATGACTTGATTCATTGTCATTCATTGTCACACACAAGCGAAAGCGGTTTGTTCTCTCACGCACCCACGCACACACACACACACACACACACATAAGGCTTGGCTGATTGCTTTGAAGTTCATTAACGAGCGCGACAACTCATTCACTTCCGATAATAAGGATCTTAGAAGTTTAAATGTTATGGCTAGGCTATAGAATCGAAATAATTTCTGCGAAAATGCAATTTTATGACTAACAGTTCAGAGAGGAAGCTTTCGTTACCATACTTGAACTAATTTAAGTCAATAAAAACAATATAATGTCGAATTAGTGAGGGAGGCTTTTCAAGCCACCCTTGGCCGTCCTAGGAATATAACCGACCTTGGCCGTCCGAGGGTTAACGAGGTGATAGGACGAAAAAATTGCGATTAAGAGAGGTGATTTCAATAGAAAAAAACCGTTCCGTGAATGGAATTACGATTAACGAGGGATTACGATTAGCGAGGTTGCGATTAAAGAGGCTCGACTGTAATGTTATTCAAATACTACTTATATAGTACAAAATAGTAGTGCAGTGACTCACAAAAATGTATTATGTTATTTAGATTAAAAGTCCATGAAAACTTCCATAAGAAGTCGTGCAGCTCAAAAATATATATATTGTGATAATTCTTCGCTCTCCGGCAGCGATCTATTTTTAGATCAGTCTGAAAATCGATCACCGTAAGTGAAGTCATCTTTGGGACGAAAATATATTATTTAGTACATCAAATTACCGCAGATTCCAACTTTGTATCGAGTAAGTCCGAATGCTTCTACAGTTGCCGGTTAATGGGTTAATACAGTAGCGCTCAGCAAGTTTGCATCAAGCCTGAAATTTGCAGTTAATGTACGTATATCCCTTTGAAATCAAAATCAAAGTAGAAGCTCAAAGTGGTAAGAAAGAATTTATTGAAACTTGCAATAGAACAGGTAATTAAGATAGAAAACACTCAAAGTCACTAATATTTCGTATGCCCACCATGGCTTTCGATTACCGAGGCTACTCTCCTTGGCATACTCTCCACCAAATGTTTGCACATTGCCTGGACCTCTTCATCTCGATTCCAGATCCGCACGAAGGACGAGGTTATGTCACTGCGAGATGTAGTTTTACAGTCTTTTAGTCTGTACTTGACAATTCCCCACAAATTCTCAATCGGGTTGAGATCGGGAGATTGGGCCGGCCAGGTCATGATGTTCAAGTCCAGTTGTTCAAGACAGGCCTTGGTTCTTCTTGAGGTATGACATGGCGCGTTGTCTTGTTGAAACACACCAGAGCCATCTGGAAACCATTCCAACATTTGCTGGCGGACTCTTCCTTCGATGACATGCTTGATATAGTAGGTGCTGTCCATATTGCCTTCGACGACGTGCATTCTACCGGTCCCATACCAGGAGAAACACGACCAGAACATGACACTCATGGGAAACTTTTTCGTCAGCTGGAAATGTTAGTCTGTAAGCGGATGACCGTCAATAACGCGAACGAACCGGCATTTTCCATTGCCTGCGTAGATCATGGTCTCGTCGCTCCAGACAACCTTCTTCCAGTCCTCCATCGTCCATTCGCGATGTTCAAAGGCCCACTTCAGTCGAGCTTCCTTGTGCTTTTCAGTCAGGAATGGTCGTTTCGCCGGCGATCGAGTTTTACAGCCCGCCTCGATCAAGGCCCTCTTCATTGTTGAGAGGCTGACGTCTTCACCTTTAGCTCCAAGTTCTGGCTTTATGTCTTGAGCTGTGGCTTTCGGGCTTTTCACACACAACTGGCGAATATGACGGAGGTCGCGGTCCTCGAAAATTTTGTTGTGTCCGCCACAGTTCTCGTAGCTTGTCGTGAAATCGCCAGTCTCTCGGTATTGCTTAAGGACACGTTGGACAGTCGATTGATTTGTTCCGACAGCCTCGGCGATTTCTCTCTGGGTTTTTGAAGTATGGTCAGCCAAGATAATTATTTGCGCACGTCGTTGGTTTCTGTCAGTCATCTTCTACTCGTGATAGAGTCACAAACTGATCGTATTCATACAGACTCATGGTATGCGATCGATCATTCATAAATTTAAATTTAAATTTTTTTATATCTGTAGATATCTATGCATCTCACGGAACGCAATGCACTAAAGCAATATGATGCTGACGGCTGACTGACGATAAAATGAGCAGCTGAAGAGATGGTAGGAGTCATAGCTATATTTTGATGCTTGATGCAAACTTGCTGAGCGCTGCTGTAGTAGTATCCGGACAGGAAACTTTCACGAAGGGTGTACACTTGTGGGGTCTAGACAGATTTTGCGGATTTTTTAGTTCATGAAATATAATTATGACAAGACGTAAAATGATAAACAAATACAATATCAAAGCTCTAAAAGCAGCGGAAACAATTATCTTTTACTATCGAAATGTATTCAAAGGAACTAATTGTATCAAAATACTTGATTTTATTTACAAGTTCTATTTTATTTACTCTTCTTCTTAAACGTGCTTTGAATAGCGATGAATGAAAACAGCAAAGTAATATATACGTTTATTATTCAAATACTGCATGGAGTAGAATAATCTTTGTACAAATGAAATCACACACATTCATCGAAATTTGCTTAGTTTCTTTTTTGTGTTTGTTGCTTGATCACTCGCAGTTTATACAATTTTTTTTGTCATGGCATTAAACATTGCTATAATGATGTGTTTTATAAATTCATGATCATCTTCACATACTGTGATAACGGGTTTCGATAAAACTAAATTTAAAACTAGAGAAGTGAATGTACAGGAATGACTGTCAACGGAAAGAAATTTCTTTTTAAGAGTCTCAGTTTGAATCAGTATCGAGTATACTTGATAACATAAAGTACTGATGGAAATGGTATTATCCGATGGCTTACATAAACCTCCTCGGTCCATTAAATTGAAGAAAATTGCGTCATTATTAACAGAAGATGGGTCATCAAAGTGTTCCTCATTCACATACATAGGCAAATCGTCATATTTCAAAATGTTTTCACACGATATGCATTTCGTCCGTTTTAAATACGTCTTAACAATATATCCTGACACATAAAAAATAGCATTCACTTTATCTTCTGACACATCCGGTTGAGAGTCGGGATCAATTTGTGAGGATAAATCATTCAAAACAGAAGAATCCAAATTTTCTTCATCAACCGCGTGATTATCAAAATCTTTAACACCGTTGAATTTCATTATTGATAAAATTTTCAATTTACGTTCGCTTTCAAGAAGCTGACGGACACAAATGAGGTAATTCCCTCCACTAAGTTGCCGATAGTGACCAAACCTCTCCTCGATATTATCTGATGATATCTGGCCAAACAAAATATAATTATAACCTAACCTATCGATCAAGTATTTTGTGAAGTCAATGAAACTCGCTGTACTTTGAGTCTAAGCAAAAAATGTCTCTTCTGTTAAGCCGTATCTTCCTAAAGAGCGCCAATCAATCAAAAACTGCTTAAAGTTCTCCAGAAAAGATAAGTTCCAGTCATTTGAACTTTTGACTGGATCGCGGAAAATATCCCTGAGTCGACGACCGGTTGTGGGTGAACGTACATTAATGATCCTCCAGTATTGGTAGATATACTCGATGAATGTTGCTGTATCATTGTATTTAGAACAGCCGGTATCATTGGAGTAGTATCGTAAAGCTGATATGGTGGATTTGTGAAACTTAGTGGACGTTCGCTCAATAGATTTTGGATTGAACATAGTGGAGATCAATTTGAAAGCCAATTTGATTGGTTTTCCTAATTCTATGAAGTAAATTTCTTCAATGTGTTTGAAATCCACTACCGGAGATTTCCACTTAAAAAACCCGGTATATTAACTGGAAAATGACAAAATTGCCGTGAAAGTTTGGATCAGGTTAATATACCCGGGTATATTAACTGGTACTAGTTTCCAGTTAATATACTAGGGGTTTATTCAGTGAAAACTTTCTAAACTACCAGCATTTGCCTGTGCTACTACCGTATATTACCTTGAAGCATGTTGTAGTCTAATGAAAACAAATTCATGATCTGAATGTCGGCTACATGTACAAATTACGGTACAGTTATATCGGTGTTTTATAGGTATGATGATGGTTAATTCAAAACAAGAGAAACTTCAATAAAAACAATATAATGCTAATTCAAACAAGGTTCTATCAAGGGGTTCTATCAATGTACGATATTGCAGATTATTGTCTTTTCACATCGATGTTCGTCACAAATCTCACTCGTAATCTGATTCTTCTTCACTCGATTCAATGTTCGAATCACCATCAGATTCTTCTGTTGACTCATAGTCTGATTCACTCTCTGATTTATCCTGTCTGATTTCCCCAGAATTCTCCAGCAGCGTCGTCAGTCTGTGATTAAGCTCGCTCTGCGGCACACATTGTCCGCTAGGCGCAATGCCACAGACTCGGAAGCTGTTTCGGACTACTTCGGGTGAAAGTCCCTTCACAGCCAAGTCGACCATGTCAACCAGCGCCTGATAAGATGGTCGTCGTCGGTAGCCCTTGCCGGTCATTTCTTTGGTACCATTAATAAGCCAATCTTGCCAGCATTGGCGAAGCGCAGTCTTGAAGGGGGCATTGACAGATACATCTAATGGCTGTAGCGCACATGTCATCCTTGACGGAATCAGCTCCACTTTAGTAGAGCACATCGCTCGTAGACATTTGATAGCCTGAAAGAAAAAAGTTTACCCGCATTCAGCCAATTTCGTATGATGAGGAATATCTCGAATAAATTTTTGATTGTTTTACTAGGAGAACGTGAAAGTCTGACAAACAGAACGAAGAGAGCTGAGATTAGTGACATTGATTTTGGCCTACACAGGCATAGTATCAATAAAAAATCTGTTTCGATTTTAACAATGCACAGGCAATTAATTTACTAAAGGATGAATTATATTTTGTGTTTCTATGTACAGGTACAGCCTACGGTACATTGTTGTAGAACACCAACTTTTGATTGTATTTATTTATTTATTACTACGTCTGTAGGCTACAGGGTACATGTTGCCAAAAATTGTATTATAATATTTTTTATTTGGGCATGTACGATAATCGATAATATTATTATGCATGAGGTAGATTTATCTAACATTCATAAGTTGAATGTTATAACGAATTTGCAGCACAGCTAGAATGGTAAAAATGTGTGTAAATGAGCATGAGTCAAATATACCGGTCATTTAATTCATTGTACTTACCTCGTCTTTTTTATGCGATCCAAAACTGTCCATAAATAGAATTGAAGGAGTAGTGGCTAAGAAAGGACCACGTTGAGCGAAGCAACTCCTAATCCATTTAAGCATCAGCGCCGTGTTCATAGAGCCACCCATACTGACCGTGACGTCGATATTCCTCGGAAGGTCTAACTTGGGCACGTTCTTGAGTCCTTTGAAAATTATAAATTTTTATCATTCGGCCATCGGCACAGCAACATAATACTACAGTAAAGCGCGACTTCCGATGACCTGTATCAACTCCATCCACATTCTTTTCACCCTTGAAGTGCATCGTTTGATCAGACGCCATGTCAAAATAGCAGGGAGTTTCATCCTTGTTATAAATCTGAGTCAAGTTGTAGCTGAAAGAACAAGATTGAAATTACGCTAACTTGCAGTGTGAGATTTAATCATCGAAGGGTGAGGTTTACTCAACAGATACAAGTTGTAGAATACGAGTATTCTGGTAGTTATTGAAGCTACTGTAATGATAATTATAACCCGGTGGTACTTTGTAATTGGACTTGATGGGCTTCCCAAAAGAAAACATATACAGATTTACTTGGTGCTGATGCATTATTTTAATCATACGTACTCTTTGCTTTATATTTTCATTCTATGAAATCATTATTTAATTGTTTGTTTGAATTTGTATCACAATTGCTCATTAAACAAATTTACGAAATACACACTTTTGTCGTCTACACGCGTGCTTCTCGTTTTATCTCCGCTGCAGAGGCAAATGGCCTCAGGGAATAATTTAACAGGTCCACCCTAGAATATAGCAACCAGATTTGCGATACTTACCCTGCTGTAATATGTGCTGCGCGCGCAAGGAAATCACGAACAATTTTATGCTTTTCATCGTCAGTGCGATCATCTTGTTGTCCACGGTGTGTGATACGGCGGTTTCCGATTTGGTGACGGCGACAGAAGTTACTGATCCATTTGTTAGATCCGATGAAGTCAGGAATGTTCAGCTCTCTCGCGATTTCTTGTGCCTTCTCTCGCAGACGATGATAATCCACTTGATGCCTTCTCTCTTTCACTTCGGAACCAAAGGACCAGTTGATTTTCTATATCTTAGAATTTTGGGTCAGGACCTGAGCCGCTCAGCTGTAATAGAAGAGATACAAAAATACATGTACTGCTCAAATGTTTGAGCCTAAACTATTGTTTTTGTGCTTAAATAGCAACGTGTATGTAGTATAGGTATCTAACAGAGATTATAATACGATAATATCCCATTTTAGTCGGAAATTAGCAAGCCTCGTTATAACGCACACAATTTTGGTGTCCCGAGCTATATAGAGGTCCTAAGTATTTACAAATAGCCTTATATTAGCCTACACTATGGTATCGTATTATGGAATTAAAGTTGACTTACTCTTTTTCGTTTCTGTTTTCCAGCAATGGCCAAGTATTCCTCTTCTTTTCTCACCCAAGCGCGAATTTGGCCACGCTGGTAGCCAGTTGCTTCTGCGACACTCCGTAACGATTCTCCATTCCTAGCTCGCGTAATGCATTTCAGCTTTGTTTCAACGGTCACGTCTCTTCTTTTTCTCCGACCCATCGCTTTGTCAATGGAAAGTTCTATAACCGCGTAGCGTGCATTGCAGAATAGGGAATCGACAGCGGAATTTCCCCTGCTTAAGCCAATAGGGATTCACAGCCATGAATGACTTATCAGTGATTGGTTGCTATGAAAGCTTGGTTTCCAAGAATCAGTAGAAGTCACATTTCCAAGAAAAATAGTAAATCCTAAACCTGTGACAATCCGTTCGACAAAAACTGGCGAGAGTTAATATACCCGGGTATATTTACTGGCAACAGTTTCCACTTAATATACCCTGGGTATATTAACTGGGGGGGGGTATATTAAGTGGAAATCTCCGGTACAGATTTAACACATTCATCGTCTTGGGTCTGGTCACTGCTTGAAACTCTACGTGGAAGTGTCAAAGAAAAAAAACGCTTCCGATGAAAGTTGTTAAAAACATTCTTTATATTGTGGGTAGTGTCAAAGAAAAGAAAAACAGGTTCCTCATTCATAAAAGGGTTCTCACGGTAGAGACGCAAATTTTGTGTGCCTTGCGTTACTATAGCCAAGACGGATATCTACCGATGGTGGGAGATTTGCATGGCATATCACCAAGATCAGCTAGCAATTGTGTTCACAATGTTGCTAGAGTTTTTCGTGATTCAATTGAGGACTTCATCGTTTGGCCTACAGAGGATGAGCAAGTGCGCTCTAAGCAAGAGTTCTATGATTATTCTCGTTTTCCAAAGACTATTGGAGCAATGGATGGTTGTCATGTAAGAATAACTTCTCCATCACGACCTTATGATGAACCCTGTTTTGTGAATCGGAAAGGATATCATTCCATTAACTGCTATTTTGCTTGCGATTTTCATTTGAAGATTTTCGACATGAGTGCGAAATGGCCGGGTAGTGGGCATGATGCTTTCATATTACAGTAAACTAAGTGTTCGGAGAAGCGTGAGGAGATTATGGACTCAAATGATTGTACTGGGTGATTCTGCTTATCCTCAAGGGTCTTGGCTAATGACACCAGTAGATAATCCATCAACTTCTGCGCATCAACGATACAATCGAGCTCACAAGCGTGCAAGATCAGTGACAAAGATGCAACGGATTGTTGAAATCTAGATTTCGATGCCTCAGTCAAGTTGTAGACTTCTCTCCTGTGAGAGCATCGCGGATCATCCGTGCTTGTGTGTGTTTGCATAATCTCGCAATACGGAATGGACTAACTGACCCAGATGATAAAAGAGATACAGGCGCAGCTGAAACTTCGACTGGTTTCCCAAATATGTCCCATGAAAATCGAGTTCAACGTCAACAGTTCATTGAAAACGTATTTGGTTAGCAAAATTACAGACCGTGTTCGTGTACTATTGTACGCATATATACAGTGTACAGACAGTGTGCAGTGTGAATCACTGGTAAATGTGTGATGTTCTCTTACAATATATGTACATCAAATACAAAGTTACCAAAGTTACTATCTATTATGAAAAAAACAGAAAAAAAACAGAAACCACTGCAGATAGACCTACATTAGGAGTGGTAGTGGCTGCTGTAAGGATAAGGAGAACATGAGGTCACAGGTGAAAAAGAAGGCCGCTGAGCACCGCTGGTTGGATCACACTGAGTACCGGCATTAGGAAGCCAGGTAGACCTCTGATTACTGTGCGTGTAGTAAGAGGTCTGAGGTAGGAGATAGGAGGCTTCAGACGGTGGGCACGTAGGAGCTTGTGGTAAAGCCGTTTGATCTTCCACGGGTGTGGCAGCTTTTAACTTTTGGTCGACGTACTCAGTGAGCTTAGAGCCCCTTCCATTGCCACAGTCCGGCGTTCGAGTATTGCGTTCTTCTCCTTCTTGCACCGGAGCTTCTTTTCCTCAATCTCTATCATCTTGGCATAGTAATCCGAACGGCTCAGCTGCGTGGACTTCCTCTTTCTTCTCAACCTCTCCTTCCTGGCCTTGCGTCTGATGTGAGCCTCCTCTTCACTTGAGGACTCCTTTCCCGAATCAGAGGTGTCCGTTGGAATGCCCTCGTAGGCTTCCGGTGGGATGGTCTTGAGGATATCTTTCTCTTGCACGGATAAATCTGGCTCCTCCAGATCCTCGTCTGCTTCGCCTCCTCCAGTTGTGTTTTGGTCTTCCTCTTTTCCTTGTAGAAGTCAGCTGCCTTCTTTTTCACCTGTGACTTCATGCTCTGCCACTTCTCTCTGACGTTGCTGCTGAGGGACCTTTCATTCCCTCCTATTGCGTTGACCGACCTTAAAATCGATTCGTAAGCCTCACGTTTGTTCTTCTTGGTAGTGTCATTCTTTAACTTTGAAGTGATCACTTCATTGAACTTCAGGAACCCATTCACGATGACTTCCACCTCTCCATCCGTGTAGTCAGGCTTGCGAACGCGAGTCTTCGCCGAGCAGCGGCTACCCTTCATTTCATACAATCATGCAATTTTTCTGCACTAAAGTTGCTATTTATAGCAATGCAGAGTGAATGTCTTGTTCAATAGCGTTCTTTTGCAGACACGACCTTGGTTCTGACCTACATTTCATATCAGCTTAACTATACTAAAAGGCTCCTATTAGAAAAGATCATGCGCTCGCAAGTTCGAAGTCTTATAGGCGATCACTGATAGTAGCCTATCAGCATTCGCTTTTCAGCCAAGGTGGTGCGGTGGCCCCCTGTTGATAGCAGTCACTGAAACTTTGCACAATTTGGTGTGTTGAATGCTGAAGTGGCTGCTCATTGTTCGATTGCTATGGTAATTAGTCAGGAGAGTGTGCCATTTCATTTACGTTACATGTTCCAATGCTTCCCTTCTAGTCAAACAGAACAAGAGACGAGCTGTCTAATTCTGTGAGTCCATGATGCAGCAGATAATAGGTTGACCATGATAGCTTACGCTTCCAGGCGACCTCGGAGAATCAATATTTCATTCCATGCTTCTGGCTCTCACGAGGTCTGTAGATATCTCAGTACGTCCTGCTCTTGTCACAACCGTGAAAACTGACTTGCCAGCTAGGAATTGAACCCAGTCATCGAACGGCTAACGCGGCCTTACAATCATAAAGGCTACGTTATAAATGGCATCTGGAATCACCATTCTATCATTTCTTGCCTGACAGATCCCATAGAATTCCTTATCTTCTAAACTCCATCTTGCAGTAAATATCAATGTCGTCATTACTGGATTTTTATTTGGTAACTTGAAATATCTATTGAAGTCATATCTTGCCCATCCCAGAGTCAAGATAAAAATTTCTTCCCAATGACGCATGGAAAAACATAGCGTGAGTTTAGAATATAAAGCAGTGCGCTCATTGAAGTAGTAAAACACCATCAAATTCAGAAACTAAAATTTCTTGTCCCTGATCCAATTACTGTCCGTTTCATAAAAAGTGGATCATCCTAAAATTTGACTAAATAAAACATAAGTATGATACAGAAAGCATTTTTCATGTTATTTCATGTCCCTAATATATTTAAATGTCCTTATATAATCTGATAAGCTATGATACACTAACGGTTCTTAAGAAGCTAATATTTTGTGGCCCTACCCTTATTGTCAATGACATTACCAATTCGTCTAGGCATTGATTCGATGATATCGTTGATTTTTGACTGATCTAACTTTCTCCACTCTCTTTTTAACAGTGACGTAAGTTGTGATACACCATCTGTAGGTAGCAGTGAACGACGAACGTTACGTTTTAGAATACTCCATACATTTTCTATGGGATTCAGATCAGGAGAACGAGCTGGCCAAGATAATGTCCTAAGCCCTAATTGAGACTTGCATAAGTTGACTCTACTACTCCTGTGACACGTAGCATTATCATCCATAAATAACCAAGTCGATGGATCACCAAGTTGATCTGTCATTTGACCCTCTTTACGACAGAGTCGAAAATCATCATTATGCCATCGATGTACATTTGTGTAAGGGACATTTAGTCGCTTGCTTGTAGCTCGCAAAGAAAACTCTAGTTCTAGCAAGGCTGACACTTTGCCTTTTGTGAATGCGATCTCGTTATTGTTCATTTGTGCTTTGTATTGTTTTCAACCGGTAAGAGATAGATTTATGCTGAAAGCAATCAGGAGTGCTGCCTACACCACCGCAACGAAGTCAGGAAGCTATGGAACATGAAGTCCAGTTAATCACATGTAGCAGTTACATTATTGTTGATGAATAATGGTGCTATACTGGCTCTGATTGACAGATTTTCTTTATTTTTGTTTTGCTTGATAGCTTTTGGCTTGTAGAACAACATATTACATAACAAAGGAAACAAATGTAATTTTATGAGAGTGAGGTATGATTTTGTGTAACATTGCTAAATGAAGATCAAATTATCTACTACTTTTTTTATCTATAACAGGAAAACAACTCAATATTCATGCTTGAAATTTCCAACAATGATATTAGTAAGCACAAGTGACATATCTTCCAAATTTCAGAGAAATTCGTTCAAGTTTAGCGGAGTTAGACAAAGTTGAAGTTAAGGCGATGTTAAAGGGTGATCCACTTTTTATGAAACAATCTGTATATGCCCATAAAGCAATAGAGGAAACAAGCCAGAAGAAAGTAGCCTAGTCGAAAATAAAGCAGAGGAAAATAGTGCAAATAGTACAAGTCATGAATCAACTCCATGACAATCAAAATGCCTACCAGGGTAGACGCGCACGCAGGAAGTCGCAAGACAACAACAACACAATTGAACCTGAAGACACACAAAATCGGTATAAGGGATATTTTACGTCATCAACCTCAAACCTACTGGAATTTCAATGTATTCATTGTTTTCTTTTGGCAGCGGTAAGCGGTAGTATAAAATGAGCCGGAATTTTATCAGCGGTCATTTGACCGCTCTCGTCATACTTCACCAACACACAAAAATATCTATGAACAACAACTGATAAATCAAATATATCATAACACAAACAAAGTACTAGAGAAATGATGAAAAGTCACCAGAGACAAACTTGTTTTAACCAAAGATAATCGAAACGATTTTAGAAAGAAGTTCGTTTAGCGGTCAATTGACCACTCTCGGCATTCTAGTGTTAACTTAGGATAACCATTTTTTGAAAAAATATCGATTATATTTTTCACTTCACTGTGAAAAGTGTGCCAACTGCTTGATACCATATGCTCTATGTAGCATACCGTTTATCAATCCATCTTTCCATTATTTAGGACAATTTAAGCCAGTGACAATTTAAGTAGTAAGCCAGTGTACGTATTCTTACGGTAAATGGATGTTAGCAGTGAAATTTCAGTATCAATCATTACATCTAAAAAAGGGAGTTTACAGTTACCAATTTCAGTTGTAAATTTTAGATTAGGGTGTTGCTTATTTAAGAAATCATGAAATTTGCTAATATTTGTACTGTTTAAAGAAAAAGATTAAAAAAACACACATACAATCGTCTACGTATCTAGATTAGAATAACGGCGAAAAGATTCGCTCATCCAAGTTTGTTCCAAATTAGCTGGAAATAAATTTGCCAATGTAGGAGCTAATGGGGATCCCATTGACACTCCGACTATTTGTTGATGCATATCATTGTTGAATAAAAACTACCTTTAGTAGCAAACTGGCATAGTTTTGCGATTACATCTTCACCATGCTTAGGTTTGTTATTTGAACTATCACTGTATACCAGGTCTGCAGCAATGTCTACTACTTCATTTACAGGTGCGTTAGTAAGTAAGGATTCGACATCAAAACTGTCATTATTATTGTTAAAAATACTTTGATTTTCTTTCATTTTATCTATGAATTCGGTATTTGAACTCAATAAATTACTTTTTATTTATGTGCACAGTACATCTTTGCTGGTTCGCTGCCAGATGGCATAATATACTTGTAAGTATCATCCGTTACATATCTTTCAGCGTACTTTACCGGATACCTATACAGGCGACCTTCTTCCATGACAGTAGGATGCTTTTTTACGTCATCTGGTATTGTCATCCTTTTGAACTTGGACTTATCATCTAATATTTTCATCATTTTTTGGTTATAGTCTTCACTGTCTAGAATTACAATACCATTACCTTTATCAATACTACTGTACAATTTTTTTGTTATGCTAATTTATTTAGAGTGGAGTGTAACTGTCTGTTAGTCTTTTCATTGCATATAGACTTAGCATCTTTTTCAAAATTGTTTACTACACTTATCAGGTCAAGTTTCATACTTTGAGTCACACAAAGTTCAGGATCATTTTTGCTGCATCGTGTTATAGTTTTCTCAATTTGATGTTTAATATTTACATTGTCTGTTTGTTTTGGGATTATGCTATGTTTTAATCCATATCGAAGTGGTTCATGTTCTATTATAGATAGTCTGTAGCTGCTTTTATTTATGACAGCTTCTGGCACAGATTGATATAGTTATTTCGTCATAATTGCTGTTTTTGAATCTAGAAGTCACCCTTGAAAGGCTTGGTAGGAAGCCGAAAAGCTTTGGGTTTTACTCAAAAAATAAGTATGAGCAATAACATTATTATTATTGTATTATTTTGGGCCTTCAGGACTGTGAAGCTCCCAACCTGCTTCTTTAGCATAAATAAATTATACAACATTCCGGTATCTGAAAGCAGAAGATTAGAAAAACTAAAAGAAAAGCGCTTCAAACTGCAAGCAGATTTAGAATATTTCGAAAAATGTAAATTCTTAAAAATCATAGCAAAATTTCTACAGTTTAAGTTGCCAAAACTCGAAGCAGAACTAACGGTGAAAAAGAGTACCATAATCTAATACTTGAATCATACATATCTTGCGTTAAGCGCAAAATAAAGTGTAATGAAAAATCTCTAAAAAATCTGTAGTGATGGCATATATAGTCTCTTCGGTTCTAACTTTCGTGATTTTAAACCTCCATTATTAGTCTTCGAAACACATTGCACGTAGAGTTGATCGCCAAAAACAGAAGCGTGTTTATAATTGTCATCGTTGTTGAAAACAGGTTGGATCGCTTCTTGAACACTTTAATGGCTCGATAAAAACAAAAGTTAGCTATGTACAATAAAATCCGCCAGTACTTCGTGCCACTGACACTTCTATGGGCGCTCAGCATAGAAGTGTCAGTGGCACGAAGTACTGGCGGATTTTATTGTATATAGCTAACTTTTGTTTTTATCGAGCCATTAAAGTCTTCAAGAAGCGATCCAACTTGTTTTCAACAACGATGACAAATACATTGCACGTATTCGATTGAGACTGACACTCGGTGGTTGGGTTAATAATTTTTATCTGATTGACTATCGAAATGCGGTGTTCCTGCCCACTATGCAGTGCAAAATGTAGACCATTCAAGAAAAAAAATCGTTTTTATTAGTTATCTGGGATGTCACTTCCCAAAACAACGGTCCACATTTTTCCTTCTTCGTAAGATGATAATACTTCAGCTTGTCGTCTAGGAGTTTTAGGAATCACACGAGGAATTTTTACATGTCACATTTAATATGTCTTTAAAATGTGCGAAGCATTCATCATTGAATAAATTTATATGTTTGCCATGAGCTTTGAAATAATCATTCAAACCGGCAGATTTATATCAAAAACTGCTTCGAGGATTTCTGGTGCCTCAGTTAAAATACAAATTTGACTTCCAGTAGTAAATGCATTCGTTGGATGTAGTTTGCAATTCATCTTTAGAGGGTGTGGGAAATTTTTCCTCTGATGAGACATTTTGCTTTCTACGCCATTTGATGTACAGAGCGATTGACCAATTGTTTCTTTGGATTGTGCCACAGGGTATGGTATCCTGTATTGCAGCGGCAAGCTGCTCATCGCTTACAGGAGATATGACAGTTGAATTTTCACTGGAAGGTCCACCAATGTCTTGCAAGGATGATGAGATGTTATCAAGCGACATATATTCATTTATTTTACTCAGACTCAGTTCCGAGATCATGTAAGCG
The DNA here is from genome assembly GCA_907163375.1 of Prostheceraeus crozeri. NCBI lineage: Eukaryota > Metazoa > Platyhelminthes > Polycladida > Euryleptidae > Prostheceraeus > Prostheceraeus crozeri. The sequence continues at coordinate 348,623 of CAJQUW010001476.1, read as the reverse complement.
GCTCGTAGTTCAGTTGGTGGAGCACAGGTCTAGTTAACGTGGGTCGTAGGTTCGAATCCTACCAGCCGCATATCTTTGCATGGCAATTTGGCCTATTGTTGTGTCATTTCATTCTATTGATAATGGATCATGAACTACTAGATACACATAGACCTGGGCTGTTAGCTCAAGACTCCAGCGTACTATTGGCGAATAATGAAAATATGGATGTTGGCGATGTTTATTTACAGTATCTTTAATCATGTGCGTATACCAAAAGAAAAAATGAAAAGTATTAGAGGAATTGGATAGGCCCTACACATCGAAAATTTAATAACTTTTCTACCTGAATCGCTGTATGTATTCATATTTAAAGTTCGTTTCAATGTAGACTGTTGGTTATGAAAAGTCATTTCTGGCACCGTAGATCCTTTCATCAATACGTTACAGAATCTGGGTACCAAATAGTGTAGCAATAAGCATTGCAGTAACCACTTGTGCAGGCATCTCTGCCAAAAACGTCTGAAATTAAAATCATCATCCAATAGGGTTTCAAAATCGTTTTCCCAATTTTGAGATTTTCAAATATGCAAAATGGTTGTCCGAAAAAAAGTTATCAATGTATTTGGGGAAATCCGCCGAAAATGTGCATATTGGGGTGTCAAAAAGAAAAGTTTTCAAATCAAATGATTTGATTGGCTAAATTACTGAGTTGATGATGCAGAAAAGATATGTAGATATGTCAACCACACCATTTATTGTTTTCATGCTTTTGTTTGGCCATGCATGTTTTGGCAACGTCGGTCTTATGACATACGCCGTCGGTCTTATGACATCAACCATCGATCTTGTGACGAGTGTCACTTAATGAATTGAAAATGTGTTTAGGTGTGTTCTGGATGGGTTGGCGGTTGAGGTTGACTTTTCAATGTTTTGTTGGCGATTTTTGCTGTCTGTTTCAGACGTTTCTTCATGCCCCGATATTTGTTGGCTACTTTTCTCGCTGAGTTGATGAGAACTTTTTTTCTCTGACTTAAACAATGTAACAAAGAAAAGTGCGCCTGTAGGCAAATTTTTGTTTCTTTACGACTTTTCATTGCCTCATTAGCCAACTTTGTTGGAGATGATATCGTGTGACAGCAAGATTGGCCAGGGATATTGCTTGGATCAATCAAATGCTTGCGCTTGTAGCTCAAAAATCTTTTTGACAACCGCCATAAAGCTTTTCTGCAGTTCGATGTTTCCTTCTGTAGTTCACGCATTTTCGTTTTTCTTTTTTGCTTTTCTCTATGTGCAGCTGCTTCGCTATTTGAAGATGGCTGTATTGCTGAGTTCATCAAATCAGACGCTATAGGCCTATTCTTCTTATTACGGGATCTTCTCTTCATTTTTCTCCAATTACTTCGTTGGGCTCTTTTTTCTCGTGTTGTCTGTCCATCCATTTTTTTCTGGTAATAACGTCTGTTAATCTCTTTTCGCTTTGCGATGCAATCAGCATCATTTTTCTTCTTCAGCCTGTATCTTCTATCCCTTTCTCTTTTCTTTGCCAAGCTAGCATCCATCCCGTCGAACATTCTCAGGCATGCAGAGTAGACATCTGTTAAACATCACAGTGATAATCGTAAAGCGAATCTAATTGGGTAATGCGCACGCGCGCGCGAAGCTGCAGTACTGCTATTTGTCACGTTTCGAACCGATGTGCAGCGACACACATCGACATTTCCTGTGCTTACTGCATAGCTATTCAACTTCAAAACTGGTGAACATCGCGTTTTCATATAAACAGGCGAAGTGCAGTATGTAGGGAATTAGGGATACATCGTCGTCAGCATTTATCAAAATTATGAAATATGTAAATTTCAACGAATGTGTGTGCTCACATCATCAAATATCAGCTAATGATGACTTAAGTATAATATATACTGCCTGACATAAAAAATGCTCCACTCAAATATATGAACTTTATTCCACTCACACTCATGAATTATAAGATAGCATTTTATATAAAACATTATATTTGAATAAATGGGAGACATTAGTACCGAGTATGTCATCCCCGCACTGAAATGCAGCTTTGAAGTCTCATCGGCATCGAGTCGCAAAGATGATCAAGCCGTTCCTGATCCAGCAATGACCATTGATCGATGAGTCTCTCTGAAAGAGCTGGCAGTGTTGATGGCGGATGATCATATACATCTCTCACTTTCCGACCAAGTTCATCCCAAGCATGTTCGATCGGAGACAGGTCGGGGGAGCGTGAAGGCCAATGGAGGATGCGAATTCCATATCTCACTATCGCTGTTGTTACACAATGAGCTCTGTGTGGTCGAGCGTTGTCATCCTGGAATATGAGGTTGAGTTCATTTACCGTTGGGATGACGATTGGAGATATGATATTCGAAAATATCGCTCTCCGTTCAAGTTTCCATTCACAATGACTGCGACAGTTCGACCTCCGTACCAGATACCGGCCCAGATCATCACGCTACCACCACCATAGCGGTCATGCTCAGATATGCAGCAGGGTGAATACCTCTCACCAACCATTCGATGCACTCTAATGCGACCATCGTGAAAATCCAAAGTGAAACGGGATTCATCCGTCCACATCACTTGACGCCATTCCTCTGTGCTCCACGACAGATGCTGCTCACACCATTCCACACGCTTTCACTTGTGTTCGAGACCTGCGGAGAAAAAAATTGGCAGTGAAACAATGTCATTGTGTAAAATTCTCGCATTACTTACTTAGAGGAATTCTTACAGCAGGTCGGTATGACCTCAGGCCCGCTTCTGCTAGACGTCGATATGCTGTTCGTATACTGCATGCAATTCCTACTGCAGTTTTCCAGCTGATAGCCAGTCGAGGAACACTCTTAACCTTCTATATCCCAGACTGATTAGATATATAAATTTTTCTGTTCTGATTACGCATTTTTATTGATTTACTATATTTTACGACATATAGAATAAAAAAACTTCAAACCGCAATGCATTTCCTGTTATATAGCAATGTTCCCATATGGGAACTGTGGGATCCAGTAGGCATGATATTGATAGAAATACAAGGAAAATGTCAGTTTTTCAGGATATACCGGAACACTATCAAAAACTCGATCCTGTTACATTATGAATTTGAAATATCATGTCTTTCAGTAAATATTACACAACAAGAAGACATCAGCAGAATTAGATGCCTTAGGCTAAAAGTATCGTACTCAATTTTGTTTGTGATAGCTAATGAAGCAGTCAGTTCCACGATCGGTGTGCAATCGTACAGAGCATTTTACACATTGTCGACGGGTATTCCGTCTGCATACAACGCAGCGTCCTTGTGTTACTGTAATTGCCCTATGACCCACTCCATCATATCGAACACAACTGGGCAGCGGAACGTGGCGTCCTCTTTGATGTGCGGAGCCACCGACACTATGCATCATACACAAAACGATCTCTCTTCTGAATTGCAGGTGTGTTTTCGATTCACTTGGGTGAAGGACTCCGTACAGTCGCTACGCAGCTATCACAGACGTATTCAAAATATGAGTAAAGAGTGGCCACCACCACTTCTTTGCTCGAATAGTTGGACGATATGCACCTAATAATCGGTCCATAAGATCGACACCACCCATTCCAATATTGTACTGTTTGATACTGTCCGGTTGCGGAATATGTGCAAGTCCGTTCTTTCCCCATCGCCTCGTTTGATGGATCGGCTCATGCATATGAACTGTCGACATCGTATGTACGACTGAATTGTCGTTCCACTTCACAAGGCTAACTTTTCCATCACATGTGTAGTCGATCGTTCCACGTTCTTTTTTCTTGAATGTTTGTGTGCTTGGCATTTGTTTCAAACCATCTCCGGTTCGATTTTCCCGAACTGTGCATGTGGCCTTCACCTGACTATCACTCAAGGCTGCCATGAGAGCGTGGCTAGTAAAAAAAGTTGTCGAAATAAAATTCATGATCTCTCACATCACTAAGTCCTCTGACAATATCAATCATTTCATTTATAATGCGGAATCCTAAAGGACCTTGAGTACCCTCTTTCTTGCCTGTGTAGATTTCCATATGGTAGGGGTACCCATTGGTAGAACATAAGCACCAAAGTTTGTACCCAAAGCGTATAGGTTTGCCTTTGATAAACATTTTGCAACTATGTTTACCATAATATGGCACCATCGATTCGTCTACTGATAGTCTATCGTGAAATATATTAAACTTCGTCAGATTGGTATTGATGCGATCGAAGAGCTCCTGAATTTTTGCACATTTATTGCCGCGTTCGAGATTCTGATTGTCTGCTAAATGAATTCTTGACTTCAGATATTGAAATCTATTGCGTGACATTGCATCAGCAACCAATTTTACACCAAGATCAGGTTGAGTGGACCAGTAATCCCTCTCAGAAGGAAGTTCATGATAACCAGAGAGTAAGATAATACCAAGGAATTTGTATATTTCATCAAGGTCAACATTGAATGATGCCTCATTTTTATCTCTGTGTGCATATAGAAGAGTTTGTGTTAGAATCAAATCCATAATTCCGTCATCAAAAAACTGCTTCCATATATCGTATGGATCGGTATGTTCGGGTACATTTATCGGCTGAAGGTCCCTGGAAGGCTGAAAATTTGGGAGGGCTGCTCCATCGATGACCATTTTCTTCCTCAATGATATTCACCTCCTGTGACTGTGATGGTTCGTAGAATTCGACTTCCACTGTACCTGCTACTTCAAATGGTACTTCTGCATCATCGCCTATAACCTCCTCGTCGCTTTCAATGCCTTGATCCCCGCTATCAGGAGGCAGAATAATTATAGCATGAGGATTGTTCACTTCTTCGAGATCTGAGATTGCGCGTCCCAGCTCTACTCTATGAATCGTCCTTCGTTCCAGTTCATTGATCCGATCTATGGCTTCCAACTTGCTTGTCCTTGCTGACCGTGCCATCTGTAATGGTAAAGATACAATCAATATGAAGCGCGAACATGAAGCAGACGTAAAATGGAATGAACAAAGGATAATAACCCATACAATGGGATAATTCCTTTTTCTTTTAGTGTACACAATAGACAAGATAAGTAACCAAGATTTTGATTCTATGGAATATTATGCTTTGGTGTTGCGTGTTACTCTAAACCATTATGCCAGCAGAGTGATTACATTGAATTATAATAAATGGTAAAGTACCAATTTGAAATTACTAGTCTACAACAACACAGTGATGATTGTGAGGTCAGGTGGCCTAGCGGCAATCGCGTGCGTGTCAAGAGGTGGGTGATGTTGGTTCGAACTCCTACTCCGGCACAAATTTTTCTTTTTGTGGAACGACGCTTGTGCAAGTTATACTTTTATCGCAGTATCTTCCTTCAAGTTATTAGTAAGGTAATAAAGTTTGACATTAGACACAGACAGAATTCCTGAAATATTTTCCCGTATACTAGTAGTATGGCCAACTTATATGCCAAAGCCTACGTCAATGTTTTCATAAATATATTCATTGCAGGAATCTGATGCTCCGCAGGAGTGAAATTACTTGTGTAGTATTATGCATATACTCTACAGATAATGAATGGAGTTATAAAATCGCTTTCGCATACGAAAAATGTAAATGTAGTATGTAGCACTTACCATAGGGCTTAAAACTGTGTCGTCTCCGTTACTCTTGTCTGTAGTACGTTAACAGCTGACTAGACTTTTTTAAAATATGGAAGCATTGAAACAAAACCAAATACATCATTTAATCGGCAAAATTGGATATAGACCGAAATATTCGATCAAATGTCGGTCTAATTTAGATTATATACAGTTGTGGCATAAAATTACTGATGGTCGACAACTGGAATCCCACATTTCCCGTACGGGAACATGCCATATTGTGTTGCCTGTCTCATCACTAGGGATAATTCACCTACAATTTCTTTCCAGTTAGGATACTTTTAGAGGTACAGTCTGTAAATTAGCAAATAGTTTGTCAACTTGCTATGCAATTAAGTTGGTATAAATCAACATCTAAATCAACCAATTTGATATTTTAAAAAATTGAAAAATTGAGAAATTTTTTATATCTACAAAAAGTCTGCAATAGTTATACATCATATTTATTAAGTAAAAAAAATTCTAATAATCATTTTAAACTTATTAGGAGAAAACTAAAATGAAAACAGCAACTCAAAGGTAAGCATTTTGATTTTATAAATATGTTCCCATATGGGAACTGTGGGATGTAAAAGGTTAAAGCGATTGCGCTTTGCTGAGATAACCAACTTCCTATCGGTAGCATTGTTGAATCGTGACCGCTGCTCCATATCCTAGATCACTAAGGTGCCTCAAGAGACGAATCGACGTGAATAAATTGTCAAAGAAAATTGTAAACGGTATCTTATCAGGCAATTCAAAAATTAGGTCAAGAACAACACTTTCTCTTAGACCCCATGACACGCTCGTACTTCTAATCGGATCTTTGTTCTTGGCGCCTTGATAAGGCTCAAACTGAATCACATAGCCGAGTGGAGAGGCCATGACCCAGATTTTATATGCAACGCGTATAATACATGCCAAATATGGCACCATAGATTCATCCACTGATAAACATCGCTCCTTTGGAAAATAATACATACATCTTTCATTCATAAGAGTAAAGAAATATCGCAATTTTGCAAACTTATCTCCATTTTGGAGATTCTGATTATCAGCCAGATGTAGAAAACGGAGAAGCTCTTGAAAGCGATTGCGTGTCATAGATGATGATATGGCTTCGTTATTACAATCCGAACTTGTCTCCCAATACATTGTCATTCTTGGTACCTGCCATTAGCCGGAGATGATCAGAACTGCCAAAAAAGTCTCATTTCAGAGGATGTTGTACTAAAATTATGATTCATCTTGGCACCCTTGGCATAGAGAAAAGTTTGTTCTACCAAATAGTCAATTACCTCGTCATCAAAAAATAATTCAAACAAACTTGTTGCTGACATATCGGACAAATTCAAATTGGTCATATTATCCACCAATGGATTCTCAGATAAGTCCTTTCGCATTTTCTTATTTTTTTGCGCCATTTTAGATCGGACGACAAATGACTAATATTGTCCTCTTTTGGTTTCGAATTCAGTTCATAATTTCCGTCATCATCTTCATCTCCTATTCTAACGGTTTCGCCGTTTTGCAAATGAATCGATGCTGATGCTGGGGCTCGAAGCTGGGAGGCAGGTAAATTATCAACACAAAAAGTTTCCTCGTCTGCAATGTCTCCATCGCTCTGGTCATTTTCAGGAGGTTGAATGAAGATACAGCCACTTTCTAAATCATCTTCGAAGTCTGCAATTATCGCAGCGACCTCTTCAGCATTGTAGTTCCTGAAAAAAAAAACACGTATATGTATACTAATGACAATAGAGCAATTGCAATATTAGTTTCGCATGGTAGCACGAGCAGCAAAACGTTAGTAGCCGAGTTGTCTAGAATACTCTCTGCTAACGGACCCCGGTAGTGCAGGGGTCGAACCCCGCAAAGTACGCTTTTTGTTCATGTTAGAGCATGACGGTGACATCGATCAATTATATCACATCAATGAGCCTATTTTAGAATTCAAACACCTTTCCGACGTTTATATAAAATAACGTTGCATTACGAAGTATTCCGATTCAGTACATCTACAACTGGAACAGCAGATATTCAACTAGATAAAAATGTTTAGTAAGCCTAAACTATATTAGATTAATAAATCATTTTAGAAACTCATCAATACCGTCTTTATAGCGTTCGCATCAATTTTCTTCTTAAAAAACGGAAATATGTGCACCTACCCTCTCGATCCCATGCACTCTGTGAGAGTGCAAATGTATTTTCGCGATTACCAATGACATAATGTAAATAGCAATACAACTAAAAAAACGTATTTTCATATTGTATGTAAGTATTAATCTATGATATATTGAATCTAAAATAAATCATATTAATATGGTAGCCATACTCACCGTTTTCGGTTGCCTGAAGTAGTCGCCATTTTGAAAAAATGAATACATTGAATGCGCGCCCTTCCAAAGCAAACTAAAGCAATTGTTTGTTTTTCTTGTTTTATTATTGGATAGTATATTCAACTTAATCAGGTAAAATTGCTGGTAAAAATTCCGTGAGATGGCCATATCACATCATTTCTTAGAGTTGCACTCTCACAGAGTGCATGGTAGGAAATGGGTTAAATGATGTATCATTGCATTATCAACCAATAAACTATTTCTAGTTTCCGAGTCTAAAGCACGGTACAGCGTTAATCCTCGAATAGCTGCGGATCATGGAATGCTTGTGCATATAATTGAAGCTGTTGTTCGGATAAACATCGGTTATTCGGGTCACAAAGGATTAAAAGTCCTTGAATGCGCTAAATTAACATGTGTGCATCTCATAATTAATTATTTTAAGGAATGTCTCTGCTTGCAATGTTGCGGCGTAAAGTTTCCTGAATTGCGTGGAAATGATGACAGTTGAATCGATGCTTACTTTCTTGAGTGAATTTCGTAGTGCGTCGTGGGCATGCAGATATCCATCAACGCTATTGCAGAGCACATGACGGTTATGTGGCGTATTTACTAAGTCCTTCATGGTTTTCTGTTACGACGGGTGGGATTGTAACCGGAACAAGTCTATTTCCTTTACCGTTGACATTCAATAGATTAAAACAAGAGCTTGAACATGAAGTATTTAAACATATTTGTGATCAGGAATTACATATTTGGTTGGGATTCATGATAATGGAATTATAGTGAAAAGTATGCTTACCAGAGGAAATGCGAACAAACAATAAGAGCCTAACTAATGGTATTTCAACGGTAATTCGAACGAAAAATGAATGGATATTCGGACTGGGAGTCAATGTAATGATTTTTTCAACAGAATCGATTGATCAACAATTACAGCTAAATGTAATTTCAGCTAATAATACAAAACTATATTAGACTGCAACAAAAATACATTCCATATTCGATCATGTCAGTCGGCAAATAACTCAATTTCATGTCAATAATTATCACATCAATTAAATAAACATTCATACAAGATGCGAATTGTTTCTTAAAATCATTATCTGCCAGCAGGAAAATAATGTTTACCTGTAAGTACCATGTTACAGTGTACATGATTCTCTTATTATGGTAGCCTATCAGGAATTCAGCTATTTCGGCAGAAGACGAACAATTGAATAATGGTAAATTGATCGCAATGTCTCACAATTCGATAAGGAATGAATAGTAGACTCTACTTTAAATAGTACCTATCATGTTATCGTTCCGCCAATACCAAAGTTAGTCTTTTTTCTACGGCAACGAATCCTTACAAAAAAAAGACAATTTCAAACATCTTATCTCAAATGATTTCACTTAGCTTCTCCTTCTGGAAAGGCCAGGACTTTGCTCGCCTTTCCTTTCCATCAGTGAACCTTAAACAAACGATAAGGATTCAGACCGGCGCAGTGGACTTGTGGTGGAGTGTTCGCTCTGGGTCCGGCAAACCTTGGTTCGAACCTTGGTCGAGTCAATCCTAAGACTTTTAAAATAGGAACACTCTGCATTCTTGCTAAACACTCAGCAAAAAAGAATGAGAGGGATAAATAACATCTCGGCCACATGGAAGAATGGCTCTGAGCCAAATGTGCTTCCGAGTATAAACAAAGTTAATTTATTTTATTTTATTCGTGAGGGTTATTCAGACACTTAATTAGACTGACTGTTGCACGCCTTCAACGAAACAGGCACTGTAACAACTCGAAATACTGCATAGACCGCTACTACGTGTAAACTAACTTTGGCATTGATGGGTGATGATGGCAAATGCCCCTTAAGGCTGCCGCACTGAATGTTCTAGCAAGCTAGTATTGGAGACACTGGGCTGGGAAGATTCGATTTAATGAGACGTGATTGACGTGGTCACATGAGAAGGTCTTATTAGTGACTTGACTGCTCCTGAATGCTCTTCGCAACCTCAGACCAATTTGGCACAAAATCTTTCTCTATCGCTCCTCGCATAAGATCGTCTAAAGTTTCACTAAGCAGACAGCTCCTTTTCTTCGTCTTGATACTAGTGCACTAAATCCCCTTTCGGCCAAGTAGGTTGTTGGATTTTGGACGAGAACTTGAGTCGCTTGAACAGCTAGGTCATTATAAGGTCCATCGAGGGCTTTCATCCAAAATCCGACGTGCTTTCCTCTGGTACAAAATGCCTGCTGCTCCAAATCATTTTTCAACTCCTCGCCCAAAATTCCTGGAGGCGGTTGCTCGCCGAAAGGGTGCAAAATCCATAATTTAGACTAGTTCATTTGGAAATTGGATTGTTCAGTTGGAAAATATGCCTCAAAGTTTTGCTGTAGTGTGTTCAAGTGGGAGCTGACTGTAGTTGTAATGCGGCTCTCCAACTCCTTCTCTTTTTCTTCCCATTTGCAGGTTGCCATAAAAGTCTGTACTGTTGGCATACGTGAGAGGTTGTTGTCTTTGGTGTCGTCAATGAGACGACGAACAAGATGCTTAAAAGATGCAATTTTTGAATTTGCTTTAAAAATGTCAATGGCTTCTCCCTGTAGGGTAGTGTTAAGGGAGTTAAGGAGTTCAAAAATGTCCACCAAGTACGCCATCGGGCAAGCCAAAATAAATCTTCAAATAGAACAGCTTTCTTATGGTCGTGCTCTTTAAACCAATCAAGCAATTGTTGCCTCAATTTCCACACCCTTTCAATTACTCTTCCGCGAGATAGCCACCTTACGTCCGTATGATACAGGAGTTGACAATGAGTACTACTTTCTTTCAAGAGTTCGTTGAAAGCGCGACTTTTCTTTGGGTTGTGCAATATGTCATTAACAACTTTCACAGTGTCTGAAAGCACTTCACCCAGCAAACTGCTTTCTTCATTGCCCAGCTTTTTCGCCACCAAGGCCTCGCGGTGTATGACACTGTGCAAGCTAACTACTTCAGGTGCAACTTGCTCTATTAGCGTAACAACTCCTTTTCGATTTCCGACCATTACCCTCGCACCATCAGTGCAAACAGCTCTGCATTTCGACCATTGAATATCATGCTCGGAGAGGAAACTGTTCAATTTTGAGAATATACTTGTTGCGGTAGTATCTACGCCAATGGGGAAACAAAACAAATAAGTGATCGACAATTTCCACACGGTCTTTGTCTGGAAAGCGCACATATGCAATCAATTGAGCATCTCTCGTAATGTCAGTAGTCTCGTCGAACTGAAGTCCAAAGCAGGGGGCGTTACGCAGTCTCTCAAGCAGAATAGTTTTCATTGCAGAGGCAATGACTGTACATCTTCTTTGCATTGTATTGTCGGACAATGACAATTTTTGCACTTCTGCTACGGCAGCGCTTCCACCATGAATTTCTTTTGCAGCGATCTCAAGACAAGGTTTTATCACGCTTTCTGCCAACGTAAAAGACTTCCTTGCTGACATAAGGACACGAGCCATTTTTAGATACGAAGCGACGAGGCGCTGATCAGTGGGCTGCACTACTATTTTTTTAATCTGTTGCTGTTGATCAGTAAGCTGCCTTGCCTGACGTTGAAAAAAAGACGCCGACTTATTTCGATGTTCAGGATGTTTGCTATCTCTGCCGCTTTAATTTAGACCGCTCAAGTGATGGGTTGTGGTAAACGACGTGACAGAATGAACAGCGGGCTGAGGGATAGATCTCATCCGATTCCCGAACGAACCCTAGTTCATTGAATGCATCATTCCATTTTCGCTTTTTGCAATTCTGACGTTTCTTTGTTGTCGTACTTAATGTCGCTTTTTCACGCTCTTTCATAACCGAGGAGGACTGATGATGATCGAGGTCGATTGACGATCCGGTAGAGTTTTCATCTTCACCCGTTTCCTTTGCATTCGTAAAACCAAAATTTAGTAGACTCATGCCTTCCAGCAAGTACAAAAATATATTATTATTATTCGGGTTAACATAGAGGCTGTGAACATGATCATTTTCAAAACGTCATATTTGTATTGTAGAATAAATCCAAACAATAGCAATTTTTCATAAATATAGCCATTCTTTTGACGACCTTATGTCCTGGAGTTTTCATCAATAAGGATGACCACTATTCATACACGCATTACCAAAGTTAATGCCTCTTACTAGAAGGTCTCTGCTAAAAAATATATCGGCAAACGTAAAATACACTTCTTATATTTTGCTTAATCCAGCAGTCATTGTTTGTGCAAAATTATCTCAACTTAATAAACAAATTACCGTAAAGTGGGGTAATTCGGAACGGGTTTTCAGATATTTAATTATTTTTCGCAGCAACTAAAGCTTATTTTTATTTCTCGCTCTACATGAACCGCAAACTTATCTTTCTTGATTAGAATGCATTTTCAAAATATAAATAATATGAATATTAGATCAATAAAATCACCTAGACCAAAGACTAATGATTTTCAAAACAATTGGGGTAATTCGGAACATTGATTTATTTTCGATTTAAAATAAACTGTATGTACTCAAACATGAAAACGAAGATAATATATCACTCACACTTCATACAGATATAGCATGGGTCTTGACTACTATTGTTGCATGAACCACAGTACCAGTGATGGCATCAGGACCCTGGTACTGACTGAACCGAGAATTGCATCCATTGCATAGGTCATCTTCCTCATCGGATGATGGTGCATCTCTCTCTCTCTCTCTCTTGGTAAGTTGGACGCTGCTGCAGACGTAGATGGTCGATCTGAATACTGAATTGCTTGACCTGGAACGACCTTTGCTCCTCGACCGGACTTTCGAGTACCGGCACCAGCTTTTCTGTTCTCCTGCAGAATGCCAATAAGAACAGAATCTAATTTTCGGCCTATTTCATCTGAGGCTTTCATTCCAGGTAAACGCTTGATGGGCTCATCCGGATCTCAGATTGTCACCACCATGAATTTTAACTTTTTGCCAAAGCTGATTTAACAAGACTGGAAAGACAGTCTTTTGTATTACACCTTTCTGTCTTGTTTCTTTTCGATAATTGTCCAAGATCTCTCTCCATAACATTTTGAATGATCTGAAAACAGCCACATCAAGTGGCTGCATCAGATGTGTTGAATTTGGAGGAAAGATGGCGAAATAAATATTGTTCTCTCTGGCTAGTTGAATCACTTCAGGTCAGAAGTGACTGCCCAGATTGTCGCCGAGCAAGAGTTTCGGACTATTCGTGGTGCTTACGGTCGGGAGAAATAGTTTTTTGAACCACATCAGGAAAGTGTCCATTTCAAACCATCCGGACCGGGTTGAAGAATATTGCGCACCGGTAGGCCCACCTTGAGTACCTTCGTACATGTTTTGAGCTTTGTAACACAGAAGTAGCGGAAGAAGATCTCCAGCTGCATTGCCACACACCATGATGGTACATTAGATTTAGAATGTTCGCGTACCAGTTCGACTCTTCTTGTTCCGCGCCTCACGAGCACTTTCTTATTTCCAGGATCGTCGCTCAACGTCGTTTCGTCGTAGTTATAAAAGTTCTGCGGCAATATTTCACCAGCTTTGTCCAGCTCAGAAAAGAATGCGTCTATGTCACATTTTCCGATTGCAGCACGTGATCGTTTAATATTTCCAGCAACTCGACCCACCATGTCATTCCGTTGCATGAATCCGCGAATGAAGTCATATCCAGGATAATTGTCATTGAAATAAGACGGTGATCTTCCTAACGAGTCAAGATATCTTTTGATGAGGATTTGCACATCAGTCACAGTAAATCCAACACCCCAATCAGCCATTTGTTGTAGAGTGTCATGAATAACAGCTTCTTCTTCACTCGAGAAAGTTTTAGGACGTCCAACAGAACCAGTCCCATTCACATGACGCCAAAGAGTTGTTTTAGATACGCCGTAAACTTGTGCTGTTGATTGGAATTGGATTGTTTATTTCCACCTAAATTTGACATGGCATTTCCTTAATTTACATTTTTTTAATTTAAAAATATTGCAGGAATTCATGAGTTCATTGGATTCAGATAATTGATTTCATTCATGATAAAATGACTAATATTGAAGATTACTTGCTTATCCCAAAATCGGTGCATCATAATATTCTATCATATGGGGGATCTGCATTGAAATTGACACATCAATTTATAATTATGCTGCAATTCACTTGATTAATTCATTGTGATTTATGACTATCAAAATAATACTGATGATTCTTGGTCCTATGCTACAGTCTGATTGAATTCAGTCTTTTCGGCAGCTCTTAAAGAAACTTTTGAAATCCTCTCATCTTGTATCAATTACATGTCGTTGAAGTTAGCACCAACTTCAACACCAACTTTTTGAATAGAGTTTGTACAGAATAGGAAACCACACGTTTAGGTACTACTGATGACGCAGAGTTTGTACAGCCAAAAAGTTTTCCAAAATTCGAACTCCTTCACCTTCAAAATTCAAATTTAAATTCGAAAAATTGGTGCAAGTATTGGTGCTACCTGGTTAGCGAGTTTGTACAGCATTCCGATGGAAAAATTTAGATACAAGAGCAAAAACCTGAGTTTGTACAGCAACTTCCAGCACTTTCCTTACACGAACAACCGGAAAAAACCGCCGAAAACCGATTTTTTCAAAAAATGATAAGATTTTCCAGAAAAGTTCTTGGTGCTACATGGAAAATGAGTTTGTACAGTGCTCTAACCGGTGGAAGAGTGTTCTACTAATCCAGTCTGAGTTTGAACACACACTTCTCCGACACTCCAGCACTCCTACGACCGGTAAATACCGGTTATTGTACAGTAACTACAAGAATACTGCCCATTTATGAACAAATCAATTGGTGCTACATGGAAAATGAGTTTGTACAGTGCTCTAACCGGTGGAAGAGTGTTCTACTAATCCAGTCTGAGTTTGAACACACACTTCTCCGACACTCCAGCACTCCTACGACCGGTAAATACCGGTTATTGTACAGTAACTACAAGAATACTGCCCATTTATGAACAAATCAATTGGTGCTACATGGAAAATGAGTTTGTACAGTGCTCTAACCGGTGGAAGAGTGTTCTACTAATCCAGTCTGAGTTTGAACACACACTTCTCCGACACTCCAGCACTCCTACGACCGGTAAATACCGGTTATTGTACAGTAACTACAAGAATACTGCCCATTTATGAACAAATCAATTGGTGCTACATGGAAAATGAGTTTGTACAGTGCTCTAACCGGTGGAAGAGTGTTCTACTAATCCAGTCTGAGTTTGAACACACACTTCTCCGACACTCCAGCACTCCTACGACCGGTAAATACCGGTTATTGTACAGTAACTACAAGAATACTGCCCATTTATGAACAAATCAATTGGTGCTACATGGAAAATGAGTTTGTACAGTGCTCTAACCGGTGGAAGAGTGTTCTACTAATCCAGTCTGAGTTTGAACACACACTTCTCCGACACTCCAGCACTCCTACGACCGGTAAATACCGGTTATTGTACAGTAACTACAAGAATACTGCCCATTTATGAACAAATCAATTGGTGCTACATGGAAAATGAGTTTGTACAGTGCTCTAACCGGTGGAAGAGTGTTCTACTAATCCAGTCTGAGTTTGAACACACACTTCTCCGACACTCCAGCACTCCTACGACCGGTAAATACCGGTTATTGTACAGTAACTACAAGAATACTGCCCATTTATGAACAAATCAATTGGTGCTACATGGAAAATGAGTTTGTACAGTGCTCTAACCGGTGGAAGAGTGTTCTACTAATCCAGTCTGAGTTTGAACACACACTTCTCCGACACTCCAGCACTCCTACGACCGGTAAATACCGGTTATTGTACAGTAACTACAAGAATACTGCCCATTTATGATCATGGAATGATAAGTTTCTCTAAGTTGGATGTCAAAGTAAGTGACTTCAAAGTCTCTTTTACCTCATGATTGGGGTAAATACGACACGGTCTGGGTGTTTTTGCATCTGAGTACGTTTTCATATAGATTTGCGAATTAAACTCCGATGATGTGTTGGGAATGCAGTATGAAATGACGGTGATGTGTTTCGCTCCTATCTTGGTAATAGAGCAACTGATCTTTACAAGAAAATCCTAAGTGCTACCTTATCGCTACCTAGAATAGACATTTTCACATATAGAAGTGGATCTTGGTTTATTTGTGATTGCAGAATTGATGTAGATCATTATTTCGATACACTAGGTGACATGCCACGCTCAATCACGCGTAATTACACATGACCCCAAACATTCGTGGCTATGCGGGATATTGCTGCAATATAAGTTAGTATAGTTGGCAGTCCTGTTATATAGACTTTGCGTCTCATGTGTCTGCCTGTATCAGAGGCTAAACAATGTGATAGGACCTCAATTTCATGCTCAGGGAAGACAGAACATGCTTAGTGGTTCATCTTAGTGGTTCAAGTGGCAGCGCAAACAACCGTGGACGACGCGCAAACTATAAACGCTCGCCCGCGCGTATTCTTAAACATCTCCCATGTTTTAACAGCATCAGATCAAGTGATTTCTGACTCTTAGTGCAGCGCATATATACGCGGGTAGAAGAATAGAATGTCCTTAACCACGGATGTTTGGGGTGTTCCGTAATTGCGCCTGAATAACGCGTGGCATGTCACCTAGTGTAGATTTATGTTTATGTGAGATAAAAATGGGCAGCGTTTATAGTATGTAAGCGTATTTTGAAGCTGAATAGGCCTATTTTTAAATAGGATACATGCATGAAATGCTACAACTGATATACGTTAAAAAACAGAATTAGCCTATTTTAGAAATATACGAGGCATTAGAGAAAAGAATATCAGAATTAGGCCTAAATATCGTAAAGGTTTCTCGTTCTTTCTGGACGTAGATCCTTTCGTTTGATTGACTTGAAATGGCACCTAGCTGTTATTAATCGATCGAAATCCATAAACTCGAAACAAGCTTGGATCTTGAGCATTGCACCCTATTGTCGTTTGAGACATCTATGATTTCAAAATATGTTGGTGACGATTTTATTGACACATGCAGGAGTGTATCAAAAACTTAAGCGACAAAAATGTCGACAAAAAAAATCTGTTTCAAGAAATGTTATTGTCCATCAAAATATGAACTCTGCGTAGAATGGTGCACAAAACTCTGGAAAAAGCCCGAGTACGTCATAAAGGTCACGGGTGGAAAGCTTGATGTAGGCGGTACTCCAAAAATCAATAGCTGCACCAAATTCAAATGTTGACATAGGAGAAGGACGACAGATGAATATCGAGTTCTCAATTTTTACATACTCTATTACAGTAGGAAGCACAGCATAGAAAAGTCAGATAGGATAAAAATGACTTGCGACATTTATGGAATGAAGACCGAATATCTTAGATACGATAATGATCGGACAGTCCGAAGCGCATATAGAAAAACAACTACAAGGTATAGAAAAGAGGAACATCGCTGAAAATGCCTGTACTAAGTTGTGTCAACCAATTGTAGTCAAAACAATTACAAATGCACTTAAAAATCACGGCAAAAAACAGCAATCTTGATAATAAGTGTTGCTTGTAATTCATCACTAATATCTGGAGAACAATCGAAGGGATAATAAATGTAACAACTGGATATACTTGTCCATAGTCTAGCTGATAGGACGAAACAATGGAAACCGTAGAATACAAAGGGAAAAGGTTTGTCTGCATATGTGAATTTAAGGTACCGCGGTTAGGTATAAGTAAAATCCGGAAAACAATCAAAGGTATTGTTAAGAAGACCGATTGCAGACATAATGTCGTATAT
The DNA here is from genome assembly GCA_907163375.1 of Prostheceraeus crozeri. NCBI lineage: Eukaryota > Metazoa > Platyhelminthes > Polycladida > Euryleptidae > Prostheceraeus > Prostheceraeus crozeri. The sequence continues at coordinate 330,863 of CAJQUW010001476.1, read as the reverse complement.
TTCATTAACACAGCATTACGTTAAAATCGAGACCATCACTCACCACACAAAGGTCTGAACAGCAGTCCGCGATCATGTGCATAGCTGAAACACAGTGAATCTCAAGTGTCATGGAAATCTCACGTCACAGGTATAAAAGTAAGAATTGTACAGGCTTGCGTATAGCCTATACGATGAACCTTAAATGACCAAAAATGTGACCAAGCGATAAAGTTTTTAAAATACAAAAGGAAATGGTCGGGATAAGATCAATTACTACAAATTTCATGAATGCTCATGACAAGCAGAATAAAGTAGTGGTCAAAATATTTCAATTTCGTGTTCACACTCAAAAAATGTTGAAAACTTATCGCTCAAACATGAGAGCAGGGGAGTCATAATCGTAGTTGTTGAGCAGACACTCTCTGTAATCAGTCACGCATGTTCAGATACACTACATGCTCACTAAGTTGATAATTTGAATAATTTCAAATGAAAGAATGTGATCACCAGATGTCTTAACGAGCGGTGTAGAAGGCAACCTACTGATTTTCAAGTTATGTCGCACAACCCGAAGTATAGCTCCTTCAAATGAAATATGCGTTACATTGCAATAACCGCAATGTAGGTTCAACCCAACTGATAGAAATAGGAACTTGATTTTCTGAACCTTAACTGATGATGTTAATCACCAGATGTATCAAAAATTGTATCACAGTCAGGCAGGCTAGTTAGGCTCTCAGTTCAGTAGCCATAAAATGTTGACATATAAAACTTACGGGATATATTCATTGCTAATCTCATTTTTGTTGATTTGTTCATCGTCAAATATTTGAACAATTAGATCTTTTCATGTGCTAATACTAATTAAATGATGCTGTATAAATGAGCGTAAACCTAGCAAACTTACATATCACTTCATTTTCCTATGTGAAAGTTTGTAATTCTATGTGCCATTTAAACATAAACAGCCGCGAATAGATTAAGAAATACAAATACACACAATTCGCTGCAAAAGATGGAATTTCGACCTTCAGTCATCCGCCAAATTTTTAAATCAACATGCGATAGTTAAGTGACATTGATCGTTGATTGTAGATGAAAATATTGAACATGCAGTGTATAAAAATATTGCAGGATTATAATTACGATAGGCTGGCTTGGGGAAATGCAACATAAGGTAAATGCGATTAGGTTGTAGCCCAAACCAATAGCTCATAGCCAAGAAACCGTTCAGTTTGCATCCATATGTGCCTGCATACAGGCAATCTCTTAGATTGGCAGATAGCCAATCTCTAAGGCATTTTATTTCGCAAAAGTATTGCATACCACCCTGGCACTTGGTGAAAGATTTGGCAGTTTTTGAAAATTGGGCCTTATTTGCTTTACTCTGCAACAAATTTTGTTTGCTGTCAAGAGAAGCAAGCTGGAATTAAATATGGGCGACCTTTTATATCACAGTAAGATGTCAAGTTCATCCACACGAAATAGCGGATTCGATCGAATACCTCTTCATTATTTACGTAGCCCGATCGATTTTGGTAGTGAAAACCAGGTCCGGGGTAAATGCGACAAGGCCCATCGAGATAGGTGCGACAACGTGCAAAATTTTGATTTTTGTCGCTTAAGTTTTTGATACACTCCTGCATGTGTCAATAAAATCGTCACCAACATATTTTGAAATCATAGATGTCTCAAACGACAATAGGGTGCAATGCTCAAGATCCAAGCTTGTTTCGAGTTTATGGATTTCGATCGATTAATAACAGCTAGGTGCCATTTCAAGTCAATCAAACGAAAGGATCTACGTCCAGAAAGAACGAGAAACCTTTACGATATTTAGGCCTAATTCTGATATTCTTTTCTCTAATGCCTCGTATATTTCTAAAATAGGCTAATTCTGTTTTTTAACGTATATCAGTTGTAGCATTTCATGCATGTATCCTATTTAAAAATAGGCCTATTCAGCTTCAAAATACGCTTACATACTATAAACGCTGCCCATTTTTATCTCACATAAACATAAATCTACACTAGGTGACATGCCACGCGTTATTCAGGCGCAATTACGGAACACCCCAAACATCCGTGGTTAAGGACATTCTATTCTTCTACCCGCGTATATATGCGCTGCACTAAGAGTCAGAAATCACTTGATCTGATGCTGTTAAAACATGGGAGATGTTTAAGAATACGCGCGGGCGAGCGTTTATAGTTTGCGCGTCGTCCACGGTTGTTTGCGCTGCCACTTGAACCACTAAGATGAACCACTAAGCATGTTCTGTCTTCCCTGAGCATGAAATTGAGGTCCTATCACATTGTTTAGCCTCTGATACAGGCAGACACATGAGACGCAAAGTCTATATAACAGGACTGCCAACTATACTAACTTATATTGCAGCAATATCCCGCATAGCCACGAATGTTTGGGGTCATGTGTAATTACGCGTGATTGAGCGTGGCATGTCACCTAGTGTATCGAAATAATGATCTACATCAATTCTGCAATCACAAATAAACCAAGATCCACTTCTATATGTGAAAATGTCTATTCTAGGTAGCGATAAGGTAGCACTTAGGATTTTCTTGTAAAGATCAGTTGCTCTATTACCAAGATAGGAGCGAAACACATCACCGTCATTTCATACTGCATTCCCAACACATCATCGGAGTTTAATTCGCAAATCTATATGAAAACGTACTCAGATGCAAAAACACCCAGACCGTGTCGTATTTACCCCAATCATGAGGTAAAAGAGACTTTGAAGTCACTTACTTTGACATCCAACTTAGAGAAACTTATCATTCCATGATCATAAATGGGCAGTATTCTTGTAGTTACTGTACAATAACCGGTATTTACCGGTCGTAGGAGTGCTGGAGTGTCGGAGAAGTGTGTGTTCAAACTCAGACTGGATTAGTAGAACACTCTTCCACCGGTTAGAGCACTGTACAAACTCATTTTCCATGTAGCACCAATTGATTTGTTCATAAATGGGCAGTATTCTTGTAGTTACTGTACAATAACCGGTATTTACCGGTCGTAGGAGTGCTGGAGTGTCGGAGAAGTGTGTGTTCAAACTCAGACTGGATTAGTAGAACACTCTTCCACCGGTTAGAGCACTGTACAAACTCATTTTCCATGTAGCACCAATTGATTTGTTCATAAATGGGCAGTATTCTTGTAGTTACTGTACAATAACCGGTATTTACCGGTCGTAGGAGTGCTGGAGTGTCGGAGAAGTGTGTGTTCAAACTCAGACTGGATTAGTAGAACACTCTTCCACCGGTTAGAGCACTGTACAAACTCATTTTCCATGTAGCACCAATTGATTTGTTCATAAATGGGCAGTATTCTTGTAGTTACTGTACAATAACCGGTATTTACCGGTCGTAGGAGTGCTGGAGTGTCGGAGAAGTGTGTGTTCAAACTCAGACTGGATTAGTAGAACACTCTTCCACCGGTTAGAGCACTGTACAAACTCATTTTCCATGTAGCACCAATTGATTTGTTCATAAATGGGCAGTATTCTTGTAGTTACTGTACAATAACCGGTATTTACCGGTCGTAGGAGTGCTGGAGTGTCGGAGAAGTGTGTGTTCAAACTCAGACTGGATTAGTAGAACACTCTTCCACCGGTTAGAGCACTGTACAAACTCATTTTCCATGTAGCACCAAGAACTTTTCTGGAAAATCTTATCATTTTTTGAAAAAATCGGTTTTCGGCGGTTTTTTCCGGTTGTTCGTGTAAGGAAAGTGCTGGAAGTTGCTGTACAAACTCAGGTTTTTGCTCTTGTATCTAAATTTTTCCATCGGAATGCTGTACAAACTCGCTAACCAGGTAGCACCAATACTTGCACCAATTTTTCGAATTTAAATTTGAATTTTGAAGGTGAAGGAGTTCGAATTTTGGAAAACTTTTTGGCTGTACAAACTCTGCGTCATCAGTAGTACCTAAACATGTGGTTTCCTATTCTGTACAAACTCTATTCAAAAAGTTGGTGTTGAAGTTGGTGCTAACTTCAACGACATATCAATTACGATGTATGGATCTTGTATATACGTGTAGTTATTTGATTATGCCTATCTATCTGGTCTAGTAGCAAACGCACTTCTATTGGAAAAATACACTGTATATGGATGACATTAATATGTTAATTTATCTCCGTCAGAAAAAGCGGTTGATATCAATTATTCATCGCGTGGATAACGTCGCAACATAAGTACACAAAAGTCACCAATTTGACTCACAGGAGACATTCGTTTCCTTATTATAGTGAACTAGTAAGGCCCCCGGAATTCGTCCAGGATTTATATGCATAAGTATGTTAAATTAAGACAGTGCTAGTTACATTTTTGCATACCAAGTTTACCAACTCACCTTTAGGACAGAATTTCGATATTTACAATATTTCGGGCACGACCCTCCGGAGATTTTATGTTCACCGACGACAGTGTTTATACGCCCGAATTCCAAAAAAAGAAAGCTGAGCGAAAAAATAAAGCTGAAAATTGCTACTTCAAACGAATTCAAATTCACATTCCCCTGACATACATGATGCAAAATTAGAAGTTAAAATATAAAAAACGTATTTTCCTTCATTCGTGTAGGCTAACAATCTTTCGAAATTTTTCTGTCTCTGTCATCACTCTGTTCAGTCTCTTGTCGTCGTTTCGGAACAGCTCTGTCCATTGATTTTCTTTCTGATCTGAAAGAGGAGAAATGTCGCTTTGCCTCCACTCATTTAGTAGAAATTAAACAAGATGCAAATTATAAGCTGTACGGATTCAGAGGGCATTCATTCTTATGATAATGATATTTCTCATTAACTTTTAATTACTTCTTATCATTAAAATGAAATTAATTTCTACTAACTTCCATCAGCCATCCTCCGGCTACAAAAACAGCAAATCAGAATCACTTAAATAAGATGTGAAATTGATGCTGACTGAACTATCAAAGTGCATACTTTTATTAAATTACAACCATTCTAGGCAAATGAGCTGTTTAGTGCCATCATATTTATGTACATTGTACATATACATGTAGTTGATCAATACCACTTGATTTAGGCTATATACGGGCAATTATGATGGACGACAGCAAGAAAACCATTGACCTATTACTTTTATGCGATTATAAACATGTGCTGTGCATGTAGCTCTAGATCTTTATGAGTCATCCGCTAGCATTATTAGCATACATACATGTGTACGCGTATATTCCAATAAAAGAAAGAGCTGCTCGATTCCCAAAGAAGCGTATTTGAACTATAAATTCAATTATAAGAACATACTCTTCAATTTTGCTGGAAATGCTGGCATCTGTGCGCTCAACTCTGCATTAAGAAGGGTATTCTTGTTATGACGTGGACTCTTTTAAGAAGGCTATTGATTTTATAGTGTCTGAAGTCTACATTTCTTTTTCCGGTTACGTGTTCAGACAAATTCGAGGAGTACCAATGGGAGGGAATTGCAGTCCTTTACTTGCCGACTTGTTTCTGTTAAATTGCGAATTTGCTTTTATGAAACAATTGGTTAAAAATAAAAAGTTTGGACTAGCTAAATTATTGTCAAACACTTCGAGATATATAGACGATATATGCGTAATAAATTACAAGCATTTCAATACCTTAATTCCGAAAATTTACCCAATGGAGCTTCTTGCAGATAGAAACGGAGTCAATGACAAAGCCGTTGTTTACCTCGATGTGAGACTCCAATCTAGTAGTGACGGTCTTCGAACCTCAATATATCATAAAGTGGAAGATTTTGATTTCCCTGTTGTTCTGTTGACATTTCCAGACAGTGCAATACCTTATAACATGGGAATTAATGTATTTGCCGGCCAGGTTTTACGTTATTGTCGCATCTGCTCACATCTTGAAGATCTAATTAAACGAATTAATATGACACTTTTTGTGATGAGCAGCAGAGGATATTGTAAGTCTAAAATGAAGGCATGTACTGAGAAAATCCTAACCGGTCATAACAATTTTCTAGTCAAGTTTGGATATTTCTCAGCCAGGCAGCTGACATCGCAGTGCGCATTTTAAACAATATAATTAACACTGTTTTCTAAACATTTTTTTTTTTATTGGTTATACCATTTCAGTATTTCACACATATATTTTAGTTTGTTTTGGATGTATCCGTCTTTTGCGGTTGTTTTGTTTTTGTTTTTACTATTACTATCAGTATTACTTATTATTACACATATCATTACTGTATTGATTTTAGAATGCCAGCCGCATATAAGTTTATGCGGGGCCCCGCCCGCCTGGGCTTGAGCGTTCAGGTAGAGGGGCCGAAACGCAACCAGGCGGGTACCTGCTGACGACTGGCTATTGTTTTATTTGTTTTAACGTTTGTTCTTTTTTTTTTTTTTTTTTTTATCGCTAACTACCCTAGTGTGATGAATGGACTGTGTCGGTTACTGGTCTCCATGGGGTTGACATGGTGATTACTAAGTGTCTATTTATATATAAGTTCCTAATCAATCGAGCCTGAAACTTTGACCAAGGAGATCACTTCTTAAGCGGCCTTGTACGATCTCGTACACTTAAGGGTGAAGTCCAGCCCGTATAGCGCTATGTTATGGACCCCCGGGTAGGTCCGCCCGGCACGCAATCAGATCCGTCAAGTCTTTGTGCTTAAAGACCTTCATGCATTCATGCATTTGTCGAGGATCACAAGTCAGAGGACCATTAGGGGTAAGGTCCAGCCCCGCTTTAGAAGCGCTGAGTGAAAAATGGACTAGTGGGAAGGTCCTCCACACCGATCTCAAGTTTGGCTCTAAAATGTAGTCCTAGGATAGTCAAAAGTTTGACGCGCCTTGAACGTTTAATGTCTGCCGGTGGGAACGCACCACCTGTCCTCTTAAGGACAAACCTTAAGTCTTATTAACTATAAGTTTATTAAAATTATGAAACATGTAGACATCGTTATGGGAATGTCCCAGCTTCAATTGTCTCTCGTAAGCGCTTTTCAAATCCTTCAATGCCTGTTGAAGGCGTTGTTCTGCTTCTATGGTCTCTCTGCTGACTTCAGCCTTCTCGCTTTGTAGCGATTTCCTCGTCTCCATTAACTTCCCGATCTCCTTCTTCCGTTGACTATTTTCTTCGACAAGTCTCCTCAATTTGTCTTCTGCTTTCAGTCGTGCTTCTTCTTCTTCTTCACGTTTCTTTTGCTTCTGTTGTTGTTGAAGATGTTAGTGATACTTCCCCCTAGCTGAAAAACCATCTTTGACCAACGAGTCGGGGATTGGAACGGTGTACGAGTGCCTGGCTCGGAGGAAACTGCGGGAAAGTAACAAATTTCTCCGCGTCAAGTCTGCAAGTTACAAAAGATAGCATAAAAGCTAACAGTAAAATGCGGAATAATACACACGTATGTCTGTCGACCAAGTATGAGTTGGCTCAATAGCTACAAATATATTAAAGTATTTAGGCCTAAATCACTACCTACCTGAAATGTTACTCCTTTTGGACATCATGGGATTTGCCAATGCGCCGCTCAGCATCGCTGCTTCCATGAAAAAGTGTACAACAGGCTCGTGCAAGCAAGCACAAATTGGGACATTTTCCTTCTTTTGATAACATTCCACAGAATCACAGGATCGGAGTGATCTAAATCATCCACTTGTAGATTGTACAGGCGAACTTCCGTGACCAATTGATCCATGTTTTTCTTGGGTATGACATTTGGAAGTCGCTTTGCAATTTTGTGCACTGACTTTTCAGTAATCGGACGACATCCAGCAATAAACTTGAGATTTTTCAAGACTTTTGACTTGAATGGCAAGTTCTTTGCCAAGTATGAAGCCAGGATGCTGTAGTATGACCGTAACTGAAAGACAAAATATTAGGCCTGGATTATAAGCTGCGGCGATTTTTAGATTTCACCGTGACATTTTTAGATAGGGTACATTTCGATCGATTTTATTTGCAATGTGGTCTATTTGCAACACTGACTGAGAAATAGGCCTACAGTGCATGTCCTCTATCTGAACTGAATATCATAACAGAGCATATAATCAAATAATATTCTTTGTGTTTTTCAACATGCCTCAATCTACGTAGATTATCGCATTTATCCATTTCTGAGAAAAAGAAGAGACAGATTAACTGTAAAACATTACCTATCGAAACATTTTGAGTAACTTGACCAAGATTCGCTTAAAGTTCAATTACACAATTCACACATTTGAAAATTGCTAACCCTACTCAACGGGACAAACAGACTGAAAATGGATAATGACGTATTTGAAAGTTGACATGCCAACTTTTCAAAAACAAAACTGAAAGCACAGCACTTAACAAGTGCCAACAAGTGTAAACGAAGCGAAACAATGTGAACATGTTTAACACATGTATTACTTTGAATAATATTGAGCGATTGGATCCCTCAAGTCTGCTATAAAGAGCAAGCGCATCTCTTCCGATGATCATGTTTTCCATATTCACAAAATTACGACAATCTTCAAAGTCAACTTTCCTAACTTTATTGTTTTCCATAGTGCATTGTCGAATGAATTGTACGGCAATAGATGAGAGCAAAGATGCTCTTCATGCATCTTGTGAACTAAGACCGAAGATTCCTGAAGATAGACAAGTTGGATCCACTTTTATGGTGATTCCACCAAGATTGATGTGATAGAAAATGCATGAAATCAACGATAATTGACAATTAGTGTACTCAAAAGATCACATCCTAACAACGCAATTATGAACTACACCAGGGATCGGCAAGCGATTTAGGCCACTCGGCCGTTTCAGGGGTCAAGAAGGCGCACTACGCTAGAGCAAAGACGAATGGGCCGGTGAAAATAAGGTGTTTTATATAGAAATGAACACCATCGATGGACAGATTCTTCTACTGATGATGAATTCAACGGCAAGATATTAAAAGATGATCGTCCGTGAGTCTATTCTTACAATATTAGAGACCAGCTGCTCTTGAAACTTCGCAGTATAATTTGAAGGAGAACCGACGGGTCAGACATCAGCTTGGCCGACCGTACTGGAACAGTGACTAGGCCGTATCCGGTCCAAAGGCCGGAGTTTGCCAACTACTGGACTACAACAACTACATTAGAAACTGCGATTGAATAGATACGTGGGTCAGTCAATAAATACAGTCCGTTTCATAAAAAGTGGATCATCCTAAAATTTGACTAAATGAAACATAAGTATGATACAGAAAGCATTTTTCATGTTTTTTCATGTCCCTAATATATTTAAATGTCCTTATATAATCTGATAAGCTATGATACAGTAACGGTTCTTAAGAAGCTAATATTTTGTGGCCCTACTCTTATTGTCAATGACATTACCAATTCGTCTAGGCATTGATTCGATAATATCGTTGATTTTTGACTGATCTAACTTTCTCCACTCTCTTTTTAACAGTGACGTAAGTTGTGATACGCCATCTGTAGGTAGCAGTGAACGACGAACGTTACGTTTTAGAATACTCCATACATTTTCTATGGGATTCAGATCAGGAGAACGAGCTGGCCAAGATAATGTCCTAAGCCCTAATTGAGACTTGCATAAGTTGACTCTACTACTCCTGTGACACGTAGCATTATCATCCATAAATAACCAAGTCGATGGATCACCAAGTTGATCTGTCATTTGGCCAATGTTCATTCGTAAAACATTCACATAGCGTTCAGAATTCATGGTTCCTTGCTGTATGTGAAGTTCAGAGCGGCCATTGGTCCAAATGTCAGCCCAAATCAGTAGAGTCGCACCACCTTGTACCCGGGGACGATGTAAATGTCTCGGAATTTCCTGATCAGATTTTATCCATAATCTCAATCGACCATCACTCCTTCAGACGGACTGATCCTTCATCAGACCAGACAACCCGATCCAATTGATTTCGCCAGTGACAATGACTCATTGCCCATCTGAGACGTCTTTTTGTATGCTGATCTGATAATTCGATCTGAGAAGGCCTCTTACAGCTCTTGAAATTCGACTCAATAAGTCTTCTACGAATAGTGGACTTAGAAATAGACGAGTCTAGTGCAACCATATCAGTTAACGAGAGACTTGGATCAACTTTAACAAATCTCAAAATTAGGCGGTCTCTACGTTTGGATGTTTTGCGTGGACGGCCAGAGCCCTCTTTACAACAGAGTCAAAAATCATCTTTATGCCATCGATGGACATTTGTGTAAGGGACATTTAGTCGCTTGCTTGTAGCTCGCAAAGAAAACCCTAGTTTTAGCAAGACTGACACTTTGCCTTTTGTGAATGCGATCTCGTTATTGTTCATTTGTGCTTTGTATTGTTTTCAACCGGTAAGAGATAGATTTCTAGCTGAAAGCAATCAGGAGTGCTGCCAACACCACCGCAACGAAGTCAGGAAGCTATGGAACATGAAGTCCAGTTAATGACATGTAGCAGTTACATTATTGCTGATGAATAATGGTGCTATACTGGCTCTGATTGACCGATTTTGTTTATTTTTGTTTTGCTTGATAGATTTTGGCTTGTAGAACAACATATTACATAACAAAGGAAACAAATGTAATTTTATAAGAGTGAGGTATGATTTTGTGTAACATTGCTAAATGAAGATCAAATTATCTACTACTTTTTTGTCTATAACAGGAAAACAACTCAATATTCATGCTTGAAATTTCCAACAATGATATTAGTAAGCACAACTGACATATCTTTCAAATTTCAGAGAAATTAGTTCAAGTTTGGCGGAGTTAGACAAAGTTGAAGTTAAGGCGATGTTTAAGGGTGATCCATTTTTTATGAAACAATCTGTAGGTTTCCCTGCCTTGTCACGCGCAATGCAAATATTTTCAAGACTCCTGTTTGTGATGAAATGATAGCCGGGTGTATTCTTGTCATTTCACCAGGAGCGCGTTTCCGTCTGATTCTTATTCTTAATTTGACACACAATCGATTTCTGACAACTTCTCCAGTATGTCCGGATATCATATTCGATTTGACACAAGGTTGGTTTCAGCCATTCTGTCAGTCTTGTCGAGCTCAGATTACTCGCAATGTGACATTCATGTCTTCATCAAGTTCCTGGTTGCATTTGAACCCTTCCAATCACAGAATTAGACAGGTCGTCTCTTCTTCCGTTTGACTAGAAGGGAAGCATTGGAACATGTAACGTTAATGAAATGGCACAATCTCCTGACTAAATACCATAGCAATCGAACAATAAGCAGCCAGTTCAACATTAAACACGCCAAATTGTGCAAAGTTTCAGTGACTGTTTTCAACCGAATCACACAGCCAAGAGACAGTCGATGTCAAGTTCTACAGAGAAGTTTGTGAACGTTTTTTCATGCGCCTGCTAACTTTTTTTAAAATGATCGCAGGGCCCAACATTATCGAGAAAACTTCTACGCAATGATCTGAATTCTTCGAATCTGAAGGAGTCGTGGCGATCGGAGCATTTTGAAGGAATTCAGAGCAATCCGCAAGCGACGCACGACTATTTTTCCTATCTCTGTAAGGTATTAAAAATTTCTTTTTGCCCACTTAATAAGTTCTTGCATGTGCCATCTGTTTGAATCAGTCTGCACTTCTAGCAAAGTGACACGATTAAACAATCTAGTTCTGTGCTTCCAATTGATATTCACGCCGAGATATTGAGATTTATGGGAGGACCGCTCTCCTTCAATTCTAACAGTGAGGAAGAGCATGTGCAAGTTCCAAGATCACAGAACAGACTTCTCTGATCACCAAGAGTTTACCACCATGTTTCACTCAAGCTGTTCCATGGCTGATGAAGGTGAGAGAGAACTTGTGCCTCATAAATGTTGTCTTCCGTTGAAAACTGCTCGACAGTTTGAACGGCTTTGTGACTATTGTTGTGAGGTTATCGCCATTGCCAGATAGCAGTTCCCCACATCGCTGACATCTTCCCTACGCTGCACATGCAGACTTCCTGCTTTGTTCATACGCAAGCACGGCGTGTGGTAAATTCATCCCTCAAATTTAAAAAGTACTACTACTCATTACTAAAAAAGTATGTCATGATCATAATGATGTAATATGCAATCACAAGGGCGTATATCAAACATAGAGTAAATATGTTAGGTAGAGTGGTAACTCCGTATTTATTAAATCCCCAATGTGTATACACTTTCGATTTTATTAAATGAACTCAAAGGAGATACAGTCGGAATTGTTTCTAAATGTGAGCTATGCGCATTTATGCAGTTTTGTAGAAATTACAACGGAATTGACTGATCATGATAGCAAAGCAGAAGGAAATGATATTATTTTGCAGAGCCTGGGAGAGGCAATGTTGGCAACTCGATGACCTGCACTACTCTGATATCAAGGAATTCATCAAGGAAAGTTGATCAATTAAATTTTTCATCAAATATTTTCGACAACAAAATACCAATTTAGAGAGATAATGTTTTTATCAGATTATGCAGGGTTTTTTTAAGGCGATATACGCGCCCGATTTGGGCGGGTAAAAATTTCAAATGGACGGGTAAAATTTCGGATGTCAACTCGGACCACTGTCCATGTCAGTCCTTTTGTTTTTCACATAAGGCGAATAATTCGAATTATTCGCATAATTCGAATTTAAAAATTATTAAACCCAACCCTATTTCAGGTGTGGATAATCTATACGAAACCTATTTATGTTCGATTATGCGATTCACAACCATCGTCAAGTTAACAAATACAAAACTTTCCTTCACTCACAGGCATTTAAAAGTAGGAAGTTATCAAAACGGAAATACTATGTAGACATGTAGTAGACCATGCCAAAATAAATTTTACTGGTTGCGAATGAAGAAATACATTCGCAGTGGTGCTTTCTTGTCTCACATAGCTTACTTCATTTATAGAATTTGCATCACTGAAAGTTATGGAGGTGTACAACTGTACATTACATGTATGTATGCCCCCTATCGTAGTTGACAATGAATTTCGATCGTTAAAGAGATATTCAATTTTTAAGTAATAATTGTAACACAACTTTTCATCATCCATGACTTAACTAAGCAATTTGCAGACTTTTGCAGTGCAAATAACACATTCATCGCTTATCAACGGTTATTTACATTCTTTAACTTCACTTCTCATTGATATGCGGCACTGTTTCGTTGATCATCAATTGGCTCTTGTCGATGAGGATTGACGTTGCAGAATGCAATTTGTCTTTACATAAATTGCAGTTAGCCATATTCACTGTCAAATCATGTAGTGTATTATGCATTTATCATATATGCTTTTACTTCAAGTTCAAGAGACAATTTTCCACTGTTCCTCTCCTTTTTATCCAGCAATTGTTGCTGTGCACATTTTAGTGCATGTACGTCATGTAGGCATATATTGTACCACCACCTCTAATTTGGTGAATATTCAAAAGACGCAACTTTGTTTCCGCTTTCTTTTTACAGCTGGAAAGGAAATTGAAAGAAAGATCTACAAGCTTTGTTTTGCTTTGTTTTAGATTGGCGGGTAGAATTTGGGAGTGGGCGGGTAAACGAAACCTTAAAAAAACCCTGGATTATGTATAGCAGATGGCTACTAAAGACACACGTGTTGATAAGGCTGTGATATTTATTATTTGTGAAGCGGAAGCTACAAACTTGACTTGAATATCATGAAAACGAGATTATCAAAATTGTGTTTATTAGCAAGTTCAATACATTAACGGGTAATCTGACACGTTTTAAATTATCTTTCACTTGATGATTCCTGCAGGCCTCAAAATTTCCGTTTCTATAATGAAATGATACCGGAAGACATGCTGAGATAAACTTTAGGAAAATGGCACAAATGAGTTGAGATGTAAACATTCTCCGTTAAAATTCCTTAATGTGATAAGCAGCTATAAACAAACTTTTCGTAAGGCGCTGCATCGGTCAGTCTCATTCATTTGTCTACGAACGTCTAAAGAAAGTCCAGATACACCGTACTCATGGAATCAAACATGCGCTTATTGATAACTAATAGAGGAAAGCCGAGGCTGATTCACAACAACTTTGATTATACGAGGAAAAAAGAAAATAAAGACCTGAGTATCGCATGGATTTGCGCCCTGCCTCGTTGCGGCGGTAAATTGCGAACCGATTGTCCCCCTCACTACCGAAACCCAACCCTCATGAGAAGTCATAATCATGAGCCAGATAGCATGCGGATCGAGGTCTTGGAGTGCCGGCAACAAATGAAACTCGATCCTGAGAAGGTGACTACTCAGGTGTTCCGGAACGTCTCTATCCGCAAACCGATCTTGAGGTAGTCGTAGCACTACCCAGCAAGGATCAAGTTGGAAGAGCTCTCCGATATGAGAGATCGAAACAACGACCTCCATTACCGACATCTGCTGAGAGTCTGATCTTGGCGCCGTATCAGACCGTGACAATGGATGACGACCGATTTCTCTGTGATACTTTAATAAACAATGAGAGACTCCTAATTTTTGCAAGTGATCCTCTACTGCACCTCTACTTCAGACATTGTTTTCGCTGATGGTATAATAATAGTAAACCGAAGATTGAATTGTCCGAGGGATGAATTTACCGGAGATGATATTTCCGAGGGACGAATTTACCGGGGATGAAATTTCCGAGGGATGAATTTACCGCACGCCGACCGTGCATCCCACGATGACGTCACGCCTGGTTTATTCGCGCGCCTCTCTCTTGTCTCTCAGATCGAGTGCGTCACCACTCATTCGTAAAGCCAGGCGCGCTCTCTGGTTTTTCGGACTTTTTCGTCATCCACATACTACTTCATCTGCTACGTCAGTAACGTCGTCTAAACCATCGACTTATGAGGAAGTCAAGAAAGACCAAACGGTGCACCTCTGCCGTCTTTGCGAGAGGTTGTGTCTTATCTCTCCTCTCGTTAGACAACCTGCGTTTATGAGATTTCTCTAATTTTCTTCGCTTCATCGCCACCTTTCACGAAGAAAGTTATATCATCTGAATCGTCGTGTAATACTGTGCATTATCTGACCATGATTGCTCTTGCGTTTCCAACGGTTTTATCATAAAATTCAATTTTTTAAATTCTGCAGCTGACTCATCAACTGTGTGCATCTCATTGCATCTCTCTATTCATTCACTGCCTTGGTCGGCGTTACCTTCCCTAACAGTCCGCTGTTTTCTCTACACATCTCCCGTGTATGACATCTGAACGCGTGAAGTATTCTCGCACCGATCTCATCCGTATACATCGCGCCAATCTTCCCATTGACCTCTTGGCTGAAAACTGTTCAGTCCGTCAAAGCGTGTACACGTTAGCAGCCTTGTCTGCCGGTCAAATCTTGCCATCAATCAATCGTGCTGTTTATGCACCGACTTTTCGTTTTTTCGGATTATCTTCGACGTGTACATACAAATCGTCCAAAGCTGAAGTAGCCGAGTGGTTAGTGTCATGACGCAACTGCACTGAAGTCACTGGTTCGAATCCGTGCTGTTACGTTCTCTAGTTTTAATATTTTCAACACGAACCTTTGGTATCATGTCTTCCACTCTAACATTCCTATGCCCAGTATCGGAATGCAACCGGTCTTATTCATCAGATCAAAGCCTTTTTCAACATGTGAATATGCATTTGGCAGATCGAAATACTATCCCCAATACGTTTTTCAGTCAATACAAGCGAGTTGTCTGCAATACCTGCAACAAGAATTTTTCTACGTTACGGAAGCATACCTGTAATTCTAATGCAACCTTGATAACAAATGATAGACCAATTGAGATCGATAGTTCACAGAATATAAACGTCAGTTCAAGACAAACTCATCATGATATGTTACCTGCATCTTCAAACTCTGTAAATAATCCAAGCAATCGTGACTTGATGACTATTTTCAAAAATTTCCAGAGAGGTTCTGTTCTATACAGAATCCCCAAAGCATCAAGAGTTCAAGCAGCAAACGCTCTTCAAACCTTGATAGCATCGGTGTGTGATATGAATACCGTTGACTCTTGGATAAGTCTTTTACGCTTCCCATCTCAATGTCTATTTAAACCCAAGTCGTCTAGCCGACATCAACGGTCCCTCTCCTCTATCATCAACAGACGAATTGCTTCATATTTATCACAGCCTTTTCTGGATCAATTCGAAACAGAGGTCTCTCCCCGTAATAAAGAATATATCTTTTCAAAGGAGAAGCGCACAAAATTGGCTCAAAGGAAAATAGAAAAGGGAGATGTCAAAGGTGCTATTCGGATTCTTTCCTCAGACGATAATATCTTACCAAGCAACGAAGAAACTCTCAATAAGATAATAGAAAAGCACCCTCCACGTAAATCTAATTCCGATTTACCCATTATCAATCTAAATGAGGATTTCAACAATCCCTTACAATGTGATGAAGCTGAAGTTCGTCGAGCTATATCTAGTTTTCCTCCGGGTTCTGCCAGTGGACCGGACCTGCTCGAACCTCAACATTTAAAAGACCTTACTGCAAAAACTTGTGGAGATCCAGGTAGTCGTCTGTTGGCGGCAATTACAAGACTGAGCAATTTGATGCTTGCTGGCATGGTTCCTACTGAAATCATTCCCTTTTTGTATGGTTCGTCGCTTTTTGCACTGTCAAAACAAAACAATGACGTACGCCCTATTGCAGTGGGAACTGTGTATCGCAGACTTACCAGTAAAATTGCAGCTCGAAAGACCATCAAAGAATTGAAAGACTCCTTTTATCCCAATCAGATGGGTGTTGGCTCACCAAAAGGTGCGGAGGCCATAGTACACACAATACGAAATTATTTGAAAGAGAAATTGTTGATCAACGAACCTTTCGTGATGATCAAAGTTGACTTTTCTAACGCCTTCAATACTATTAGAAGGGATATGATTCTGCATAAGGTCAAAGAAAGAGCCAGCAGTATTTTTCCTTTTATGTGGCAAATGTACAATAACGACACTAACCTTTTTATTGATGGTGAAATCCTTTTATCGAGGGAAGGCATGCAACAGGGTGACCCTATGGGTCCGGTCGGTTTCTCCTTGGCGATAAATGATATGGTCAAAAGTTTGACAAGTAAAGTCAATTGTTGGTACTTAGACGACGGTTGTATCGCAGGCACTGTGACTGAAGTGACAAAGGATCTGAACACAATCATTGCTCTCCAGGCGGACCTCGGTCTAAGCATGAACTTGCAAAAGTGTGAGGTGTATGACCCAATGTCTCTAACAACTTCTGTCACATCCTCCTTTTTCCATCATATGAAGGCTATTTCAATGATAGATGCTACACTCCTGGGATCGCCTCTTTTCCCTCAAAGTGCCGGGTCGGTGTTCACGGACAAACTCAATTCTATCAATATACTCATTGATCGTCTAAGTGATATTGACTCCCACAGTGCTTTCTACATTTTGAAAAACTGTTTCTCAATACCGAAACTTTTATATCTTTTGCGAACATTCCCATTTTATCAATTCCCTCATTTGTTAATTAGATTCGATGATCTTCAACGAAGTGCTTTAGAGAACATACTCAACTGCTCATTGTCTCCTCGGTCCTGTGATCAAGCTTTTTTCCCTGTCTCAAAGGGAGGTTTGGGTCTTAGACGGGCAACGGACGTGGCACTTCCGGCTTTTCTGGCATCTTCACACGGTGTAGAAGCTTTTCTGCGAGATGTTTTACCTGGTTTCCAATCTGATCAGGACAAGCTTGACGCCCTTCATTCTTGGAAAGTAAAGCTTCCAAGTCAAAATGAGCCAGAACATCAATTGAGGTCTTTACAACGTTCATGGGACAAAC
Organism: Prostheceraeus crozeri; assembly: GCA_907163375.1. NCBI lineage: Eukaryota > Metazoa > Platyhelminthes > Polycladida > Euryleptidae > Prostheceraeus > Prostheceraeus crozeri. Next base: position 313,150 of record CAJQUW010001476.1, on the reverse strand, counting down.
CATTAATCGACGACGAATTTGAGAAAATTTTGAGCCAAATATCCGACCCAGTAAACAGAAGTCGCTTGCTTTGCGTATCTTCTCCAGACGCGGGTGCATGGTTGAATTCAATCCCAATTTCATGTTTTGGCCTCAAACTCAACAACGAGAATCTGCGAATTGCCATCGCTCTACGACTAGGAGCTCTTGTGTGTTTTCCTCACAAATGCAGATGTGGTGCCGACGTCGATCTTTACGGCAATCACGGTTTGAGTTGTAAACTGAACAGTGGACGAATTATTCGACACAGTGAAGCAAATGACATTATCAGACGATCATTTGCCACCGCCGGGATACCTGCTGTCCTTGAACCTCACGGCCTTAGTCGTGATGACGGCAAAAGACCGGATGGCGTGACTCTGATACCTTGGAAGTCCGGTAGAGCTTTAATGTGGGATTTCACATGCGTGGATACACTCGCCACTAGCAACATCCCAAATTCAAGACAAGGTGGAGGAATTCTGGCATCGAAAGCAGAAGATAAGAAGCGACGGAAGTATGAGAGTCTAGCTCATGATTTTTGCTTTTGTCCTTTTGCGATGGAGACTCTCGGAGCATGGGGAACTGACGCTCGAGCCCTCGTGAGGATGCTCGGAAGAAGAATAAGTGAAGTCACCGGAGAGACCAGAGCAACTCAGTTCCTGAAGCAACGTCTGAGCTTAGCCGTTCAAAGGGGAAATGCAACTAGCATTATGTCATGCATACCTCGATCGAGACCTCTTAGTGAAATTGACTATGTCTTGTGACTTTTAAATTTACTCTGCCTGTAAAAAGAACTTGATTATGTATTTTCAAAATAAACGTTCATTAAAAGAAAAAAAAAGAAAGACCATCAGACCAGCAAACAAATGTGGGATGGATTAACGTTCAGTCTCTTTCTAATAAAGGGAATACCATACAGACTATAATCAAAGAACAAAATTTCGACATCCTGGCCTTGACGGAGACCTGGCTTTCAGCGTGTGACGATATTCGCCTAAACATCGCGACGCCAGACAACTACGCCAGTGTCAATATTCCTCGCTCAACGGGACGAGGGGGTGGCGTTGCTGTCATCTATCGCCATCTAATGAAGTGTTCTCATATAACTTTGCCACCAACTTCCACGTTTGAAGCAGTCTGTGTTCGTCTATCTACTCAACGTAATCAGATTGTTCTACTCAACATCTATCGACCTGGCTCTAGCAGACCGCTGCGATCCTTTTTTGAAGAACTTACATCAGTGTTTGAGGTCATCGTATTACTCTCTTGCCCCGTCATCGTTGGCGGCGATTTTAATATACATGTGCAGAACAATGACAATCCTGATGCGCGTCATCTTAGCGAGTTACTAACGAGTTTTAACATGAAACAGTATATAAATGGACCGACTCATCGTTGTGATGGAACACTTGATCTACTGATAACATCTGCTGACTTCGAACTTGAGAACATTTCCGTGAAGCCACCTGGTATCATCTCTGATCACTCACTTGTGTGCTGCAGTTTACCACTTGCCGTTGCGTCAGAACCACCCACAACCCGCCTAGTTAGATCGTGGCGGCGAGGCGATCGTGTATCTTTGCGACAAGCGATCTTGGACAGCCCACTGTGTCAGTCTGTTGTTGTCAATAGCGATGTTGATCACTTGACTGACACATATAACAATGTCCTCCTTGATATATCAGACCGTCTCGCTCCGCTCCACAGCGTTCAGGACCGATCAGATCGACGTTCACCGTGGTTCGATGATGAATGCCGACAGGCTCGTCGTGATTGTCGTCGCCACGAGCAACGCTATCGTCGCAGTGGAAACATGGCCGATCGTGTACAGTGGATTGACCACACGCGACGTCGTTTACGGTTGTATCGACTTAAGAAAACTGCATATTGGAAAGATAAAGTGCAGCGCGACGGATCTACTCCGGCTAGCTTATGGAGATCGCTCTCTACATTAATTGGGCGTGATCGAAGATCTGAGGCGGCTTCCGAATACAGCGCAGATCAATTTCAGTCATTTTTCAAAGAAAAGATTACCAACATCCGAGCAGTTACAAAGGACAACCAATCATCATCTGTACCACAGTCAGCCTCAACATGCTTTACAAGTTTTCGTGTAATGAGCGAGGCAGATATTCGCCACGTCATTATGACTTCACCCGTCAAATCATGTGCTCTTGATCCCATACCGACATTCCTCGTACGTGAATTCATTGACCTTCTCTTACCTTTCATTACCGCCATAGTCAACACTTCTCTGTCGTGTGGAAAACTACCTAGCAGTCTAAAACTTGCCATTCTGAGACCTGGTCTCAAAAAGACGACTCTTGACCCGACGGATAAGGCGAACTACAGACCAATATCAAATTTACCATTTTTGTCAAAAATCATCGAACGTGCTGTTGCTCAACAGATCAATGCCTATCTTATTGAGGAAAACCTTCTACCACGGTGCCAATCAGCCTACAGAAAATTTCATTCAACCGAAACGGCCTTGCTACGAGTTACATCGGATGCCTCACTGCTGCTGACGATCGATGTGTGACACTCCTGAGGCTGCTCGACATGTCAGCTGCGTTTGACTGTGTCGATCACGAGCTACTACTCTTTCGACTTGAAAACCAATTTGGTTTTAAATCTGACGTTCTCCGCTGGGTGACATCTTTCCTAACGAACCGTTTGGAACGGTTTCAAACATCCAATTCAGTATCAACCACACAGCAAATGTGTCAAAGCATTCCCCAAGGCTCAGTCTTAGGGCCCTTGCTATTCAACCTGTACACAGCTGAGTTAAGTACAATCGTGGAATCCCATGGCACGCAGTTCCATCAGTACGCAGACGACTGTCAAGTGTACATTAGCGTGCCCAGTGATGAAGCCCAGTCTGCTATCGACCGATTGTCCTGCTGCGTTTCTGACCTAGGGGACTCGTTGATGGCCTCCAGACTTCGGCTTAATCCAGAGAAGACAATCGTTATCTGGTTGGGATCCAGGCAGCAAGTTGCAAAGATCAAACCTGCTAGCGTCGACATTTTGTCTACATCGATCACGCCTGTCGAGTCAGTGCGCAATCTTGGCGTTATGCTGGACAGTAACCTAACGATGTCTGCAAACGTTACAGCTGTTTGCCGATCAGCCTTTTGCTTCCTACGCCAGCTAAGAACAGTCATCCACTCCCTACCGACCGACGCTGCTAAGACTTTAGTTCATGCTTTTGTATCATCTCGTGTTGATTACTGCAGTTCACTTTTCTACAATATCTCGGATGTTCTTCTACGTCGTCTCCAAGCGGTGCAGAACGCAGCAGCCCGCCTGATCACGGGAACTCGGCGACGTGATCATATCACTCCGGTCCTCCTTGAGCTTCATTGGCTCCCAGTACGGCAAAGGATAAAGTATCAGTTAGCAGTCCATGTTTTCAAAGCCCTACACGGCATGTCTCCGGACTATATTGCAGATGAGTGCACCCTAATCAAGCATCCTGGGGATCGCAAATTAAGGTCATATGATGTGTTGACATGTGCCGTACGTAGATCACATACGCGACTTGGTGATCGAGCCTTCGCGTGTGCTGGACCTAAACTATGGAACAGCCTCCCTATCCATCTTAGGGACAGTGACCCACAGCTGAATACCTTTCGTCGGTCACTGAAAACTTTTCTGTTCAGCGCCTAGTGACTTTTACTGTTTTTGTGCGCTCTATAAATGCTCTTATAAATAAATAAATAAATAAATAATGAACACCATGGTTTATTGCGGTAACAATTATCAAAATTTAGCCAACGAAGTGCATCAATCACAACTATATCAGTCTTCTTACCTTCGAAAAAGCATGCATCCGTTTATGACTATGCTTGAAAAAAGTTGTACACATCATCTGCAAAATCGACGACCTCAGGGAGAGCTTTAGACGCAGCTATGCGGCGGGCATTAGCTACGGTGTGCAACGAACATCCTCCAACGTCAATTAGATGATTAAGACCACTTTTACTTCTGAGGAGTTTCACAACACCGGCCTGCGATCCTGCAGATGTTGGAAAGAGATCCAGAAAATATCCGACTATCTCTCTTTCTAAAAAAATGCACTTACCTCTCATCGTATTGCATTTGTCACTGAAATCGCCGATCCAGTTTTCAGTCGGAAGCTTGTTTTCGATAACAGACGTGTAGATGACATCTGCACAATTTTGAGCCTTCTGGTCACTTTCGAGTGACACAAGGTCCAGCATTTCCGTTCTAATTTCATTTTCGCCCCAATACCTTACGACTGGCATCATTCTTCCATCAGCTTCGTCAAAAGCAATGGAGTAATATGAATCATGTATTTCTTTCGAAATGATGCGCTGACAGTATGGTCCAATTGCATAATTCAATAAATAACTTTGCTTATCTTTAGCACAGGAAAATTTTTCTGCTATTTTAGAATCTGGAAACATGGCGCGCATTAACTGGGCTGAGCTGTCCTCGCTATTAAAACTCTTTGATGTTTCGGCAGTGTGCCAAACCCATCGCAGTTGTGCTTTCATAGCATCCGTTTCAAGATTAGTATGCTCAGGAACTGATTTATCTCTTTTTGCGAAAAAGCCTGAAATGGTCTTTGAACTTTCTTTCGATTTGATATTGCGCTGGTGCTTCATGGACTTTACATGTTGTTGAAGGGATGAGATGCCCATTTTATCAACACTGATGGTACAATCGCATATCTTACAGAGGGCTTGCAGCTGTGTTGGTCCCTCGGACAGCCAGCTTTTTGAGTCTAATGTTTCGATCCATTTCGGATCGAATTGCGTGGCTCGACTCATGCTGAAACTGAAAACACAAACTTCGAAGCGATTTATCATTGCTTATACAATTCAAGCATGATAATTGAATAAATATAGCGCAATGATATGGAGTCTCCGTGTGAATCTATGTAAACGCAAACCATATAAACGTGTACCGGTACATCACTTGAGGAAGGGATTTCTTTCAATACATGTGTACCGAAACAAGTGATCAAAAAACTTTTGGATTGTCTGAAAAGAGTTGGCATCAAAGCAGGTTGCCTATGGAGAGACTGTATTAGCATATGATGAAAAATTTGAACCGATTGCGTAGATGTACAGATCGGACATGTGATAGCTATAGGTGTACTTTATAAATCATACCAATCGACTTCTTACTCGAAGGTCGAAGCTCATGATTAAAACTGACACCTCTAAGCTTGGGCTAGACCATGGATTTTATTCATTCAAATATTTTTGACTACATCCCGTATTCTAATAACCGCATTCTTTTGCGCCCGACTGAGCGTTATTTAACTGAAACGATGCATTTCATAATTGGCAGTCAACAAATTCAGCATAAATTTTTCAACTGTCTGGATAAAGACATTGATTACATTATCAAGCTATGTTACGAATCATTAAATTAACTCATCAGCTTATACTATTAGATTTACCGGCAGAATACACCCAGGAGGTCATAACTGAACAATGAACATGCTCCTCGATGCAAGCAGCTGAAAATGGAAACAGCCCTCCCTCAATAGCTATTATATAATCCTATCAGTTAACATCAGCAGGTCTAATTCATATTCCCCAACATCATTACAACCCTCCATTAAATATGCAACCATACCCGGAATATGCTAAAATAATGCAATTGACAAGATGTCATTGCATATTCTAACAATTAAGTACATATGTTTAGATAGAGAAGAAGTTATTATTTCAAAAATGTATTTCTCATCTGAAGAAAGCTCCAGATATTTTTTAGGAGTATCATTTCACAGTCAGAAAAAATATACCTGCAACATTAAAATTCTCAAACGAGTGGTGGCATGAACAATATCACACGGATTGCAGGAATTCAAATTACGAGTACAATGTACAGGCCGGCCATAAAGTCACGCAGGATGTTCAAAACACCCTGTTCCCAAGCATTCTCACCTATACAAATCCAAATACTGTGAATATATTCTCCTTATCATGGCAAATTGTCTGGTATCTCGCGATACCCCCTTGTACAAAGAACTTTGATAAAGATCTGCCTCAAAACAAGTACTGTATTTACGTCACTCAATCTATCTTCTAAGATATAATTAAACTCTTTATTCAAGAAATAGTGTTCCAGAGCAAGTTTTTAGAAGAAAAACAACTTGTATTCTATTCGAAATATTGATTGGTAGCGTTAACAAATAAATGTAGTCAAACAAAATGTGTACAGTCTATGAATTCTCAATATGACGACATTGGTTAAGTTTCAATTCTTCAAGACGAACCAGAATATTCTCACAGCTTCTGCGCAATTCTGACGGGGAAATGGAGCTCATTTCTTCACAAATTGCCTCTCTAAGCTCATCCAATGTCGTCGGACACCTTTGATACACTCTGTGCTTTAGAGCACCCCAAAACCAGAAATCCGCCGGTGACAAATCAGGCGATCGTGGAGGCCATGGACGATCAAAGCATCGGCTGATAATTCTTGTCCCAAACTGCTGCCGAAGATAATCAGCCACGCACCTCTTTATGTGAGGAGGCGCTCCATCCTGTTGGAAAGTCGTCGTAGAGGGCATTCGCCTTTGTTTCAGCAATGGAACAACATGACTCTGGAGCATAGCAAGATAGGAATCACCGTCAATACTGCCATCAAAGAAGAACGGTGGTAAAATCATTGTTGACGTAAAGCCTCACCAAACGGTAATCTTTTCTGGGTGTAGAGATGATGAGACAGTCACATGCGGATTAGAAGCGGCCCAAATAACACAATTTCTGGTGAACACACAACCATTCAAATAGAAATGAGCTTCATCAGTCCACAAGATCGAATCAAAGAACCTTGGATCACGCTCACACATCTCTGTGAAGAGGTTTGCGAATTGTAAACGCTTTTCATAGTCAGTTTCCTTAAGTTCTTGGACCCTTTGGATGTGATATGGTCGAAGATGTAATCTCTCATGGAAAATTTTCTTGACAGTCAATTGCGGTACTTGAGTGCTGGCTGCGACTCTTGTAGAGCTACACACCCCTAGCGAGTGTCGCTTCTTCAAATCCGTCAAAGTTTCTTCAACTTTCTGAACTGTGGCATCGGAAACTCTTGGGCGTCCACATCGGGGCTCATCTTCAACACTGCCGGTAGTTTCGAAACGTTGGATGAGACGTGAAACTGTCGTTTCACAACAAGGAGGATTCCTGATACCAGTTTCATTTCGAAAAAGTCGTAATGCTTGTTTTGGACAGCAATTGGATTGATAATAAAATTTCACTAACTTTATACGGGTCGGTAAATCCATTCTTTTGTTTACACGTGTGTTCGATCGGTTCTTCGCCGCAAGTGATGACTATTCAATCTGACTTTCACTGACTTGATTTCGCAGTGAATAATTAAATCAGTTCAACACAATTCACAAAAATGACAGTTGGATCAGATGCTAGAACTTTAATTGAATAAGAATGAAGAGTTGAATTATATCTTAGAAGATAGATTGAGTGACGTAAATACAGTACTTGTTTTGAGGCAGATCTTTATCAAAGTTCTTTGTACAAGGGGGTATCGCGAGATACCAGACAATTTGCCATGATAAGGAGAATATATTCACAGTATTTGGATTTGTATAGGTGAGAATGCCTGGGAACAGGGTGTTTTGAACATCCTGCGTGACTTTATGGCCGGCCTGTACATTGGTAGAAAAACTAGACAATTTGATAGCTTCCCTACATAATAGGAAATAGGCTATACAACAAAATACACAATATTACATGACTAAATATATTGACATTGAAAGTGCACCAAGTCATAATCGCTGACGTTCGAATCACAAAAGATAAAACCAAGATGAATTCTTGTAAGTTCATGTCTCCGGTCACTCAAATTGGTGGCTTGAATTCCAGCAATTCAGAAACACGAACAAAGCACAACATCTGAAAGAAAATCGTATCACGACATAAAATTGATCTTAGATACATACATAATTTCTATGCAAATATCAATCCATGTGCAATTTTGTGCATGCCTATGCCTATAAAAACAGTTGAGGCTATTACTAAAGATACCGTTGCAACCATCACGAGAAATTTATCACACTAATTAATGCCAGTAGTAATCTCAAATAGCAAAAAATCTCGATATTGGAAAAATAAAGCTGAAACACCAAAATTAAGAAATAAAGAAAGCTAAAGCTGAAAAAACAGCTCGGCTGTAAAAACAGCAGGCGTATTAACACTGACCGACGATTTAGAACAGCATCTCGATAAGGCAACATATAACATGCCGTGAGTAAATACGTGTTCCCCTAGGTCTATGCCAACCTCTTTGAATGTTTGGCCTTGTGATTTGTCAATTAAGTCAGGACGATCATGCGGTTTTTGGTTAGGTAATAAATTCTCTTTTATTTCATTCCAATTTGGATTCGTTGTCACGGTAACAAATAGATCAGGCCTTCCAAATTCCCTAACATAGCACATCGCATATTGCTGGCGTTCATGCATGTATCGAGGACCACCGGTAAAGGTTGCGGGCAATACAACTCGAATACCAACATTGTATTGTCATTGTGAAGCACATTATCGCGTAAGTCCTGGTAGCATTCAGCTATTATTTGTTTCTGTTCATGACGTAGGAAAGAGAGTCTTTCGGCCTCGATTTTCGCGTAGGCATCAACCATGTATTGTTGAAACAGACGTCTCCCCATGATGAGATGATTTTCCGGTCTAGTCATAAACAGAAACCTGTAGTATATCAGTTGAGTAACTCCTAATAGTCTTAAGATTTATACTCCCACCATCGCTACCATAAGGGTAAAACAATGGATATTGCAAAGCATCATAAGCTTGATGAAGATCTGAAACACGCATAAGGCAAAGATTGAAAATTCCTGTTTTCGTCAGCGACGGAATTTCAGAGAGAAATTCCAGATTTTAAGAATGAAGTCACGCATTGAATTCATTCATGTTGTGGTTGTCATACACGCTAGGGAGACTATTGATGCTACCACAAATAGAATTTTTCAGTGATGCTTAGTTCAGAAATTATATGGCCTAGAAGCGAGCGTCAGCGACGGATCGCAGAAACTGGTCATATTCTCTCGACTGGATTCAAAAGAAAAAATCTGCGAAATGTACCTATAGATCTGTTATTTGACCCCACAATTTTTAAGCTCTGATCATCTGCTTGCTATATCACACAATAGTTAGATTCAGCAACATCTTTACTTTTCATCTGTTGTGAAATTTAAATAAGCAAACTTCGTCAGCGACGGAAACGTCAGCGACGGAAAATTTTTCCAGTTAAACGCTATGAAAGTTAGAGGTGATTTTGAGTCATCTATCTTTAAAATAACTTAGTAAAACATTTGTCTAACATTCATGTACCTTATTGCTTACTTGTACTTATTTTTATATCATCCTGAACTTGTAGTAGGCCTATATAAGTGACCTATTCAAAAATTCAAAATTTGAATATGAAATTCATTTGAATAGACATGGCGCTTAAATAAAGACTTATAGGTAAGCGGCAAAGATGAGTAAACAAGTTTTATAAAAGCAAAAGTGTCATCTATTGCATTTGCAACACTCGTATAAAAGTTTAGTAACGGTATCAGTCTTACATGTCTAATCGTTCCAATGTTTCTTGTATTATATATTGTCCTCGCTTGCTGATGCAATAATTCTGAATGACGCGCTTCACACTTGTTTTCTTCACCACATCAACATCATCACACTTGATTGTATAGCTGTTCGCAACACCATTCTTCAAAAACTCAACATGCACATCATTCTCATCACAATCGCATACAACACCCATGAACTTGTATAATTTTTTTTGTTGTTATGTAGTCCACAACAACCGCATCACCAATGCTCACACTCAGATCATCGTCGACATCACTCACCTGGTCATCTTGACTTGGCACTGAATTCGAATCATTGGGACCATCCCCAAGCTCAGACAAACTCGAATACACCACTGTGGTGATTTTTTCAGCTTCTTTGCGATAGTTTGAGTGACAATAAAAGTCAAGAGTATCGCAATTCTTCCGCTCAATGTGGTGTACTTTTAAGGTGCCTGGAATTTACACTGAATCAAGCAACTCATATTTCGCAATGTTGGTCTTATCGAGATATCTGACGTCAATGTTTGATATTTCATTGCCATAAGAGGCGAAGTGCTCCGCATTTCGGATAACGGCCTTCTGTGTAGAAACAGCAGAGTACACCATTCTTTTGATCGTTTCCCCGATCCCATCATGCGGTCCTTTGAAGTGATGAGACTCACCGTAGTCCCATGTGATTTTAAGATCTGATGGATAGTTCGACATCAAGCGGAACACATACTGTGAACGAAATTGACTACTACAGCCATCACTCCAGAAATGAACTTTTCGTAAGTTCGGGAGAAGCTCACGCACAATCTCAATCACTTTCATGTTGCACGAAAACGCGATGTTTCTTTCATGAACGATCTCGTTCGAAACAATGACCAAAGAAAGATCTTGGAGACTATGTTCTTCATCCAGAACAACTTTCTTATCGTTGGGAAGTTGGACATCAGGATCATCACGCACATAACAAGCACACGTATACAATGTGAATGCCTCGTGGCCAAAATAAGCGCTTTGGATCTCATGGTTTTGCTTGTTATCATAATTTTTTGAAAAATCGACAGACAGAAGGACTTCGTCAGTCTGAAGGTTCCTTTTCATGAACTTCAGCTCAGAATATTGCCTGAAGATGTTGTACACATGATGCTTGAATTTCTTGCTAACAACATTGTAAAATGTTTCACGTCGTTACATGTTATTTTTTCGAATCCATTTCAAATATGTCACATCATTCTCACAGCTCGCAAGAAATTTGCAGGTCTGTTTCACATCACTCATAGGACAAGAACTGCATTCATCATTGTAGCAATCAAAATTGTCTGTGCAACATACCAGACTTTGAATGAATTGGATTGGATCTATCAATATTTTTGATGTCAGCTCATGATCAGAATTTTCTAGCAGCCGTTTGACATCAATCAACAGCAGTTCAACATTCTCGCATTTCTCACATCGACAATCATCCTCATTTGAGTCACTGCGCTTGAAGATATACTTTTCTTCGCTCACTAATTTCTGAAGTGCATAGTAGGACAGTTTGATATCATCATGCTCATCATTGAACATATGAACAATCTCCTTGAATGTCCACAGAAGAAAATGTTTTGGTTTATAGTGTTTTTGTCCATCAAAATCTTTCCCGCAATAAACGGTATCCTCTCTACCCGGCTTGCAGTAACTGATATCAGGTTTCAATAGAAACGAGAGATACACACTCCTGGCATCCGTGTCAATAGGTCGCCCAGCTTTAGGATGAACCGATCTCCTCGACTTTATAAAGATTGCATCTTTACTACTTGATGACACAGATGAAATGACGCCAACAAGAACATCTGTGACAAGAGACTCTCTTTTTGGAAGACTCCTAACTGTCTTAGCAATTGCTTTGCCAAGTGCTTGTCGAGTTTTAAACGACGTGTCAGATGGGTTAGTGCGAGGGGCTGCTGTACTCTTGGCCTGCTTTCTTCATCTATCTTTAGCTTTATATATTTTGTACTTATCTGGATTCAATTTCATTCTTTGTCGTTGAAGCCGCTTCCGTTCCCGTCGTTTATGAAGATAACCTTCTCTGTTATTCTCTCTTTGACGATTGTCATATCCTCGCTGTCTCTCGCCATCAAAGCTCGCCACAATAGCTCAAGAGGAGGCGAATTTCTGAGAGAACCATTTTGATGCTCGGCTAAGGTTAACGTCATGGTGGTTAATAATAGCCTCCCGCTGATTGGTCCTGCTATCACCATAACGCGTAAGTTCTTATCCTAACTGCAAGGACGCAACGGCGTTCTGCCTGGGGAAAAAGCTACATTCACAATCAGTGTCATTGAACACAGTTGATCAGACTGGTGTCGATGAATCTGACGGAAAGTGATAAAATCCTTGAAAAACGTCAGCGACGGAAAAAAGTTTGAAGGTATACTACTTGATTCAGACGCAAGCTTGGATAGCTCAGTCGGTCTCATATTATAGAATACATCATAAATTAGAAGTTATCAGATTCTGATTGATTTCTGATGAGAACACAGCCTGCTACAAAAGTAGATAGATCATTTTTCGTCAGCGACGGAATTTCGTGTCTGGCAAAATCACCTAATGTACACTTTATTTTTATAGGCTAGCTACCCTGCTTTGCATCTTAACTTAAAATACTAAAAAGACAAACACATGAAGCTTCAAAATCACGCATTATAATCATTTAGAACCAACTTCTGAAAAAAATTCTTTCTTCATTAAAATATGATGATTACAGCATTTTTCAATTTTTACAGAGAAATTATTTGTTCCATGTTCGAAACAATATTTTTTGGGGATCTTGGTGTCTAGAGTGAAAATCCATAGTGATACAGTCAATACTTGGGTATTAATAAAACATTTATGGGGCATATAGTTGCGGTGCTTTACTTTAATTTTTTTCATTGTTGATTGACGAATTATCAATTTCACCCATAACTGCATCATTCTTTCTATGTACCACAATATCTCTGTGCCCATGAGGTTCACTTGGTACAAGAATTGCAACTTCATTGCACGTCGGAACATTGTAACGACCTTTGTGATCACCCTTCGGTACGGAATTTTCTTTGATCACGAAAGAGAAGTCTTTGACATTGTTCTCTCTGACATATTCTAATGCAGATTTGAATTCATTCAGGTACTTATTATTCTCATGAAGCAATTCTTGTAACATCTCAACAATATCTCTTCGCAAATCCTGGAAATTTGACATTCCTGTGTTTGTTTCTTGATAGGAATTATCTATGAAATATATCTGAAAATACCGTTGGGTATTATCGTCAGGTTCTATTGAACCAATTAAATGGTAAACCTGTCCTTGCACTCTAAAAGACGGATTCCATCCTGACGACTTAATCTCATGACATCCAAATGATGTGATTTGAAATGCACTATTATATAGTCGTATTTTGTTGAGGAATTCATTTGACTTTGCATCACCATCATAAAATAGCGCATGTAAACTTTGTGGAATACCTGGGCATAACGACAAACTTAGTTTTCCTCCTTTACAACATAAGTTGAATGTTTCGCCTTGGAATTTTGAGGCATGACAATGAGTACAAATCGTCATCATACCTAAAGATATGACGTTATCCTGATTAAAGTTCTCAACGCTGTAGTGAAGAGCCATGTTGTTAGTAGGTCTACATATTACTTTTCTTTTACGGGGTTATGGTGCCCTAGGGGAAATCGTTTTACGTCTCTTAGGCATGATGATGTAACTTGAATAATAATATTTGGATTAATACTTGGATTAATACTTAAATGAATAACATAAATTGAGGAAATTCCTATACATGTACCATCGTATTCGCCTACACTGATTGGCTGTCTTACTATTTAGATCGCGTTCTCATTGGCTGTTGCTGAATCCGTCGTGAAACATTAGAAGCAATGAGACGCATGTATAGCGAGCCAATTTTTGAAAGCAAATGAGGAGTTCATTTGTAAATTTAATGTAGTTACTTGTGTAATTAATATTTTTTCGGTAAAAATTTACACAAAAGTCTACTTTTCTCTGTAATTATGATACTTTGGGAAATGAGACCGGGCGGTTTTAACTACAAATTTTTTGTTCTATTAAATGGTAGTATCATATTGGCGTAAAGTTTCATGGTTTAGGAGGAGTTTGTCGGCGTTTTGCATTTTATATATAAGATGATGCTGTGTGAAGCAGTTAGCCAATACGAGAAGACGCACACAAGTTTCATGGGCATTGAACTCAAGGCAACGATTTCACGCTTCTTCATCAGTTTTACTATTCGACAGATCAGTCTTTATCAATGAATAGCAAACTACGTCATTCAGTAAACAACAATTAGCAATGAAGAAGGCTAAGTGTACCAATCAGATATCGACTGCTTCATTCATTTGTCAATTCATTGACGTCAATGTGTAGTGCGTACAGAGCCTGATGTGATGCACGAGTGGCAAAGTCTAAATCGCTATAAACAAGCGATAAGTTAGCAGCTTCAATCAATGATTCCTCAGCACCTCATCCGCACTGATCTTGCCATCCGCACAAATAATTTTCTCATCCGCACTTGTGCGTACCGTCTCACCGGTTGAAAAGCACTGCTCTATTTATATCTTTGCGACTTCACCTGAGTGCCTTTTGTTGAAAGTCAAAACGCTAGATAAGACAAAGTCTGATAAAGCTCGTCTATTTTCAGGAGTTATCTTAAAACTTCACAATTGATTATCAAGGTACTCAACTAGCTCAGTAGTCGCTTTTAGTGAGGGAATGGGGTGTACCCGAAGAGGAACATTTCATATTCTTTCGGGCATTCACTCGGATCGGCCGAGGTAATGATTTACTAACATATGTGGAAGATGCTCTAATTACATGCAAACATAGACCTGCTTTGACTGCTGTCACATGTAGAAGTGCTGCTACTAGGAGTGTGGAGGCGATCGTTTTCATTGGAAACGGAAGCAAATGCCCGAAGATCGCTTCCGCTTCCGGAAGTATCATGATACTAATTCGCGTGTCAGGGCGAGGCGAGGCACTTCTCACTTTTGACCTTCTTGATCTGAAGTCTTGATTTGAGTTAAGTAATAGTTGTTATATCTAGTGCTTACCCTACTACACATAATTACAAATAAGCACCTGTATTAGGGCAATTCTTTGCATCGTGTAATTATATTCTGAGGGATTTTTCTGTAAACCGGATTTCACTGTGGCTTATTGATAGCTGTTATTTATTTTCAAAAAACATTTTATACATATAGAATACCAGGCCAAATGAAACGACTAAATTTAGATTCCAGATATTTATATTGGGCCGAGGGAGTGGCTCTTCTACATTTCATCGTGGAATTACGAAAATGGAAGTGATTTTTTTTCATTGTGGTTAATGCAAAAACTCTGCGAATGAAGACAGATCTATCAGTAGAAACCAAAATATTATCTTAATTGATACGTTTGTTTAAATAAATAATCATTGGGTAAGTAAATTTAAGCTACAGGATGATACAAGATTCACAATTTTAAAAAGACGTGGAATTACAAATTTGTCCACTGCTATTTGTCTCGATTTTTGGTATCGAAATTTCATGAAATGTTACCGTTCGTAGTCAACCATGTGAAATAACCGTTGTTAAGGTAATTGCAGCCTACAGGGTGATCCAAAATGAACATCAGATTATAATGTTACATTTAATTTGTTTAATTTATTTAATTTAAGTTCAATTAAAGAAATAAGATGTAGCTCGGTTTTGTGTGTAGGGCCTATAGGTACATGATCAAAAGAAAAAGCGAAAGTGCTACGTCTGCCAGAATTATGGCATATCAATTGGTAGAAAATACACTACATGAGGAATAGTCAAGGTTATTGTCTTAAAAAATGGAGTGGAATATTTCATCGATCCTCGCATATTCGGCTTCATCGTATTTGTATGATTATCTGCTGGTTGATCCCGATGGCATCAAGTCAGGCGACTTTGTTGTCCATAGAAGCGACTTGATTTGTATCACAACCGTGTCATCCTTCGATGGCCAGGTGAGCCTGCAATGAAACAGTAACTCAGAAGTAGCCTACATAGATGTGAACACGTGAGTAATTTGCATACCGATTTTTTGCGAGGATCTTCATGAAGCGCATATGTACAGCTCCATTTGCTTTCTTCAGCACCACGCCTGGATACCAGCAGTCGAACACAACCGCAACCCAGTCTCCTTCCCGTATCTGATTGTCTTGGACAATTTCTCCTTGGCAACCGGCAGTAGTTGACAACTGCCCGTCCATGTCATCTTCGGATGATGGAAGCTCAACCAAAGTGATGGACGAAGAAGGAGCATTCCACACAGGTCTGATCAGAACCCTATCTAATCCTTCTACATCTACTGAGTGTATTCTATGAAGAGCTTTGATTGGTTTCGTCTGTTCAATCGTGTCCTTAAACGAGTCGGCAATCAAACTTATCTCACCAGATTTGATCTCATGGCAATGAATAGACGAGTTACTGGAGACTAGCTGTTCGATATCCTTTGAAGATCTGATTGTTTCTGTTCTACTTTTGACGTGGCGGAATGCCATGGATTTTACTGTGCCCCCCACTCCATCGACCACGCCTTTGCCATGCAAGCTGGCGAAGAAGTTCCACTGTATTTTCATGCCAAACTCGTTGGCGAGGTGGGTAAGTAATTCCGAATCCAATATCTCTGCTTGAATTGCGAGGCAGCTCCGTCGCTAAATACATAGACTTCGCTGCAGTCAGTTTGATTCTCGCTAATCCATTGCAACAGATAGCGAAAGTTGAAGTAGACGGAGAACTTTGAGTGTTCCATATCATCATTTACTAGAGCAAACGATTTTGTAGGCTCAAACAACCACACAAACGCGGTGAAGATTGATATCTGCTTGTGAGTTTAAAAATGAAACTGCTGAACCTTATCCTGTTCATGGACTGCATAATTCATTGCAAAGTCAACCTGGCAAAACCGTTGCAAAACGCATACAAGTCAGGTAGGGTTTACGACAAAAAGTTCGTGGAGACTGCGAAGTGTTAACGTCAGAACCTATAACTCGTAGAAAAGTGGAAAGTGAAACAGGGGCCTCGAAATAGGGAGGTGTGTAGCCCATGTCCGGTCTCCAATAATTAAAAACGGTTAAGTGGAACCGAAAGCGGAAACGAATGAAAATCGCTTCCGCAGCCCTGGTTGCTACCATGTCGAGTGTTGACATGGTCATACACATGGTTGTTCCACATTTTTTGACAGTCATAGCCACTATCCTTTTTATCACAAGCACACCGGCCGCGATGATCAATTCCTTTCACTTACACTTGTAAGGACAAAGTATCTTTCATCACGTGCAGTTGGCCTTCATCATCCCCAATTCCATCGGAATCAGAGGCAAATGGATCGACATCACTTGCTTCTTCGCTGCCGGATGACAGGTGGTCCGTGTCGTCGTCTTGAGATCGCCTGGCACAATTGTTGTAAGAAGAAACCGCAGCTCCTGCTCCGTCATGTCTTTCTGTTGAAGAGCAGTGATCCTGAGGTCGCTTGATGAACTTGTGGACTAGTAGTTTCAACGGCTGGTATATTCACAGCCTCACAGCACTTTCTCTGGCACCAAAGACCTTCGCCTTCGCTAGCTTAATCAGAATTCTGGGTTTGCATGTCATTTCCCTTTAGTAGTCCACGTGTGTGAAGTTAGCACCGCCACTCAGCACCGCCATCTTGAAAATGGAATGTGCCAGTCAAGCCAACGATCAGAATCGATCTAGATGGAGTGTGCCAGCATGTGCCACTCACTATTTAGAAAGAATTCCCCCTAGTTTAGGGGAAATCGCTGGTTGAAAGTTCGACATGGCGGTGATGTGAAATTAGCACCGCCACTAAATTTTTTTACAAAATACACAATCAAAACATACAAAACACGCACAACAGACAGAAGACCATCAAAAACATTGTGCCAGCAAGTTTCAGCACCTAAATCCCCGTACTTGCTGAGAAATTAGTCCCCGAAACCACAAAATAGCGGTGATGTGAAGTTAGCACCGCCATCTTGAAAAATGCATGTGCCAGTCAAACCAACGGTCAGAATCGATCTAGATGGAGTGTGCCAGCATGTGCCACTCGTTTATTTCACGAAAATCCCACCACAGTCGGTGGAAAATCAACCCGAAAGCTCAATGGCGGTGATGTGAAGTTGGCACCGCCACTGAATGTTTTTTCCAAAATTGGAACCTCTCAATGGAGGTATTGTAAAATTTTCCACTTCGACATTACGCCGTTTGCTTACTGGCTATACAGATATCAATGCAAATACGAATATCTCGACAGGTGAATACCGTCATGTGCCTGAACTGTTAACAGAAAGCTGAAGCTATTACACTTTGTTCAAAACTCTGTAAGACAATGAAGGCATTTGACGAGTATATGCAATGGCATAACTAGGAAGACTTACTTTCTTATTAAAGGCCATTGATGAATAGCATGCGATTCGTTTATGTTTCCGCGCATGAAGGAGGAGAGTTCGCGACTTACAACGGCAAAACTATTGGTAATGGTTTGAATTTTTCATTTGACCAACGACGTCCCATGATTGGTCAGTTTTCGGTTACCATATGATCAATATATCGATAAACATTTTCATTTGTTTGCCGTGGAAAATATATTCACGCCATGCGATTAATTACAGCCTGTACAACTTAAAACAAGAATGATTAAATAGATGTGTTTATGAAATAATGAAAATACTCTACGAATAGATTAGATATTGTGACTTCTAGCTAGATCATATGAAGTAGATGAGTCTCAATATCCCTTCAATTTTGAGTATGCTTGCACATCCAGTGAATCAGAAATTCTTGAAGTCAATTGAAACATTGATAGAAAACAATATTGGCAATATCTACAATCATCATTATTAGTGTCATGATGTGCGTACATCTTTATCACATTTGATGATCTTGATGAACAATTGAAGCAATAACATTAGGAGATCGAAGGGCATATTTCCAACGTTGTCAGACTGCTTCATCGAAGAAGCATGATGCTCAATTGAGTTTGTGGTGCTTTCAAACATAGAATAGGGATATATGGGATATCCTAATATACTTACTCTATGCTTTCCAAACTGCGCAATCTTTTTGGAAAGGAATTATCAAACTACATCGTTCAAACCATAGAGTAGGTTCTAACCTACAGTGGAAACAGATTCTCATAAAATTGAGGATGACCCAGCCTTCTTGACGATGGATACCCATCGAGGTTTTGGAAAACATCAGTCGAAGGCCTGGTTTTTAAACCCAATTAATTGTCTGGAAAATTTTTATCTTTTCTCTCGATCCGCACAAAATAGCGGGAATTTTTAAAATTCCACAGGTGTGTGTGTTAAACACATTTATTTAATCATTCTTGTTTTAAGTTGTACAGGCTGTAATTAATCGCATGGCGTGAATATATTTTCCACGGCAAACAAATGAAAATGTTTATCGATATATTGATCATATGGTAACCGAAAACTGACCAATCATGGGACGTCGTTGGTCAAATGAAAAATTCAAACCATTACCAATAGTTTTGCCGTTGTAAGTCGCGAACTCTCCTCCTTCATGCGCGGAAACATAAACGAATCGCATGCTATTCATCAATGGCCTTTAATAAGAAAGTAAGTCTTCCTAGTTATGCCATTGCATATACTCGTCAAATGCCTTCATTGTCTTACAGAGTTTTGAACAAAGTGTAATAGCTTCAGCTTTCTGTTAACAGTTCAGGCACATGACGGTATTCACCTGTCGAGATATTCGTATTTGCATTGATATCTGTATAGCCAGTAAGCAAACGGTGTAATGTCGAAGTGGAAAATTTTACAATACCTCCATTGAGAGGTTCCAATTTTGGAAAAAACATTCAGTGGCGGTGCCAACTTCACATCACCGCCATTGAGCTTTCGGGTTGATTTTCCACCGACTGTGGTGGGATTTTCGTGAAATAAACGAGTGGCACATGCTGGCACACTCCATCTAGATCGATTCTGATCGTTGGTTTGACTGGCACATTCCATTTTTCAAGATGGCGGTGCTAACTTCACATCACCGCCAGCGCATTGAGCTTTCGGGGGCTAATTTCTCCGCAAGTACGGGGATTTAGGTGCTGAAACTTGCTGGCACAATGTTTTTGATGGTCTTCTCTCAGTTGTACATGTCTCGCGTGTTTTAATTGCGTATTTTAAAAAAAGACTTCAGTGGCGGTGCTAACTTCACATCACCGCCATTTTGTGGTTTCGGGGACTAATTTCTCAGCAAGTACGGGGATTTAGGTGCTGAAACTTGCTGGCACAATGTTTTTGATGGTCTTCTATTTGTTGTGCGTGTTTCGTATGTTTTGATTGTGTATTTTGTAAAAAAATTTAGTGGCGGTGCTAACTTCACATCACCGCCATGCCGAACTTTCAACCAGCGATTTCTCCTAAACTAGGGGGAATTCTTTCAAAATAGTGAGTGGCACATGCTGGCACGCTCCATCTAGATCGATTCTGATCGTTGGTTTGACTGGCACATTCCATTTTTCAAGATGGCGGTGCCAACTTCACATCACCGCCAGCGCATTGAGCTTTCGGGGGCTAATTTCTCCGCAAGTACGGCGTCTTAGGAGAAGAAACTTGCTGGCACAATGTTTTTGATGGTCATCTCTCAGTTGTACATGTCTCGCGTGTTTTAATTGCGTATTTTAAAAAAAGACTTTAGTGGCGGTGCTAACTTCACATCACCGCCATTTTGTGGTTTCGGGGACTAATTTCTCAGCAAGTACGGGGATTTAGGTGCTGAAACTTGCTGGCACAATGTTTTTGATGGTCTTCTATCTGTTGTGCGTGTTTCGTATGTTTTGATTGTGTATTTTGTAAAAAAAATTTTAATGGCGGTGCTAATTTCACATCACCGCCATGTCGAACTTTCAACCAGCGATTTCTCCTAAACTAGGGGGAATTCTTTCTAAATAGTGAGTGGCACATGCTGGCACACTCCATCTAGATCGATTCTGATCGTTGGTTTGACTGGCACATTCCATTTTCAAGATGGCGGTGCCAACTTCACATCACCGCCAGCGCATTGAGCTTTCGGGGGCTAATTTCTCCGCAAGTACGGCGTCTTAGGAGAAGAAACTTGCTGGCACAATGTTTTGGATGGTCTTCTATCTGTTGTGCGTGTTTCGTATGTTTTGATTGTGTATTTTGTAAAAAAAATTTTAGTGGCGGTGCTAACTTCACATCACCGCCATGTCGAACTTTCAACCAGCGATTTCTCCTAAACTAGGGGGAATTCTTTCAAAATAGTGAGTGGCACATGCTGGCACACTCCATCTAGATCGATTCTGATCGTTGGCTTGACTGGCACATTCCATTTTCAAGATGGCGGTGGTGAGTGGCGGTGCTAACTTCACACACGTTAGTAGTCCTTGGTTATGATTTACAAAATGCTATATTCTGATGATTACATAACAGGTGACAGCAACTTCATATTGCTCCTTTCTCATGAATAGGAGGGGAATAAAAATTAAACCTTAAGCTGTGTCACCATGTATTAGTCCAGGCGAAATAGGGTTGAAGGTGAGACTAATTTTTCTCAAATATACCACCTACACTACTCACAAAACATGAAAATGTATAGTTTATAATTTCAGACAATTAACCCCTTCCACTCCATGGTACGCTAAGCGTGACTAGACGTATTACCAAATTTGTAAAGAATTGATGATGTATTAATTATTGCATATTTGATGTCATAAGTTTGATATTATTACTTTGTTATGGCATATCGTTAAGATATGAGTCAAAATATCAATTCAGTAATGATTATAATGAATATGATTAGAATATTCTCCTGTAATTTTCATGTGTTCGGTGACGTACAAATATGAATGAGTTGAAAAACGACTTATCAGTACTTATTGATGATAATAACGAAAATGTTCTGCAGAACAAAGTCCTGGTTCACCTGGACAGGCTTGACACTGGTAACGGGTGTCTTTTCTGATATTCAATAGCTCTCGACAAACACGACATGGCTTCTGTGGACGTCTTTTACTTGTTCGGGGAATAGGAAGAAGTGCATGAGTTGTACTCGAATTTTCTTGCAAAGATTGAAGTGGTTGAGATGGAGCTGCTTTCATTGCTGCGTATCCAATGCTGTGATGCTGCAGAATTTGGTCAATCAACTGAAGATAAAAATCTAAGAATGGCTTTCGAGGCTCTGAGGAAACGAGACCAAACACTAAATAGCTATTCAAAAGCATACGTTGAAAAATATGAATGCCAAGTTTCTTGAACCAGGCAAGAGATTTTCTGCATGCATTATATGGCTCCAACAATTGATCACTGATATCAACACTACCCATGAGCTTGTTGTAGTTGTCGATAGTAAGGGGACGCTGATAATGATGAATAGTACCTCCACTAACGTGACGCTGCTTTGGTGTAAATCCAGATGTGTATTCAGAGGAAAGAACATGGACAGTTTTCCTATCCTGATACCTGGTGAGAAGCAAATTGCCTTTTCGAAGAAAAACGGTCTGATGACATCTAATTGTTCCATTAGAATACCGGATGGAATTCCACGGTTGGTACGAATTGTCCCAGTGACTGATGTATCATGATATTCATCAAGACATTGAACGAGGCGAACACTGTTATACCAATTATCAATAACACAATGCCTGTTCTCTCCCAGTAATCCATCTGACTGCGATAGGACAATACGTTCAGAAATAGATAAGTTGTCCGTGCCTGGTAAGTGAGACACATCATAATTTTGTTTCCCATCATACAGACTGAACATGTAAGTATAACCCCGAAGGTCTTCTGCAGCTGGACAATTCACAAACAGCTTTATTCCGAACCGTGATCTCTTTGTTTTTATGTATTGTCGAAAGTGTAGTCCTCCTTTGAAGAGAAGCAGACACTCGTCAATAACGTAATCTTGACCAACTTCGACGATATTTTTACACCTCTCCATTACCAGAGAGAAAAAAGTTCTCAGCCGACTCTGAGGATCTCTCTCATCTACATCTTCTGGCAAAGAGAAACGCAGAAATTTCAGGATGCTAAGGAAACGATTACGGCTCATAACTTGTTTACAAAAGACAGAAGGTCCACTGGTTAGAACGTTTTTTGACCAATACATGTTATAAGATGGCTTGTGAATGATGCCAGTAAGGAATAGTAATGAAATAAAACAATGCAGTTCATCAGCATGTAGCGGACGCCAGATAATATTGAAAATCTTGCCATTTTTCGTTGGATTCATTCTGAAGAATAATTCGGCCCGACGATTCGCACACTGTGTAAGAAAAGACTTCACGTCGTTGTCAAAGAAATAGTTATAAACGTCAACAGGGTTTTGAAGAAGGTTACAGTCAAATGCTGGGTTTAGACCTGCAGGTTCTCCTGAAAATGTTCGGCGAGGATTTTGGCGGGTGTCAGAAAATGGATCAACTAAAGCTTCCCACTCATCATACATTTGTGGTCCGGGTATGCTTTCATCACTATCTGACATATCGGACAAATCGTCTTCTGATGATGTAATCATTTCATTTTCTGGATCGAAATCAGGATCAGATTCATTGTCATTATCCATTTAGTTGCAACTCAAGCGCTGTCTTTTGCGGAATCTGCGACGATCAAATAAGGCAATGTGATCTTTGCATTGTAGGCTACATTGATTTGATAAGACGCGTTTCAACTAAAAGCCATGTAGTCCGGCAGCCAGAGCGAGTTTCTGCAGGGAACGAGGCCGAAAGTGAGACTTTCACAGAATGATGTACACCCCTTGCCTACTACGAATCGGCACGTCTGCCGAGTTCTAGTGAGTTCCTCATCTTGTCAGACAGGATCAAAGAAAAACACATGTAAATCCAATGGGACGCAGATAGCAGTTTTTGGTCAAAATGAAATTTTCTATGTTTTCTCTGTTTAAACGAAAAGTACTAAGCCCACAGTCACAATTTTTGACATGGAATGTCTTCAGATCATTTCCTATGATGTTCATGCACCCCTGTCTATTAAGCTACACACATTTAGATTTGACGAGCCTCTTAATGTCGGCGAACACAAGCATTTTGAGCAACTTTATCCACATTCAACCACATTCTCACATACATCGTCGATCAGAAGCATGATAATAGCAGATGCACATCATAGGAAATGACCTAAAGACATTCCATGTCAAATATAATGACTGTGGGCTTAGTACTTATCGCTTAATTAGAGAAAACATAGAAAATTTCATTTTAACCAAAAACTGCAATCTGCGTCCCATTGGATTTACATGTGTTTTTCTTTGATCGTGTCTGACAAGAAGAGGAACTCACTAGAACTCGGCAGACGCAGCGATTCGTAGTAGGCATAGGGTGTACATCATTCTGTGAAAGTCTCACTTTCGGCCTCGTTCCCTGCAGAAACTCGCTCTGGCTGCCGGACTAATGCGCACACCCGTCGTTGGCCACTGCTATCACGTGACTGATGCGTGCGCATTGATGACGTTCATCATCGTTCACGTTCATTTCCAATCATAATAATGAGCTGATACCATGCTTCTAAATCGTGATAACTCAAGAATGATAAATATATGCACAGTACGTACGCACGTACGTAGTGGTAATGCATTACGTATATTGGCTACGTACGCGCGTACGTACTGCGGGGGGAGGGGTTAATGGATATCATCTGAATCAGACTTTGATGTAGAATCCGAATTTCAGATTCCCATTCTCCGAAAATGTCCGGATAACCAGTGAAATCTATTTTTCTTGAATATGACACCAACAGTACGCATGAAAACTGAAAAATGTATGCTTACTTATCTGAAGCAGTTAATGGTCATCTTCTGAATCAAAATTTTGTGGAGAATCCAGATATCAGGTGCCCCACTCCGAAATGGTTCGGACAACCCGTTAACCCTTTGAGCCCGGTACCGATTTTACATACCCCCCTCCAGTTCCTGAACCAATTTTTCGAAATTTTTTTTCATTTTAATTAGTTCTGTAGTTCTCACGTGAAAATATCAGTCACAACAGTTCATTTAAACGTTTGAGTATTATCTAAAGTTAATTGTGCAGTGATATACGATGTATAAAATACTAGTACACAATAAATTAAGCTTAATTTGTTCTTAATTTGTAGTTTTAATTTGTCCTTTAGAATTCTCCCTCTTAGTAAAACACAGTATATAAAAAATTAAAACACAGTTTTAATTTGTCCTTTAGAATTCTCCCTCTTAGTAAAACACAGTATATAAAACACAATCCCATATGGGTTTCAGGCATGTCATAATTATAAAGATTGATGCCAAGTTGGAAAACAGTTCAGACAGAGTGGTGGCTTGTCTGTACACGTGTCACAAAAGTATCTGGTGTCCTTTCTTTGATTGGAAGCTACACAACTTCTGCATCTTCTCTGGGGTTTTTCTTTCTTTTCGGTAGGAGGGAACTTTGAAGGATAATGAAGATTTTCCTTGCGATCATCGGTGTTCATTTGACCTGACCTGAATCGTTTTCTGTGAGGCTCAGAGGTAACAGTTGTAAAATGCAAAATAGCTCTTCGTGTAAAGTCCAAGAATTTGATTTTTTCTTGTTCTCGGCAGTACAAAACATGCGCGTTCAATAATAGTCGCTGCAACATATGCAAACCAAGTTTTTTGAACCAGGCATGCGTTCGGCGAACACAAGTCACGCCCGCAATGATTTGATCACATTTGTCAACACCGGACATTGTATTATTGTACGTATCAATGGCTGTTGGCTTTTCATAATTGGATACATTGCCACCGGGCAGAAATCTCTCTTTCTCAAGCGTTCCAGCTTTGTCAACTGTCGAAATGAGATAGACATCTCTTTTGTCACAGAAGCGAACGATCAACATGTTATCACGTCGAATGAATGCACTTGAGATGGGATTCATGTTCTTACCCTTCAATTCCGCTGGAACGCCTCTATTTGCTCGGATGGTACCACGCAAGCCGGTCTTTCTCGTCGTAAGATATTCGGCCAACCGAACGCTGCAATACCAATTATCCAAGGTAACAACATATCCTTTGTCAAGCAATCCAGCTCTCGATAATAACACAGCGACAATGCGTTCACTCGGTTTGAGAAGATCGATGTCATTCTCATCGCAAGTGAAGTCAGTTTGTGCACCATAGTAAATCACATGCGCCATCAAATATCCATCAATGTCAGAAAGGATAAAAATCTTGATCCCGAAACGAGCTCGCTTGATGCGAATGAACTGTTTGAACCGAAGCCGGCCTTTGTATAAAAGCAAAGATTCATCCAAAGACAATTCAGCAGCCGGAAGATACTGAGAACATAGTTCGGCAACTTCTCTATCCAAATCGTTCAAGCGTGAAGACTGATTTCCACTTTGAGTGTTGTAAGGGTCACTGAACCTCAGAAAACGAAGGATTTGCGAATACCGATCACGTGTCATGCACATGGAGAAATATGGCGTCGACATAAGTGGCTCAGTAGCCCAGTAATGTCTTATATACGGTTTCTTGATTACTCCCATCAGTAGTGACAACGCGAAAAACTTCCTCATTTCATGAGGATTAGTATCTTTCCAAATAAACTCGTCTTCAGTCGTGAGAATTTTTTCGGCGATGTAAATTCTTGCTCTGCTATTAGTCCATTTGGCTAACTTTTCGAATAATTCAATGGGTAAGAAAATGTCACAATAATCTTCCAAAGTATTCCTAGGGGAATTTACCTTCCAGCCAGTCTCCCCTTCAAATTGAAGAACAGGACAAGTGTCACTATCAGACGTCACGAAATGCCAGTTGCTTTCTGAGGAATCAAGTTCTTCTTCCTCTTCGACGATGTCACCAGACTCACTGTCATTCGAAGAACTATCAGAAACATATTCCTGTTCATCCTCATCTTCAGATCGATCAGAGTCAACGTCCAAATCTACGTCAAATCCATAACGACGAACCGGAATTCGCGTGCGACGACTTATCACCTCAGACATTTGGCGCAGAACTAATTTCACTCACGTGAATTTATCTTAAGTTGTACTGCGCATTATCTATTGGCTGGAGGCGCATCTGACCTCTGATTGGCTGTCACAATGACCTTATCATATTCCTGACTTCAGTTGCTGAGTATGCGGTTAGTTCCTGACAAGCTGCTGAATCAAAATGACACGATAAAAAACCTGACGTACAGGTACGTCGTAGGAATGGTGAGGAGACGTACAGGTACGTCGTAGGGCTCAAAGGGTTAAATATACTTTCTTGAATATACCACCAACAGTAAGAAGGGGAAAGTACGCAATAATGAGGCGCTTAAGGATTAGAGTCACAAAATCTTAGTAAATTCAATTACAAAAAGTAACTACAAATTTTATGCAGTGTATGAATTACATTTTCAATTTTCTAATTTCAGTTTTATATTCAATTATATTCATCCAACATGAAATGATATTGAATTTTGCAAAGAGTATGCTTTGGCTCATTATGCCAACCCCGTCCGATATAATGAGTCATGATGGATTACATAATGATCCACTACATGTATATTCATTATTCGACGAATAATATTACATATCATCATAATAGATCCAAAACACCTTCCATTTATATATATTTCATTTCTAGTAGATATTTGCGTCTGCAATGTAATGTGTAATGAATAGTTTGAGATATATCAGCTGATTTAGCCATTAATCTAATATATGAATAATAGATAATCTAATAAGGCTTACTAAACAATGATTATCCTATAAAAGATGAATTATCTTTTAAATTTTATTATTTATAGGCACAGTACACTGTTAGACGGTGTTTTCAGCAGATGAATATACACTTATGTGACAATATAACGCATAAATTCTTTAGATTCAGTTCAATTAATGAAAACTAACGAATTTTAAATAGACCTTTAATATGGAAGTGCCATACAGTTATTGAAAATGATTATTAACAGTAGAGGGAGCAAACTGAGAGAATAATCTGGGGAAAATGCTAAATTATTAACTTCTTAAGTAATGCCAATTGCAGACTCAAGAGGAGAAAAAATAAAAATTGAAAAAAAGTTGAGAATAAAATATGGAAAGATTAACGACACAGATCACAAATGAAATCATTGTTAGCTCCATCAGTACAGTCAACATGTGCCCATAATTTGCATACACTGCATGCAATCCATTTTTCTCCGGGTGCACTATTCGAGTATAGCTCAACACAGAGCAAACACTCTGCGTCAACTGCAACTGCAGCAGTTGCTGAGGTCTGTGGACGATCAGTATTCTCGTCAACGTCGATCGGAAAATTTCGGATTTTCTTACAACGCGTTTTTTTTTCTTTGTTCTCTGGGTTTTGAATTTTTTGGAGTTGAATCTTTCAATTGATTGACATACGATGTAGTTAAAACAGACGTTCCTACTCTATTTGCTACACAGCGTTTCTTTCGCGGAGCACTCGTCAGTTCCACAGATTCATTTAAGATATCACGTGGCGATGCTGAGCTGAAATTGATCACAGGTGTAAGATCAACGATACTATGAGAGACCCCTTGTATCAGTATGAGTGACGTTTTCGGTCCTGAAGATTCCGTCTCCGCTGGTTGATCCTGCGCCGCCTCTGCTGGTCGATCTAGCGCCGCCTCTGCTGGTTGATCCTGCACCGCCTCCGCTGATTGATCCTGCGCCGCCTCTGCTGGTTGATCCTGCACCGCCTCCGCTGGTTGATCCTGCGCCGCCTCTGCTGGTTGATCCTGCACCGCCTCCGCTGGTTGATCCGCAGCTTGTGCATCATGTTCAGCTGGGTACTCTTCAGCCTGTTCTGCAAGGACATGTTCTTGAAAAACGATGTCACTACGAGGAAATATTCCTGTTTTTCGGAAACCACTAAAAGCTATCGCGGGGATAGCAGATTGAAAATATGCGTCTGCAAACAATCTGGATAGCTGATACATAGTCACAACACGTCCTGGGTTGTTCCTAAGGAACAGTTCCATACATCTAGTGTAATAAGTTGACAGGGGCTTCATGAAAGAAACATCTAAAGGCTGAAGCCTATGACTACAATGTGGTGGAATCGTCAAAACTGTAACATTATTTTCCACAGCTTTTTGCAAAAACATCAGATTTTTAGTATGGGTATGATGCCCATCGAGGATCAGTAGCACAGGGTCTGATGCGCTTGGCTTAACATGTAAACAAAAATGCTGAAACCATTCAACAAAAATGTCAGATTGCATCCATCCTGAAGGATGGCAAGCAAACCCAGTGCCCGGTGGAGCACCGTCAGTCAGTTCCGGTTTCATACGAGCACGAGGAAAGATAATAAATGGTGGAACAAAATACCCAGCAGCAGACATACACACTACAACTGTTGCCAGTTGACCACGTTCAGCCGAATTGAAAATGCCCACTTGCTTTTTGCCTTTTGCTGCAATGATTTTAGAGGGTTTTTTACCAGTGGTTGTGAGTCCTGTCTCATCGCAATTAAATATACGACAAGGATTAAAATGAGGTAAAGAATCAAGTAAAGAATAAAACTTTGTTACAGCCGCCTTATTGAAACCAGCTGCTCTTGCTGCTGAAGTTGGTTCAGGAGAACGCAGTGATAATTCCGGATGACGTTCAAGAAAATTATAAAGCCACTGTTTTCCGGCAAGTTGATTCTCTCTATTAAATTCATGAGCAATGTTATTCCTTTCTGCTAACTGAAACGCAATACTACGAATATCACGGCTGGTCAATCCGTACAATTTGGCTTCCATGTCCAAAATCAAATCAACAAGCTCCTTCTCCTGACATTCAGAGAAAACCGGCACAAATCCACCAACGAATTGCTGAAAGAGAAATTTTCATTTTACTGATGCGCCTAATAAAGATATATAGCCTACATGTATATATACATGTAGTGTACAGTGCACACACCTGAATAGGCCTAACAGAAAATACTTTAACTTTACTGCTTTACGAGTGATCCGTATAAAGTGTCAAAAATAATTCAGTCCCAAAAGCTCAACCTTGGGTTGCCCCATAATTTCAGGATCCCAACATAAGCACTTATACGGTATAATCCCACCTTTTTATATCCCGTTACAACGGTATTTAATCCTCTGATTCTTCTCTGCAATGTGGCTCTAGGAACACTTCGGTTTTTAGCAGCTTGTCTGATGGAAGTTCCTTTCTCCACATCTTCAATGGCAAGGCGCATATCCTCAGTCGTCCAGCTTAATCGGTTGGTTTTTCTTTTCCAACGCTTTCCAGTCATCTGAAAAACATTTGAATGCTTTGGGTTCGGTCAAAGAAAATGAAATGCATGTATCAAAAGTAAATACGCTAACTTGTATAGGTCCTGAAACCATTTCAAAACAGTTAGATTTACTAACAAATAAACATTAGGCCTACATCAATTCTGATTTAAAAATGTATAGGATGAACATAGTTTAGACCTATGTGAATGAAATAGGATATTTATAGCCCTCATAATATGTAATACATAAACATATCATAATGTTGAGTCAAGGTGTATAGTCTAGGCCTATAGGTTAAGTACATGTAGACTTCTACGCAATACCTAGTTGTCCTACAAGGATGTAGGCCTTCGGTAAAAACTTTGGATAACACGATGGTTATTTTACAAGTTACGATAAGTTGTTAACCTGAGGCCTAATACAGTATATAGTACTATTATATTATATATATATATATATATATATATATATATATATATATATATATATATATAGGTATAATATATAGTATATGTATGATGCCAAAGTATTACCTGTACGTGAACAGGAACTATTTTTCTGTCTAATAATTGCATGCAGGCCTACGAGTCTCATAAAGTACTGTGTATGAACTTTGAACATGTATAAACTTTGCACTGGTATGATATAATGAGCCACGCCTGATATGATGGGCATGATATAATGAGCCACCTGGCTCGTTATGATCATTTGCGGTACAATTTGAAAAATGCCTCCTAGTGATTTAGTTAGTGATTTAGTTAGTTAGTTAGTGCCTCCTTTAGTGAATTACACATTTCATTAGAGGTCACGCCCTGTCTTAACCAACTTTTAGTCGAAAAAAATTGCACGGACATTATTTCACATTTTTTTGCTTTTATGATCCCCACTGACAGAAAAAATCGAAAAACGAAAATAATCGTCGGCGCCGTTCCCTAGATATATGCATAAATTCAAAATTCAAAATTTGAATTTCTGGTTTAAATTATTTTGTGGACTCATTTTCACTGATTTTGGTGTCTGGGATGCTTCCTATCATCAAACAAGTGAGGAATAGAAAAATAGGCGATGTCATACCCCAGAAACATGCACAAATTCAAATTTCAAAATTCATGTCATGATCACTGCACGGACTCAAACCGGATGAAACTAATATCCGTGGTGTTTCTGGTTGATATAAATACAAATAAAAAGTCAGTCAGTTCCATTTGGAAAGCTTGACTCAAATTTGAAAATTCAATTAAAATTGCATTTTTACCTAAGTTAATACCAGTAATTGCGTCACACTGTCTGTTGATTTGTTTTCTCTACAATAGCATTTTTGCTTATTGTGTCAGACAGATATACCAGCACTTTAGACTACATGCAGACCTACATGTACATTATAGCCTACTTTTTTATTATAAGCTTATTTCTTATTCTTATTGAATTTAGTTAGCTATTAAATAAGGACCTACTGTAATCGTCATTATGAATCAGTTTTAAATTACAAAAAGTCGAATCACAGTCAAAAAGTCAATTTCTTGAAAGAATTGCCATCTTTTTAACAAATTTGTTTGCCACAAACTAAGGGAAATATGCATGGATGTCAAACTGTAGCATAAACCACAACATATATGTAAATGTAAATTTTACAAATGCTTGCTACAGTAGTCCTGCACTGCTTTGAGTAGTTGGTTGCAGTAATTGTCGTTTTGTTCTCCCACCTTGTACCGCAACCATGTTTTTTCGAAGTCAGCATGCACGGTTTCGGATGCCTGCTCCGACCAAAATCCCAGGCCCTTGCCTTGAGAAGCACAGAATTCTTTTAGGCCTACATGGAACCCAACTGCGTGGACCTTCGGAGTTATTCTTATCCCGAGCTTCCTGTAGGCACGAATGAAATCATCGATGTCATTTTCAAATGTCTCGCTCAGTTTCATTCCATAGCATCCTTCCACCACTGTGCTCAAACATCGGAAAACATCGACAAATTTTTTTGGTACTTGCAATTCTTCGAGTAAGGCGACATTCTTGAGAAGTCGCAAGCAGCCGTTCCCATTGAGAACTCCACCGTGATAAGCCTGCCTTTCGACGTTACAGCGATTTGTCCATTCATCCGCCTCAGGCCAAACGTTGTGAAGGGCATCCAAAAGCGTCGTAACGGGGCCAATTAACAGATGTAGCTCTGGTGGTGGCATCAGGTTCAGTAGAACAACGTCATCGGGCAGTTTCGGAATTGAAAAGTGGACAGCATTGCCAAAATGTTTTGCCTCGGTCATTTCCGCACCGGTGTTATAGTTCTCTCTCTCCCTCTGTCTCAGTTTCCTACCGGAAACTAAAACCATGGTTTAATATTCCGATAGGAAAATTAAACCCAACATTTTTAAGTGTGTTTTAGTTTCCCACTGGTTTTCCCCTGGTGTTGCGGCTTCTAGTTTCCTAATAGGAAAATAAAACCTGGTATCATTTTCCTACTAGGAAGCTAAAACCATGGTTTTATTTTCCGATCGGAAACTAAAACCTAGGGAAACTGAATCTCGTAACACCGGCATCATGCCACTTCCAGAACATGCTACGAACACTACCAAGAGTTCTGGACGCTCCGCGTCGACCTGCAATCATGTTGTCCTTTGACACCTCACACCAGGTGCATGGATGACAGGATCCATGTGCCATCAGACCCGCTAGCAAGTTTGCCAACTTTAAATCAGCACCAATAGTGAATGGATGGCTCACTTTATCAAGCTTCAAATAATTCCACACAAAGAGCAAGTTTCGGTAATTCTCCGGAATATCGGGAATCAGGCCAATAATAAAGAGTCGTTTTACGCTGTTGTCACTTCGCGTTCTGGAGGCTACACCTTCTGCATATCCACGTCTTCTGGGCAATTGGTCGAGATCACTGTTCGACACATCAGAATTCAAAGTTGCACAGACCTTCAGAGAACCACCACCACTATCAATCCCAATCTTCAAATTGTTGTATTTCTTCTCACGATGCTGCTCGACCGTGTGTATCAACAAATTTAGGTCTTTGCAGTAAATGAATGGTCTTTTCAAGATTTTGCCGTCTTTGTCGATGAACTCGTGATTTTCCGAATCAAATAAAGAATCCAGAGCATGATTTTGTTTTTGTAAATCAATTTTCCGATTTGTCTGGATAGTCTTTCTACTCGATGTAGCATATCGTAGATGGCCAGCTAGTTTTAGAGTCTGCGTATTGGATAGGTTGAAGTCACTTTGAATTGCAGACATGTCTGCGGATGAAACAAAGCACTTCTGAGAAGCAGTGGATGAGCGACCAGGGCTGAGCACCAGCGATCGTCCGGTGTGTGTAGCTAAAGTCACAGAGTCAAGACTCTCAGTTGAACTCGCTGGATGTAGTTTCTGTCTGATGACATTCGCCGCTACTTTTTCTTTAAAATTCCGTGATCCACCTATTGGGTTCCAGTAATTGTTCCATGTTCTGCAGTCTGCTGCTTTTGTTACACGTATGTGATCTTCCTTTTGCCAAGAAAGACAGACAATGGGAACAAATTCTCATGGCAGTCGGTGTCTCCTTTCGTGATGTATCGTGAGCTGAAGGGCGACCAACTTTGTGAGTTGGTAGAGCTGTAGCACCGATCCTCCCAGCTATGTTCTTGGGAACTGATGACGCCGTTGTACAGACCAAACATAGGCATTTTGAAGACTGACGAGTATGTGGAGCAGTCACGATCAAAGAATGATTAAATACATTGATCTCACGCGTGAAATTACCTTTGTCATAGTCTCTTAAGACACGAACACAAGTAGTACACAAAGCAGTTGGTAGGCGGTCGTCGTGAGGGTTTAGTCCTTGAATGACATGTTTTTCAATGATAGATCGATATTCATCGGTTATTCGTCTCATGTCCTTTGTTTTCCCCATGCGCAGAATGCATACGCGACTTCGGCATTCATCGTGAGCCGGCATTCTCCGAACAATTAAATGAATCAATGACAATCAAAATGCAGGTGTTGAACAACGGATTCCTAAATCGGTCACTCTTGTAAGCTCTAATCAGTCTTGATCACAACAACTTCTACAACTGCAATGAGTCATCCTCGCTAGTCGCTTAGTGTGCATTTTATTGATGGTGCGCCATGAATGAACGATCAATCAATTAACTTGTCTGTGTGTCTAATCAAATAAGAGAATACAAGTTTCGGTGAACAAAACAACAATACTACATGCAAATGTACATGTACATGTACATGTAGCTACATGCTATTTAGGCTCAATAATGTAACTGTATTGACAACAAGTTTCACAATTTTTGTATTTTTTGTATTTATATCAACCAGAAACACCATTTTATCCAGCTTGAATTCGTGCAATAATCAAAGCATGAATTTTGAAATTTGAATTTTGAATTTTGAATTTGTGTATGTTTCTGGGGTATGACATCGCCTATTTTCTATTCCTCGCTTGTTTGATGATAGGAAGCATCCCAGACACCAAAATCAGTGAAAATGAGTCCACAAAATAATTTAAACCAGAAATTCAAAATTTGAATTTTGAATTTATGCATATATCCAGGGAACGGCGCCGACGATTATTTTCGTTTTTCGATTTTTTCTGTCAGTGGGGATCATAAAAGCAAAAAAATGTGAAATAATGTCCGTGCAATTTTTTTCGACTAAAAGTTGGTTAAGACTACTAGAGCCATATATTTGGTATGTAAATGCTTTACTTCGGTCTACATACGCTGATACGTTAGCAAACACACATTGCGTGATGACTTACTTTCACAACCAAGATGGTGGGAAATTACTTTTCCTGTCTGACGCTCGACCTTAAACGAATGAGAGTGAAAGCTCACGTGATCCGACACACGACTCAGTCAGAGAACACTAACGGCTAATTGGTTGTTCTTGGAAAGTGCTGAATTCTCAGAAAACGAGGTGGCTCGTTATATCGTTACGGTTCGTTATTGCGAACTTTCCCCTACTTGTAAAAATGAAAAATCCATATCGGTCCTTTAAGATATAGACTCGATAATTCGGCCATCCCTTGAGTGGTATAGATGAACAAAATTTTCAATTTCAATTTCATTTCAAGTCCCCGTCGAAGACGGCGAAATATCGGACTTCTAAGAATACACGATTCCTGTGAAAGCCGGAGGCAATTTTTTTCATCTGTCCTTTAAGATGCTTCCTTTGTCTAAAAGGTAAAATCTCAGTTACAAATAAAAGCTGAATTCATGCTTTATGTATATTCAGAATATATAAACTGTCCAATACAGTAGTCTAAAAGTCGTGTAAAATATGCATGTGAAATTTATGAGTCCGCACTCATCAACATAGTAGTTTGGAAAAAACAAAACTTAGACATTGAGTACGAAACCAAAACGTTCCTGTCAGCTCTTTCTGGATCTTCTATAATGTCAAAATCTTTTGAATTGTGGCACGTGTCACCTCTGCAATCGCCTCAGGCCGGTACGCAGGTCAATCTGTTACTCCTGCAACTACATAGTCTGTGTGTGCATGGATTTCGAGATGACAGTTTGCAGTTACAACGAAATATTTTCAATAGGTGATTCGGTGCAGAAGGTCTATCCGTCGTTATCGGAGACATTCTACCCTCTTTCACTGTCCATCTCCATTCAGTGACCATATGATGATTGAGGCTCAGATTTCTCCACTGCCCAACTTGGAAATGCACCTGCAAGCCATGGAAGTGAATCGCTCTTGCTGTTGGTGGAAGCTTCACAATTATTTGGAAAATGCCAACTTTAAAATATAATAATGAGAATGAGAATGACAATAGTGATATCAGTAAAAAAACTTTTCAATAGAGCTTATTAAAGAATTTATAAAAGGAGCCCAACGGGAGCACTGATGAAGTTTCATATTCCAAGTTCATTCCGAAGTAGTTAATACTGTTATGTTCAAAGGTGGCTTATGAATAGGTGAGGTTATACCCCGAAATTTGCAGTACATGGAAATCGGTTAGTTCATGTATGCATTTTCATCAATATACATGTTGCCATTGATATTGAAGTCTCTCATGCATCTCTATTCTCTTATTCGTCGAACCGTTTCCGCTTTCCCTTTTTGAGATTTTCCTAAGCAGTTGACAGACGAGATTCCGACAGTTCATCTTCGTCAGGGAAGCGTTCCGGAAAAGCCGTCCTGAGAATGGTCTTGAGAAGCCTTGAATGGTCTTGAGAATAATGCTCTCCCCAACTTTGCATCGTACCGCGAAGGCTGTAGATTGTTTCGTCCGAGTGTTACCAAGTCCATGCCTTTGTGAAAGACAGAGGAAGGTTGTAAATTCCTAACGATTTCATGATGTTTCGATAAACGTTTCCTAATTATACTCAACTCTTTCACTATGGCAGTGTGGTTGTCGACCATCTTTTGCAATAAAGCCAATTCATTTGACCTATCTCTTTGCATCTAAGGTTCCCAGCATGATACAGACCTCGAATCCGAATTCGTCACAGTCCTGATCGACAGGGTATCATCACTGTCAATCGTATCACTTGTGGATTCCGTGTCCTTATGGGTTTGCAGAAAATTTAGTGAATCTGCAGAAACATATGATGCTGAAGTATTCCGCAATTTGTCTTCCATCATTGCTTAATAAATTTGCATGTCTTTTTCAAAAATGATTTAGCCTTCTGATTCCCCTCCCAGTTTTTCTTTTGTGGTCTCTTTTGAGGGATTTTTCTTTTACTGAGACCAGAGACTATTTCTTTTCAACTTGTACAGATAACAGATGAGCGGCAAAGCCGCACGAGAATTACAGTTCATACACCCCAGACAAATATGCAAAAAGAAGGCGATACAATTTCAAAGATAATAACCAACATTATAAAACGACCCGTGCCGCAACGAGAGTTCGATCGATAAGAGTCATTAGAGCACATCACGCCGGGCTTATTTAATTTACTTTCTTTTGCAGCAAAAGGCGGTGTAGATGTGTTATGTTTGATGTATTAGCACACAGGTGAATACAGGCCGGGACCAGCCCTGTGATTGACATGGGAATAAATTTGAGGATTTTTTTGGGAAAATTTGAGGAATGAGAACGGACCTATTAAGAAAATTCCAATGAACACTTTTAATTTTAGCATGAATTTTGTTTCAGAACCTTTCACAGAAAGGTAAAAAACGAGACAAACCAAAAGAAGCAGACAAGGCAACAAAATATCTTTTATACGTCTATATTGTGAATGGAATCTTGATTGAAGATATTACGCATTTCACTCTTTACACAATGAGATTTGGTTTTATGCAGAAATTCTGAAAAGTCCCATTAACCAAAATTCAGCTTGCATTAATTTATAAATGTAGTATTGACGATCACTTCTTAATATAATCAACTTTAATTGTTTCATTTTAAGCAATTCAGCTGGCTTTGGGTACCAGCAACTGGCACTAGCGGATTTCAGATTTTTGAATAAACAACACCAGATTTGTTGGTCAATTTGACTTTATCAAATGTATTTCAGTAGAATATAAGAAAAAACACAATCTATTTCCTTATTCTCATTTATACATAAACAGACTGCCATCAAATACATGATAGTACCATTAAATTGAAAATAAGTTGTGAATAACTAACAATCTAATAAAAAACCAAAAAAAACACCGAATATTCAAAGTTAAGGAAAACGTTTCCTCTTTTTCTTCAAAACCTCTTCCAGAGTCGTACACTTGGCGTGAAGTTCTTTTAGCAAATTTTTCATGCTTTCCACGAGAGCGGACGAAACAGATATTTCTGCCATGTTGCTCTTCTTGACTGCCAGTGACAATCTGGAGCTGGCTTCCTGGAGCGTTTTGTTTGCCGACTGAATTTGAGCAGATAGTGATTCACGCTCCTTCTCTAGATCCGATAAATCGGTCTGATGTCTCTTTCTAGACTTTTCCTCCTCCATTTTCATTCTTTCCTCATCACGAAGAACATCTCTGTAACGTTTAGATGCCTCTCGAAAAGTATGTATCAATGGTTTTGTGATTGCAACCGACAAAGGATCACCACTTTGTTTTAACGCGTCCTTAATTGCTCTATATCCCCTTATTGTCGATTGTGATAATGAGCATCTCATATCAGTGATCAATCGCTTATTCTCTCTGAAACCTCTTTCAGGATCAGCATTGCCAAGAGAGAGAATCATGAAAGCCTTTGCCAGCCTGCAGAGGAAGGGAAAACGTGGTGCACCGGTAGAGGACTTTAAATTTGAAACATGTGACCAAAAAACATCAACGTCCTCAGTAACCTCGGGATACTCTTCCGACATTGGTCGCTCGCGCGAGTAAATTTCCCATTCATCTTTAAGAGCATCAGTTTCGCATGGATTTATTCAGGGTGTATACCAAAACTCGCACCTCAATTTCCGTGGATTTTCCCGGTTTTTTCAGGGATATTTTATCATGCAAGATACTGTCGTTTTTGGGAGCCCAAACCTACTTGCACCTGAGACTAAATATTTGACAATTTAATGTTTCATTAACTACGCACCTGATACAAGAAAAAAACAAAATTACAATAATTCTATGGTATAGCAAAACAACTTTTATTCATCTCTTTCGAATAAGATACATATAAAAACAAAAAAACAGGAGAACGAACAAGAAGCTTTATGAAATGGTGTGAAGAATGAAAGGTTCGGTGTGCAGAAGTTCGGTACGTAGTTCACTAGGTTAGGTGTGAAAAAGTTCGGTACACAGTTCACTTTTTTCGCAATACGATCACCTCCTCTTCCAATACCATGAGTTCCATTCTCCGCTTCTTGATTTCTGCCTCTTTCAACGCCAATTCTTGGGCCGCCCTCTTACGCTCTCTTACTGCCGCGTCATCGTCATCTTTGGCTGCTTTCTGTTGGGCCAGTCTGTCTTTGTACCGTCGCGATGAATTTCGGCAATAGCTTATCAGCTCTTTAGAAATTCCTATTTGACACAAATCAGTATCCTTGATTGCATCATAAATGACACGCTGTGCAACCAAGGATTCTTCTAGTTGATTGAATTCCATTGCCTCTCTGTTAACACTGAATCCGCGTTCAACTGAGGCTTGCCCGTGCTGAAGAACGAGGACACGGTTGATCAGCTTCCCTTCAGGTGACGCCCGATCATCAAATATTCCACTCCAAAACACATCAAGACGTCCATCTTCATAACAGGCAATACTTTCTTTAACCTGTTGATCACCCATCCTCTTCAAAAAGGCCTCTTTAAAGCAATCCGCCTGAAGACCATCCAGCCAATCAAGTTTTATCATTTCTTCCAACGCTAAGTCCATCAACTTCTCTGCAGTACCATGGAACTCTTGATTCTTCCACATATCTGGGTCAAGAAACGCCGTTCCACGAATGAATTTCTTCGTCATCGGTGCGACTTCGCGTAGTTTCAGCATCACAGTTGTTGCAAAAGTGGTACATGTTTCCTGGAAGTTAAGGCGCAACTGTTCATTTTTTCTGGACTTCCGAAGGGCACCCTTGACAGAAAACGACAACCTCACTTCATGACGGGGAAGCAGATTGGTTGGAGTGAGCTCAACGCAATGAGCTTTTGCAAGGACCTCTTCTTTCAAAATCGTCTTCCCAATTGCATGAAATAGTTCTTCCAGGCTGCTTCGGAGGAACGGGACCATAGGCGCATCAGTCTGGAACTTTATCAAGAAGCGTTCCAAAATTCGGGCAATATCGCAGAAGAAAGCAATTTTGGGAAAGAGCAAGGGATCTTTCAATCTTTCTTTCATGGAAATATACGAATCACTCGTTGGCTCCAGTGATTTGTCACCATTGACAAACTCGACGAACCTTTGCAATAGAGGGAACACATGAATCATGTTCTGAGCAACATCAGCATTCTGAACCCACCTCGTGGAACAAAACTTCGTTGGGAACTTTGCGCTCTGAACATCATTAGCCTGCAGCAGAACGGCGCGTATTGACGGTGAATCATTGAACACGTAACAACAGTTTGAAAGAAACTTTCCGACCGGGAATGTCTTATTATCTGCATACTTGAGAGCCCCACACACGGAATGTAATGAGCAAGTCCCCATATCGACAAGTGGGGGGAGATCAGCCTCTTTCCGGACGTCATTCAATAACCTCAACAACTTCTTATTGACGTTTGGTCCGTCAAGAGAGACTTGCAGCATCTTTCCAGCATCCAACGGTGCAATACCAGATAAAAACGCATGCAAAAGATCTTCGGGGCGGGCTC
Organism: Prostheceraeus crozeri; assembly: GCA_907163375.1. Taxonomy (NCBI): domain Eukaryota; kingdom Metazoa; phylum Platyhelminthes; order Polycladida; family Euryleptidae; genus Prostheceraeus; species Prostheceraeus crozeri. Next base: position 273,143 of record CAJQUW010001476.1, on the reverse strand, counting down.
TTCCCAGAAAAACGGAATCAAAGTAGTGGGACTGAACATTATCATCAACCATGAATCTCACGTTGATATCCATTTGTCCGCGCTGAACGTATTTGTTTAGGGACTCGTCAAAGGACACGCTGAAGAAGTCTGCTTTTTTGGCAGTGTCAAGCAGCCTTTTCTTGAAAAATGGTGCGATGCCATGGTTAACAGTGTAGCCAATCTTATCCTTCGATAAAGTTACTTTCTTTGCAATTTCAGATTTAAGAAACATGCTCGCGAACAATTTTGCTCCTGCTGCGGCTCCACGATTCGAAACATGGGACTTAACCGAATGGAGACACCACACTATCTCAGCACGTGTAGTGGCCTCATTCTCTATGTACGCCATTGGACTTGTTTTAGGCGGGATATTTTTCGGCGAAGTCATGGAAGGCGTAGAAATTTCTGGTGATGCGGATGACGTAGGTGACGTTGCGCGATTTTCATTTTGGTGGTAAAACAAACTTGCGACGCTGCGTTGTCCGCTTAAAGCTTTAACATTCTGAATATGCAGCTTTACCAGCCATGTGGCTCTTCAATGCTTGCCTACCCATCGATGAAAGGGAAAAGGTTTTAGCACATAGCTTGCACCGGGCCTCTGAATTTGACTGCGGCGATTTTGTCAACCAAACTTTGAAATCTTCTTCCTCGTGCCAAGATGGATTGAACCGTGATTTTGACATATCAGAAGCGAAGAATTGCCGACCTGCAAAGTAAAATGCAAAACTTCAAATATATATTTAAAAGGAGATGGATTGCAACATAATAGATCTACGGTTGAACGCGCTTGCAAGGAGATTGAAAACCTAAAAAATGCTCATAAAGGTCCGTTCACACACAGCGCGGTGTGCGGTTTGCGGAAAGTTGAGTCGATTTCGCTACTAAATAAACCACGGGAAAACCCGTGCTGTGTGTGAACGATACCTGCGGTTTTGAAATGGTTGTAATGTTAAAATTTAGTGAGCGATTTTTCTTGTGGCTTCCGCAAACCGCAACCCGAGCTCTGTGTGAACGGACTATGAAGCAGCTTTTTATATGCGAGCTTCTTATCAGGTAGCTCGGCCTTTTTCTCGGTGAATGAAAAGATTCCGTATAGAAGTTCATGTACAGTACATGCAAGCCTGTTCTACTGATTCTAAATAAATTAGGCAATGCATTTGCATTTTACCAATAATGAAAGCACACAAGGCCAAGTTTCGGTAATAACGAAGGAAATGTAAAACTAAGTATGAATTAGATAAATGCATAAATGCAAATTTGATGTTGTTTGTCTGGAGGAGATTTATGTTAGAAAAGCGGAATCTGCCTCGCGCAAGCGCCCATTAGCCGTTAGCTCTACATAACATATTAAATCATATTTAATACGAAAACTATCAATAAATATTATCTTAGAGTTAACACTATCATAAAGTAAAATTAGTAACTTGATCGAAAATTGTCGTTTGAGTGCCGACAAAATACAATGGAGATTACAAATTCGATTATTATAATCGTTATGATTCAATTATAAGCCACGAAAACGTAGAATTGTATATTGTTGCAATAAAAAAGTACCGCATGTTGCTTATTTCTTGCTAGAAATGTTACTTCCAGAAAAGTAAACGAAAAATAAAAACATAAAAATCTCATATACTTCTTCAAATTTCAAAATGGCCGTCTGGCTTGTTAATAACGTGAGGGATAAAAATAAAAATATATACTTCAGGTGACGTGCCGCTCATCACGCACTAATCACTTATAATATCTGAGAGAAATTCATTTCAATACAGAGAAAAAATACACCCTTATGCCTATTTTTGGTCGTGCCCTAACTATGATCAAGCTGTTCATTATGTTTATAAATTAAAAAAGTAGCATGGCTTAACTAGTTCATTAAGTTTAACAATCATAGTTTAATAATTATCTCATAACAATAGTAGAAAATTCAAAATGATTATCCATGGACTCCTAAATATTACTACTTTTAGATTACTATTTTCAACTTTTTGTTAGAAAATAGTAAATTTTTAGGAGTCCATGGATCATCCCTATGTATCTCAAGGAATAAGATGCTCGATCAAGATCCCTCTAAACTCCGCAATTCTTCAAATCAATTTAAACGATTCAAAATAATTTATTGATAATAATTTCATCGATGAAAATAGCGATTTCCCATCCTGAAAAGCTTGGGATTTCAACTCGATGTTGCATTTTCTGAGTGGCTAGATTGTCGATGATGTGAACGATCTCGATAGCGACATCAGGTTGTTGAGATAAGCAATGAAGCTGTTTCGGCCATCTGCCCTGACTATGCGTTTTAAAGCTCCCTCAATGATGCGACACTGCCCCTCATTACAACTAAGGTAAGGGACTTTGATAGGTACTACGGTGCGAAAGTCCATCGAATTCCTCGGGCATCTCATGCCAGTGGAGAGTTGTCTATCTGAAGATGTAGATCCTTTGCAGGACGGAGCCGAATCAACAACAACAAAAATCGATGATCTTATCCATTATATTCTTCATATGACCGACTTCAATATTTGGTCATATGGCAGCTTATGAACTAACGAAGTAGAAAGTCTACGTTCGAAGCCCAACATCATAGCTACTCTAGTTTGCCCTACCTATCTTACCGAACCAGAGTTGGATGCGGGCGGGTCAGCCTGCGGGCCACGGGCCGGTATAGCTCTCTGGGCCCGCGGGCCTGCGGGCCGTTCTTGCAGACGTGCGAGCTTAAAACAGTACCCCATTAATCTCTTTTATTTCATCGCTCTTCAAGGAATACGGAATAACAAATTCATGAAAATATATCAACAGAATAATAAATTCATGAAATAGATCAACGGAATGATAAATTCGTGCAATTGTGTGAATGGCTAGCCTACATTGTACGTAGCCTATACGAGTATACCAACCAATCTGCAACCAACTATTTATGAATCAAACTTCATCAATTCATATTAGCCTAAAGTTAGGTTAGAGATTCACCGTTTATTTAAAGCCTTAGTGTCTATCAAATTGTCATTAATTGTCAAAATTACTATTGATGCTATTGCTATCACTAAACAAACATTTAAAGAATTCTCATAACCACATCATGTGTTATGAACAATGAGATTATCTTTTCTGTGAAAATTTTTCTCGCCCTTCATGTCATGGTAATCGCTATCTACGTTAAACGACAGTCATTTGAACAATCCAATAGCTACGGTACCACCATACATACGTGCAAAAGCAGGGATTTGGCAGCCGTAAATGCCGGTTTTTGGCAACCCATTAAAGAAAAAAATAGAACGAGGTAATATCTGGAGAAAAGGTGCCATATACTCGTAAGAATATGCCCATGCATTTCAGTGTATGAAAAATCAAGATTTAGTCATTGAGTACAGACTTTTATGATTTCATGAAAAACACTTGTATGACGTGTAGATTGACAACCGACCGGAATTTGACAACCAAATGGTGGGAATTTCAAATTATTGATGAATTAGTTTCACTATGTTTATCACGAGTTTTGACAACCAATCGAACGATGCATTATTTCATCCAATTTTTCTTCCAACCAATCACTATGAAGTATTTTAGCCTACTATGGATATTTTGATAGGTTATCAATTAGTTTTACAAAATTTACTAAGCCATTTCAAAGTATCTTGTTTATGAATACAAGAAATAATTTGACATCCAAATAGAATTGTTTAATCTTATATCAATCTCAATCGATCACTGTGATACAGGCCTACGTAGGCTAATTACATTTCTCGGAATCTTCTCATATTGATCCATTCAGTTGGATAGCAATATAATTACCGATATATCTAAGTGCTGAACGTTGCGGTATTAATTAAAAACAATAATTTTCAAATATAGTGTATATGTATATTCATATTGTCTACTTCGTCTCTAAAGTCGTCTCTAAGTTCGTCGCTAAGGCACTTCGCTGCATTTGATTCACGATTGCATTTTCAACCCTGAAACGAAAAAGAATGTACAAGAAATACACTGTGTAAGAAGTATATATAATCATTGAATGACAGGTGGCACACGAAATGTCAAAACGTAAATACCGTATGTTGACAACCGAATATGTAAATACCGTGTTTTGACAACCGAATATGTAAATACCGTGTTTTTACAACCGAATATGTAAATACCTTGTTTTTACAACCGAATATGTAAATAAAGTGTTTTTACAACCGAATATGTGTTTTGACAAGAAAAGCTATCAAAAATTTGTAACATCAAGAAATATAGGCCCTATTCTTTTCTTCTGTTTATCTAATCAATCTTAAAACTGACGTCAGTGCATATTGACTTCTGAAATAGTCTGACTTACGCAAAACAAAGGTCTAAATGTGTACTACACTTTATATTATAATAGGCTATAATAATATGGATAATACTCATATATCCAATATCTCATAATACTCGTATCATAATATACTTCTTCATGATACCGATAATTATAATCATCACATCATTATGTATTGAAAATATTTATTTCAGCAGTTATTATTTCTGCTCCCATCAACATTAAAACAAACTGCAATGTTTATTAGTTTTAGAAGATCACTGATACGTAATGTAAATACCGTGTAAGGTCTGAACTCATACCATGTTTTAGGCCTACATCGTATTTATTATATTGAATTAAATTTATTTCAGCAGTTATATACAATTATTTCAACTTTCATACATATGTATCAAAATAAACATGCATCAGTTTTCTAGAAGATCACTGATGTGTAAACGTAGATACCGTGTTTTGACAACCGAATATGTAAATACCGTGCTTTGACAACCGAAAAAGTGAATTCATAAATTCCTCTATGACTGTCAAAGACATTCTTCAGATATATAACATTATTTACAAAACGCTGGCACGTTGAGATGAAAAAGTCATTTCGGATTGCAATTATGGCAAGAGGTCTCGAAAGAGGTTTGCCATAAATCTAACATAAACGACGGAAACTTATTACAATTAAATGCAAATAAGGGAACTTACCAGATTTTGCTCGTTTAACTTCATTTTTGCTGAAAGGAAAATGGAACGCATTACAAGTAGAATATACAATTTCAAAAAGTTTAGAACAGTACGTTTGCCACAGAGTGTAATTCATTGGCAAGTGTCGAATTGCAGGCTAAGCTCGTGCATGAATAGATTTTGAAATAAAAATATAGAGTGATTCACTCAACCTGCTATAAAAATTGACATGACGATTGAAATAAAAACTAAGCAATTTGTATTTATAATAACTGAAACTAAACTTTAACAAGCATTATATTTTGGTATTTCAACTGAAAGGCAGTCACTCTAAAATGTCAAAGCGATCAACACGCAATGGGCTGATCTTTCTGAATTACTGGTTACGAAATTAGACCTTCAGTTGACGAAATTTACATACATGTACTTCACGTTAACTGCTTTATAAGCCTTTTTTCCTTAGTATTACGTAAATTATGGTACAAGCAATAAAATAGTCAATTGACATTCTTACGGGTTACTGAGTCTTTCCTACCCGATGAGACATAAGTCTACTTTTTTGCCTCTAACTCACTTTGTTTGACTCTCGTAGTTTTGTAAAAGAAGTTTCGCTACGGCCGTTAATTCCACGGTAGGATTTTGTAATCGATACCATCTATTGTGTACAGCAACTGAGTGCCCAAGGTGGTCGCAGAGTACCTTGTACTGAGTTTCCGACAAATTTTCCAACTGCAAGTAATGGATTGAAACAATGTAGAACATATGTACCTTGCCATGAGAATATCTTGAGAAAGAAAGTTTCAGTATGCTGCTTTTCAATAAGAACAATTATAGCAACGTACATATATTTCTCTATATTGTATCTGTTTCAAGAATATTGAGATTATAATCAAGATAGTTCCATTTTATGAAATGAATATCAACGCCATGAAAGCGGAGAGAGAAAATAAAGGCAAATATTAAAGGTACATAACATCATACGCGTATGAATAAGAAATATTTCATTCTTTTAAAATCGAAGTCGAAATTGGTACACATTGCAGTAATATGCATCAATAAACCATAGTAATAGCAGTTCCGTGTTAACTAGGCCTAATTCAGTTAGCATGCTAGTGATTTAAGTATCACGCAAAATTCATTTTTAAACCTTTATATAACTTAACCTTTTATACAGTAACGACATCCAGACGACATTCCAACATATAGCACGAAACGAAGCCGTATGACGCACTTTCCTTTTCATTTCTGATTTCAATATGAAGTGCACACGCTATTAAATCCCTACTCTATGCTCTTGCTTATGGCTAATATTGAAAATTCGTCAACCAAAAGTGAAAAAAATAGAAGTTCAACAGTACACCTGTATACCCCATAAATATCTCATTAACCCTCTAACATCCAAGAAAAAAAATTACGTTAACGTCCAGTGGGGGCCTTTGAGGCCCCCAGTGTATTTTTCATGATAATGACTGACTGTTTGATTAGATATGATACTGAACTCAATAAGGATGTTTAAGGAAAATACACATACAACATTTAGCATTAATACCTCTATAGTATAACACATTACATACATGTAATATCCATTTACTGTACATTTAGGCCTCTGCGATTACCATGAAAATCAAAACAATTCAGATGTAGAAGCTTTTTATAGCGTATCTATAAAATCAATCCATTGCACAATGTTCGCTGATGCGACAATGTTCATTACAAACGTTTCCTTCGCATTCATGGCAGATCTGTCTCACCTTCCTCTCCAATCGTCGAGGACAAAGGTAGCAGCGGCGTCTGGCGAGATTGAAGGTTACGCGAACAGGTCCTGGAGTTCCAGCCGAAGAGACCTCTGCAATTCGTCAGACACCGCCATCAGCTGTGTTCCCAGTTCTATCAGGAATAAACGGCGTCTATGAGATGCTGTAGGGTAGTATTGAGGATGGATGGAGGTGTAGATGACAAAGGCACTGTAGGAGGCCATGTCAATTAGATCGCAAAATATGACAAATGGCCATCGCCTGTCTTTCGTTTGCAAGAATATGTCCTGCACACTTGGTCAAGAGTATCGACCCCGGCCTTGTTTCGATTGTAATCGAGAATCATTTTTGGCTGTCTTGGTTCCTCTGGCTGATATTCATCGTCATGATGAAACGTTGAAATCAGTGCCACGGCTTTCCCCTTCTTGGGAATGTAGGAGACTGGAGTGACGTATCGTTGGAAGCCAAAAATACTTGTGAATGGTTCGCGACCGGGTGATGGTTACATTTGTTTCGGAAGCTCACCTTTATTCTTTCTCATTGTTCCGGAATATGTCAGATCACGACCAAGAAGTGCTCGGGCAACATCAAGGCTCGAGGAGAAATTGTCTGCAGTCATGTGACGGCCGGTGTTCGAAAGAAATTCCGATAATTCCAAAACGACTCGAAATGCTTGTCCTATACCTCACGATTCGCGCCGATGCGTCCGGTGTAGATTTGAAAATTGCAACAATAGCTGTTTTCAGATTCTATCATGTACTTGGCTTTACCTGATGTCACAAAAAGAGCCAAAAGCATGCAAAATTTGTCAAAATAGAGCTGGGGGCCTCAGAGGCCCCCACTGGTACTTAACGCTACAAAAAATCTACAGCCATATAGCACCTAAACTAGTGCGCATGGAGACTTAGAAATTCACATACATGTTCTAGACATGATAATTGAAGTTCTCAGGAAATCTGATTAAACTTGATCAAAAAATGGATAGTCAGGAATAAAAATGAAAGTCGCTGGGGGCCTCAGAGGCCCCCATGGACGTTAAAGGGTTAATACCCAACTGTTGCTACATCTATTTTGGCTTTTCGTGTTGGGACATCTGGATCCATAAAAAATTGCCTTGAACATTGGTACGAAATAAATTCTTCATAAAGATTGCAAAATGCATATTCACTATATTTTGAGGGTGAATGAATTTTTTTCAGAACTTAGATTCCATATGATTCCATACGTGATTCTGAAGCTTCATGTGTGTATCTTTGTGAAATAATATAGTTATCCAGATGAATTGATCGGTAAGTGCCTATAAATCCAGTGTACATTGCGTGATTTTGCCGAACACTGCATTCTGTCGCTGACAAAACAGGAATTTTCAATATTAGCCTAATGTTATGTCCTATTGGCGTGCTTGAGATTGATCTCTTAGTAAAAAAATCAGTTACCTGTAGGGTAGTGACAGCGAGCTTTCGGAATTTTGTAGCTCCAATTTGCTCTTCAATATTTGCCTTTCTCGCGATGTTCCGCATAGCATCATTGCCTCTTATGAAGCCCTTCCTTTCATTGGCAAATATGTACCTTGTTGTTCTTTTTGATAACCAATCGATTTCTTTTACTATATTGGGAGGAAAAATTATCGGCACATATCGTCTACCTTTTCCGAGAATATAAACAACCTCCAGTTCTTTAATTAGTAATTTCTCGGCTTGGTCCAGTTTCTCCATCTCGCTTTCAGCGACTTTCTTCCAGTCACTCCGTGAATTCCATGTGGACTTCGTGAGTTTCGCAACTTCTGTCGGACGACGCTTATTAAACATAATAAGATAAGCCAAAGAGCTTTCCTTCATAGCTCTTTCGTTTGCATTTACTTTCGACAAGACAAGCATTTCCTGAATCACTTTCTTAAAGGCATCGATACTTTGAGCTGTAGGCAATGTTTCAGGTAATCCAGATTTCGAACATCTCATGCATTCCCTGGCTACATTTGTTATTGGTAACAATTCTTTTTGTATGAGAGATGCAACATCCTTTGCTCTTTTTCTTTCCTTTCGATTCCCTTGTTTTAAATATCTCAATTTTAAAACATCAGTCAATTTCGATAATGTCTGTCCCAACTTTACTACAGAGGAGGGGGAATCCATGGAGGCAACAGAATCTTGCTCTTCTTCCGTCGATGAGAGAATCCGATAATTGTGCAAATTTTTTACTTCCTTTACCAAGGTGTCAAACATTTCAGGAGTCAAAATGTCAGCAGTGGTCAATGTTTGGGACTTCAACGCTTTCCGTACATGAATCAGAAATTTTGCAACATTACGTGTTTGGTTACTTAATGCATTAAAGCCTTTTTCACCCTTGAAACTGATTTGCCTCGCAATGTAATCCATAATCAAAGTGTCACCCTTAATCACAATTGAAATGTCATCTTCCCGTAACCTATCCAAAAACTGCACAACTTTTGGTTCTTTATAAATAAGTTCATTGCACGTGATGGCTTGGGTCTGGTCATCATCGCCAGACGGACAGACGTGCCTCTACAATTCTTCTTTGGAAAAAAACCCCAAACATTTCTGACAACACTTGTACGCTTTCGACCGTCTAATATCGATATCTTTCTTTGGGCGATGAGCCACTTTTAAAACACCACGTCCGTACTTTAAAACATGCCGGTTATGCATGAAATTTCCTTTCTGACGTAGAAGTCTAAAAGCCCGATTACGATCTGCTGTTCCTTTCGGTAACCTAAGAAGTGCTTTGACTTCACTTTGACCTGAATGATTTCTTTGTAAGTGCCTTGAGAAGCTGCTATTCCTAACATACTCCTTGCAATAAAGGCATAAATCCTTTCTCACAGATTTAGACGTTGTAGGCTTACCTGGACGTACATTAGGTGCGACAACGGTCTCGAGAATATCTTCCATTACAACATTCAAAGTATCATCTAATGAGTTCTCATCATCACTTGTTTCACTTACAATATCCTCGCCGCTGCTAGAATCAGTATCGGAAGCATCAAGGTCAACACAATGTCTGTAAGACTTCGATTTTGCTGTATTAAGTTTTATCAGTTTCGATTCAGACTCTGGCTTAAGCTTCATGTCATGTTTTGTATCCAATAGTGGTTTATTCTTCGTTTCGGGATCTTGCTCATATTTCGATTCAGGTTTTGGTTTATTGGACTTTTCATGCTTTTCATCTAAAAAGAAATGAATATGATTTTAAACTGATTACTTGTACAATTCATTACTTCAGCAGAATAAAGTCTGCATTGGTTGCTTTAACAACTGTTTGGTAAATCAATATAGTTTCACTTAATTCGTGATGAACTCTGTTCCTGGAGCACTTTTTCCAGAATATCAGGATATATTCTTAAATATCTTCTTAACTGTTATAACAAAAGCAATTCTTGATTTAGAGAGGCTAACTAATAATAATAATATAATAATTTAACTAATAGGCTAACTGGGGTAAAAGAAAACACCCTAGTGATGGGATAAAAATTAACATTACTAATTTTGCGCTTTGTGCTTATCGAAATATAAAATGTCGCATATGAATAGTGGTTTTCAGTATATTTCCTAAATAATACTAGTTATACTCGTCGTTTGAATTAAGCTTATAAGCTTTGAAAATATGAACAATCACTGCGATTTGTATATGATTAAAAACTGATGAAAATGAATTAAGTGACCTTTCTTTCTTTTACCCCACATCCTATCATCAATATGTTCCATCATATCATTTTTCGACTGACATCTCATAATCCCTTCGGTAACAACATCAGAATATCCCGTGACGTTCATTTTGATATGTCAGGATCATATATTGGTACATAAACTGATGCAATTATGATCTCCCGTCGTCTAGTCAATAATGATAACTTCAAAACAAGAACTGATTAATTCTTAAACGAACATTCGATAATGTTTAATCAATTGGACAAAACTTCACTGCCCACAAACACATAACGCTGAACATTATTAAGAAATGAATTTTTAGTCACATCTCATGAATACATTCGACGTAAATCGGTAAATGTACATCAACGAATAAACGCTCATGTATATTGTATATTTGAATTGAAGAAACTACGGAGCTAGGCCATTATTCTCTGAAAAATAGGACTAATGAGGCTTAAGTAATTTCATAAGCTACTACCGATACTACAATTCAGTAGATGGAAATGTGCATGGTAGCAGTCGGTGGCCCAAATCTCGCCAACTTTGATTTTCAAAGCTCATTTATGGGTGATCATATCTAAGAAATTCCGCCTGGGTTCAATTAATATCTTACGGTACATAAAATCTTCGCACAACTTCTTAAGGTCGAGTAAATGAGAAGTGACTTTAAAGCGATATCTTGCAAATATTTAACAAAAATTACCTTCAGTGTGATAAGTCCCATAGCTGAAATGATAAGAAACCATTTCTACATCAAGATAAACTCCAATAATTTCTTCAAAACTGAGATCATCTACCTTATCTAAGGTATCTGCTGAACTAAAAGATCATTATAAATTCATATCCAATAGGATATAAAGTCTCATCATAGCTCAAAGAGCAAGAATGGATCCTAAGCCACATTGTATGGAAGGATTTACATGTATATGTAACATCAAAAAAACTGTGGGAGATTAGCAACCTAAACGTTGGACCGGACATACACACAGACACCATACTTAAGGAGGAAATTGGAATAGAATGAGTACCTGTGACACAAAATGTTAATAAAGCATACATCTCTTCCGTTAAAAACAAAACATTTGAGTTTATGGATTGAAGAAGTTCGATGAAGTTGCTGCATACCAGTTCGGTTTGGACGCAAGACACGTAAGGATTTCAACTTTTAGTCGCCGCTGACGACAAGCAGAGATTCATCACTGAGGGTCGAATAGCGAATTATTTTGTATCATTTTGATGATGTTAGTATCCTTCATCAGCTAATTAACATATCATACTCTGATATCAGGGCTTCTATCTCAATCATTTGATCTTAAGAAATACATGGTGTGCTTTGAGAAAGCAAATACGAGAAATCGAAAAAAGTAGATATTTGCAGAGAAATTAGAAATAGGTATAGCAGATCTCGAATGCATAACTGGGCGCCTAATGCGCCGAAGTAAAAAACTTAAGGCCAATCACGCCAAAAAACAACGTGATTCCATTCAAACACTTGTAACATTCAGCAATAGGACTGAATATTTTATACTTAATTTCCCACTTGTTCAACGATAACGTCGATTGGCAAAATAAAAGATGACAATTTGTAGTTCATTAAGCTTCAATAATTAAATGAAATCCGGTTGTATTTTCATAACGTGAGGAATTACTTATGCACACCTAGGCTACTACAAATCAATGCGATACTTACAACTCGTTAATTGCTTTCAACTTCGTGGCCCGCATCTGAAAAGGAAAATGTGCTCAGCCGTTTAATTAATCTAAAATATTTTTGAATTATTATTTTATATTTGCAATCCGGCCTCTAGAAATTTCATTGTTACATGTAGGCCTAGTCCTATGTCATTTAGAAAGAACTAGGTAGTAAGATACTTTGTCATACTCATTAAATCTTTAACATTTTTTATCAAACATGTTTCTAAGACCTTACAAAACTCTCATAGAAATAATTTTCATGAAATCAACTTGTCCGGACGCAATACCAAAGCGCAACTGTTAGACAACAAGAAGGCTTTTGACATGATCTCTCAAACATTCAGATTTGAATGAGCTGAGAGCGAAGAAAATCGGTTAAGCTTTGGCTAAGTTGTAACTTCGGTTGTAAATCAACTTCTCCGTTGGAGATACAGTGATTGTTGGATCTCTACGTTTATATCAACTATTGTTTGGGACACTCTAGAGCGTAAACGAAATAAGTTTCGACGTTTAGCACGCTGGATTGACGCGCCAGGAACTTCTATTATTTTCAAAAAATCGTCATCCACGCGCGTCGGTGCGCCAAATAGTGTTAGATTTCTAGACAATTCAAAATCCGAGGAGCCGGGAGTATTCTATTTACAAAAAAATCTTAGTATGTGTACGCCTGCGCGCCGGGAGTGTTCTATATTTAGAAATATATATACCACCGTATTTATATCCGGCGAAGAATATATACATGTATATACTTATAATGATTACTAATAGAATGAAATTAATTAAAGTAAAGACACGGTCAATAAAAATAAGATGGTAATTCGGTAATTTTAAATAGTCCTATTTTACCATCGGACTATCAAAGAGACAATCGACTATACAGTCCAAATTACTACCTTATTTTTATTGACCGTGCCTTTAATTGATTTCATGTATATATACCGGTATATTCGCCCACACGCTGTGTTCTATTTATAGAAAAAATGGAATGTAATAGGGCCAACGCGCCGTAGAAATTGAGCGAAGTACAACAATTCCACTTGACAGAGATGAAGTAAAGTGTACAAACAGACACTTTTCGTTAAAGTATATCAACAATTTTCCTGAAATTTCTATGTCAAAATTTGCAGTTACACCAACGAAAAGTATTTGTTTGTACACTTTACTTCATCCTCTGTCACTGAATGATAACTCATTTGAAAGATCATGATCTGTAGATGATTTCTATAATAACCAGTTCAACAAAATACCAATTTGTGTAACTTTTATGAGCAAAAATTCGAAAAAATGGAGTCAACACCTTAAATGTCACAATTTTACCACTGGAAATACATAGGATTTTGTTATCCTCATTATTTCTTAAAAGCAAATGATCTGATCCGGCAGACGAGAAGTTTTGCAGTAGGTTAGAGGTGTACTATGCTATGTGAAAGTTTTATGTACTACCTCGTTCCCTGCACAACTTCACGCTAGCTCCCGGACAGTGGTCGGATTCATACATGCACATTTTTCGCGTCGGCTGAAAATTTTCGCGTCATAATGATATCGTCATTTCTTCAAAAATAGACCTTTTCATATACCGGTATTTTTGACTGATATGAGGTGCGTTCCTGAAGAAAATATAGGCTTGTCGTATCACAAATAGTACAATTTCATTCCAGTCCTGCATTACATATTTTTCATTTCGAAGGCTTGTCGTATCACAAATAGTACAATTTCATTCTAGTCCTACATTACATATTTTTCATTTCGAAGGCTCTTAGACAAAATTTATCTAACTTACCTCTTTACCTGTAATTCTTTCCTCATTAATCTTAAATTAACTTTTTCTTTAATGTTTTCCGATTAATTTTGGTAATAGACGTTTAACACTTATGACCTCATTCTGTTGCAACAGTTAATTCGTTTATGCCTTTCACTACTATTCACTAATATATTCGTACTTACAAGTACCATTATACATGTTTCTTAATACTCATTGTAGAATTACACCATACATGTATATACATATATATATATATACAGTTATGGCCAATGATTTCCGACCACTAGTGATACGGCCATTGATTTCCGACCACTATTATTTTCATTCTGACAGCCTTATTTTATTTCTACAAACATACGTTATATTAGTTATAATTGGTTGATTTACCTATCAGGCACCAGCCAACCACCATTGAGTATGTATAAATCGGTGGAATTCTCAGAATTACACGAATTCCAAGAATTGTTTGCCAAAGTTAATTTGTGCGTCTCATTGTAATTATGCCTACAAGTCCTGCTGCTCGCGCTAATATCAAACTTTTATTTGATGATGGATGGAGTGAACGTCATCGCAGTAAGATTAAATTTGTCAAAGACAACAGTCCATGATATTATCCAAGTTATCAAGCAGACTGGATCCACAGTTCCCAGAATACAACCAGGCAAAACAAGAATCACCAGCCGTCAAACTGATAACATGATTCGCCGTGCTGCTGTGAGGAATCCATCTATATCCAGTTCTGAAATCAGAGCGCAATTACCTGAAAATGTGGTAGTCAGCACTCGAACCATCAGACGGCGCCTCCTTATCGATGCAGGTCTTCGCTCTTACCGTCCAGCTGTAAAACCTCGACTATCTCGAAAGAATATCAAAGATCGCCTTATCTTCTGCAGAACTCACAAAGACTGGACAGTTGACCAATGGCGGAGAGTACTCTTCAGCGACGAAACACAAATAAAGCAGTTTCAACCACACAGGGCCTTGGTTCGACGTCCTTCAAATCAGCGTTTCAATCCAAGATTTACTGTACCAGCGGTGAAAAAATGCCCGTCAATCATGATATGGGGTTCGATATCTGGATTTGGTCGCGGAGGTATTTACTTTGTACAGCAAGGGAAGACGGTCAATTCGGCTGAATATTTGAAAATCATTGCAGAAAAGGTGCCACTGTGGATGGAACTTCATAGTTGCGATGTGTTCCAACATGACGGTGCACCATGCCACCAGTCCCGTGCCGTAAAATCTTGGCTTCATTGTAATAATATTGAAGTGCTCAGCCCGTGGCCAGGATCGTCACCAGACTTAAACCCGATAGAAAATTGTTGGGAAAAGCTGAAGTTAGAAGTGTCGAAATCCAATCCATCCTCACTGATAGAACTCAAAGGTGCTATTCTTCATGCCTGGACCCATGAAATAACTCCTGAGTATTGCCAATCTCTTGTAGATTCAATGCCACGTCGAATCAACGCTGTTCTGGCGGCTCATGGTACTGCTACTAAATATTAATTGTTTTATGAAACATTGAGATTTTGCAATTTAATTGACCAAAGACATTTAAATGTAAGTTCAATTGTTCCCATGTGTTAATTACACATGTTTTTGTTTATAACTTAAATACTACTTGTTAACTAATACTCTGAACTCGTTTTATCTTAGAAATATATGGGTGGTCGGAAATCATTGGCCATAACTGTATATATATATATATATATATATATATATATATATATATATATATTATATGATCCTCCCTTTAACATTATCCCAATAATGAAACTCCCTGCTAATTGCGATCGGTCATATAGGGAGTGCAAAGAAAAGCTATGCATTTATATCATTAAACCATCTCTCAATCGTAATTGACAAGTGCATAGAAATTAATTCTCTGCTTCTTTCATCTTTTATGATTTTTGACATTGTATTAGAGTGCATGATTTCTTTGATTTAATTTTGTGAAATGCATGTAAATACGATGTCTATTTTCATTAAATGAATGCCCTTGAAAAGCTTGGTTGACCAAGGGAAACCGGTCGGGTGATAATTTTGCAAGTTTTTTCTGAAATTCGCGTGTCTGATTTCATTTATATATATATATACTATATATACTTCAATTATTTTAATAGACGTAACATGTCTTTATATTTGTTTTACGTTTCCCTAATTTCCCTTGCGATCGAGAAGCATTGGCGGTGCCATTGGTAGATGCTGTCCTGTTGCCCTGACGATAACCATTGCGAGTTGGGTCGGCATAGAATCAATTATGAGTAAAATTTCTCGTTAAGAATAAGTGTGGCTATACTATGTTTCTAACATCGCAAGATGCAAGAGCATTTTGAATTTTATTTAATTTATAGAAAGTCATCTTAACAATAAAAGCGACGAAAGCTATTATAAGTGTTTTAATCTACAACAGACCAATACTACATCGTAAACAATCGAGGAGTTTTATGATAAGAAGTGGAAACAGTTTAACGAGCGTTTAAACAAGAAGGACGAACGAATGCAAAAATCTATTCTAGACGTGACTTTTTGAAGGAGGCTCCTGCAACATTAAATGAATGTCTCTTCAGAACGTTATCAAGAGAAGCTTCAGCAACTCTTAGCTTTTTCTTTTCAATTTTTTCCTTTTGTTTCCGTAGCCTTTCTAACTCCTCCTCTGACTCTTTGGCTTTTCTTTGTGCATCGGCAATTATTTTCTGCCACGTTTTCTTTTCTTCTTCATTCTTCTTTATCGCGTCGGAATAATTGAGAGAGTCGTTCGATAATTTCTGATACCGTTCGGAATTCTGCTTCTCCGTCTCCAGTTCTTTTCGCAACATCTTCTCATTTTCTTTACGAACCTTCTCGGCTTCATCAAGTTGAGCTTTGCGAACTCTTGCAAGATAAGCAGCATGTGAATCAGCAACCTTCTTCAACAGACAATTTGTAATTGGGATATTTGCGCTGTTCCATTTACGTAGCGAAAGAACGCTTTTGGAAACTATCAATGCCTTGATGTTATGTGGACCTAACGAGGTTCGCTTCTTCGTAAGAATATCAGAAATGTGGCTGAAAGTTCGCTCAACCTCCGCATTGCCATGTGGTAGAATGAAAATGGCACGTACGAGTCGAATAAGAATAGGAACCCTATCGGTTTCTTCAACAAGTTTCCAATATTGTGCAACCGAAACATTGTTCTTTTCTAAATGTTTGGCCTGCTGCTTTTGAAAATGTACTGCGACAGTAATGGACAAAAGACCGTTCCAGGACACCATAAAATTCAAAAAAATAGTATCTTTAA
This sequence comes from Prostheceraeus crozeri, assembly GCA_907163375.1. Classification (NCBI taxonomy): domain Eukaryota; kingdom Metazoa; phylum Platyhelminthes; order Polycladida; family Euryleptidae; genus Prostheceraeus; species Prostheceraeus crozeri. The sequence continues at coordinate 256,000 of CAJQUW010001476.1, read as the reverse complement.
AAACGACATAAATTCATGAATTTTGACCCTTTTTCAGGTTTTTAAGACCTAAATTCATGAATTTAGTCGTTTTTGAAGATACCGATTTTTCAAAAAAAATGGTACTTTTTAAATGGTCTAAATTCATGAATTTTGGTCATTTCTCAGGTTATGAAGACCTAAATTCATAAATTTAGGCGTTTTTAAAAATACCCAATTTTTCAAAATCTCAAATTTGAGAATTACAATTTTCACCCCCTAAATCATGACCGTTCCAGGACACCGAAAATCAGAAAGGTTAAGAATCTCAAAATTTGAGAATTACAATTTTTGCCTTGAAAATCATGACCGTTCCAGGACACCGAAAATCATAAAAGTTAAGAATTTCAATATTTGAGAATTACAATTTTTTCTCTCTCTTAAATCATGTCCTATAATTGATGTGCGAGTCTCCGATGTATTCAAAAATTCTTCTCATATCCAAGTGTAAGAATATTTTACTTTGTGCTTGCAGATGTATGATTTCCCTTGTTAACTTCTGAATTCTTCTCCGCTTTGTCTCCAATCGAACAGATCTTTCAGTAGATCCAACCATTGTGATGATAAGATTTAAACTAAGATTGTAATGTGTCACGTTTTATGAATTGTGTGTGTTTAAATAGCAAGTGAAAATTATGAATGGTGATCTAAGCAAAGCGGCATTGTAGGTGTGTGAAGTTTGCTTGACAACATACGGGTATGACATGACGCGTATGATTAAATGTACTTGAATGACAATGGGGAAATTGCACCGCATTGTAAATCATTTCATCGACCAAAACGCGAGCCAGATCACCGACCAAAACCAGAAAAGTTGCGGTTTTGGTTCGACAGTCGGTCTCGACTATCGATACTGCGATATTGTATTGAATAATTGCTATAACAACAGAATATTCCCTCAAAGCAGAGAATGAATTAATAGATTGCTTTTATGTTATTAACGCTATGTTATGAATGCACAACCCGTATAATCCCCTAAAACAATCATGCGGTTTGAGAAATGTGGTAACAGATGTTGCTATTGTCTTAATACAGATAAAACAAACAATATCCTCTTAATGAGAGTTCATAAAAATAAAATGGAACATTGTTAAACAATACATTTTATTCCATTTAAAATGAGTAACATTTGAGACTTCCTAAAAATATACGGCAAACAAACCACGTCAAATTTCGATTTAAATGAGATTGCTAATCAATTGGGAATAAAGAATTTTCACATATTGATGAGGGATGAATTACTACTGATAAAAGATGTGCGAAACACTAACTCCGCTAATAAACCGATCTTTTACAAATGTACCTTTTCAATTTAGATTAAATTAAATGATTTCAAAATCGAATAAGTAGTAAAGAAAATCATCATTGTGGAACAGTTTTAAATCAATACCCCCACCTTCTGACTAAGTAGTAAGGAAAGTCATCATTAGAGAACAGTTTTAAATCAATACCCCCTTCTGACTAAGTAGTAAGGAAAGTCATCATTATGGAACAGTTTTAAATCAATACCCCCTCCCTTCTGACTTCTAGGGGTCCCTTAAGAAATTTTTGTATTATAAAATGAGCAACATAAATGAGTTTTTGAAATTATATGGAACGCAAACAGCTACAAATTTTGATCTAAAGAAAATCGCAAGTCAATTGGGAATAAAGAATTTTCATGTTCTAATGAGAGACGAATTACAATTGATCAAAAATAAGCCAACAATAACTATAAATTTCATAACAAATCTTCATACGTCAGATCAAAAAGGTGTACATTGGTCTGCAGGTATGTCTAATAAAAATGGAGATAATTACTATTTTGACTCTTATGGATTGCCTCCAACAAACGAAGTCAAAAAATTACTTGACAATGGAACTTATAATACATTTCAAATTCAAAAACCGGGAACTACTTACTGTGGTCAATTATGTCATTATGTTTTATTTAAATTACAAAAAGGAGTACCATTTCTAGATATTATGTTAGAATTGAACAAGGGAATTTCATTCCCGAAACGTTAGTTCCAATAATAATGATAATTAAAAATCAGTTCGTTGTAATTCATTTTGATAAAATCGGCCTCTGATATCTTCATCATCTAAATCTTTGATTTCGTAAGTAATCGGATAAGTTTGATTTATTTTACAAACTTCAAATATCTCTTTCGACCAGTATCCGACGAAGCCTTTTTCAAATTTATTCTTATACTTAAATATTCTAACTCTATGACCAATTTTAAATTTCGGCTTAAGTTTCTGCAAATTCGGATTACTCTCATTCAAATTATTATTTTCGTTCGAATAATTATTCTCGAATATTTTTTTTCTTATCAAATCAGGATCGTCAGAAGCATTCTTTGGAGTTTCTTCAATACCAGAATGAACTTTATTATTGTACTGCTCTACAATTCCTGGTAATATCTTCAACCATTTCTGATTTCCTCGCTCAGTAAATTTCTTGAATAATTTATTTTTTAACGTCCGATTGAATCGGTCAATTACTACAGCCTTTCCAGCGTTTTCAGTTGAATAAACAGTTTCAAATAGTGGCTGAACATTTCTGTTATAAAATTCCGATCCTTTATCAACAAACAATTTCCTTGGCTTTCTCTTACTTTCTTTAAAGATTTCTTCAAACGCATATTTAACTGATAGACCCCTTTTATTTTTTAAAGGCTTTACCCAAGCGTATCGTGTATATAAATCTATAACGGTCAATGCGTATTTATAATCAGAATCATTCGGCATATGAATAAGATGAGCACTCCAAATATCATCTTTATTAAATACTTTTACTTTCAATAAATATTTAGGCCTTCTGTATTCCTTGTGGATTTCGGACGCGTAGGTTCGATCGTTGCTCTCAGACAGCTTTGCTGTCGTTTCATTTAAACCCTGACCGAATAATATTTTAGATTGTAAAGCTTTCTTAACAAACATTCTTTCAATTTTTTCTCTAAATGTAGGATTTTGAATACTATCTAATTCTTGAATCATATTCTTATCAGCTGCATGTCCAGAACTTAGATCATGATTTCGATAAGCTAAATCATGTCTATAAGCGGCGGCATCTACTCTATTTATTGGTTCTTCACCTGGTTTCGGATTATTATTCTCAACTAGTCTTATATCTAATCGAGTTCCTGGACCGGTATATGAATGACCAGGAAGATGTTTTTCTTTCGAATATTTACTCCAAATAAATCCAGGAAAGGTTTCTAATGTTTTTTGTATGTCGTTACCTTCATAAATTTTACAATTTGAGTTTTTATTTTTGTTTAATAGATAATTTAATAAATCTAAATTAGCAATTTTTAATTTAATTAAATTTTCGGAATTTTTAGAATTCATTTTAAAAGATAAAATAAATGTTTACCGAATCATACTAGGACTTAGATATCTTCCAGAACCATCTTTAGTTTCTTTAATTTCAATTAAATCATCAACAATGTGGAGAATATTTTTAAGAACTCGTTTTCCTTCATCAACTAAATTTAATTTACTAATAAAATTATCTACTATTCCGTCACCCCTAGCTACTTTCTCTAACTCTCTATTATGACGTTTTTGTTCTTCTAATGCTGCCTTCTCTGATTTATTTTTATTTACTGCTTGGACAATACCAGCTGTCCCACCTGCAACACTTCCTGCTGCTGCTATGCCACCTATTATTAGTGGAATTAATGGGAGAATTCCACCATTCTTTTCTTCTTGTAATTGAATATTCTCTATCATTAGTTTACTTATGTAATACTTTTTTTATCAATCGTAATAGTTTTAGGGGTATTTTTGTCAACAATATTACGTAATTTTAATTCAACCGTTTTATTATTACTTTTCGCTTGCGACATTTTTAATAAAAAAAATTTAAGTTACGAAAAATTTTAATCTCTTCTAGTTATGAAAAATTCTCAAGTTAACAAAAATTTTAAGTTAAGAATTTTTTATCTATTCTAGTTATGAAAAAAAATTAATTAATCGACGAAGTCTTGGGCTTTAGCCTATCCTAGCCATCTTTCCAATAAGAATTTCAATAGAATATTTTACATCTAGCAATAAACCATAAGCCATCAATGAAGTTGTGGATTCTTTTTTTTCAATATTAATTGTTACATCACAACCAGTCTTGATAATATCTTCAGATTGTGCACTTAAATCGAAACAGAAAACAGGATATAAATGTCTCCAATCTCCAGGAGTTAATTGTGGTTCAACTCCAAATTCTATACAAAGATTTCGATAAGAATCAGATCCTTCCATAAATTGATTATTGGTATCATCGAATCTTAATGGATCAATTGGATATCGGGTTTGATTTAATGAAACTTGTAAACTTCGAATTGTATTAATATGAAAAAGATTGTTGTTCTTATCAAAACTTGGAGAATTATTTCTTTGAAATGTTAGTAATAAATATCTTGGAGCATTCGCAGTTCTAGTAAAATGCCAGTTAAATCTTTGTTCGGAAAAAGTTACTGAACTAGCAGTACGCTTTAGAAAATTTACTGGAATTGGTTTGTTAGTATTTAATCTTTTTGCAATAGCTGTTTCAATCTTTAAACTAGGAGTAATATGCTTAATCCACCATTCAAGTCTATCAATTTTTAAATATGCTTTTTTCAGTCTTACCAAAAAAGATTAATTCATTATTTGCTGTGCGATGAATTACTAACTTAAATTTGAATTGATGTGATATTTTATCATAATCTGAATAACCGAATAATGGAGACAATGACCAATTAACTGTGTGTTTACTTTTCTTGTTAAATTCACGTCTTTCTTTATATGCACTATCGTTTGTTTTATTTATATGTTTTGCAATATTTTCTACATCTTTCGCAATTCCTGCGGCATCTGTTCCAGCGTGAGTTAAATCATCAACAATTATACCATCATTAGTATCAGGAAACCAACCTTCGGTTTCATACTTTTTATTATTTTCACCAATTGTTACAAATCTAAGCATTGTATCAATTACACCTGGAGAATCTTTTATTGTTTCTATATTTTGAGTTGCAACATCTAAACGCATTTGTGTAAATAATCTTGGAAAGAAATTATTCTCTAATGCAATATTATCGGTATCTGGTAATGGTGTTGTAAAATTGGCATCACTATATAAAGAATATTCACAGTGTAAAAATGAATCAGGTAGATATAAATAACTCTGCTGATTATCAACTTCAAAAATTAAATCACCTCCAGTATTTACTCTACTGGAAGATCCGGGATTCATAGCAATTCTTATATAGTCATTCTTTTTTTGATTATAACTGACGAACGGAGGATCGTCTAATCTAAATTTATTTTCGATTATTTTTGATTATAACTAACACCTGGTGGTTTATGTAATTCAAATTTATTTTCAATTAGCGAAGACATTTTTATAAAAAATAATCTGACTTTTTGTTTTTTCTCACCTACAGAAAGAAATTTACTAAAAAAATTTTACTAAAATAATTTTACTAAAAAAAATTTTGCTAAAAAAATTTTACTAAAAAATATATTTTAGAATTTTGCTAGACCATTACCTCTTATTTGTTCAATTGAACGAACCGTAGGTTCTATGGCTAGGCCTGATTTCTTTTTATGTTTACTATCAGACGGAGCTCCGCTCCTCAAGGTTTCCCCCACAGCTATGTTAGCAATTTTGTTTTTTGTTTCCTCTGAAAGTTTTTTTAAATTTTTTAGTTCTTCAAAATCATTCCTAAGTTTACGAATAGCTTCTAGTTGTTTTAATTCGTTTTGAGACTTAACAGCATTTGATATTGCATTAGCTGTACTACCTTTAGCAGCTGCTCCTGTAATCAAATCTTTATTATTTTTAATTAAGTTAACTATACTTCCAATACCAGAAAAGATGCCAGCTCCTTCCGTGTGAACTGTTTCTCTATTATCATAATGATAAACAGGATTCATACGTGGTTCATGAGCAATTCTTTGATTTGAAGCAAAATGTTTAAGATTGTGTTTATAAATTATAGGCATTTTTTGGAATAAATTTGACTTTTAGGAAAAATATTTACGATTGGTTAGTAACCTGAGGACCTTTGGTCCGATCGGCTAAAGCCTTGATGAGCTTCGCTCCGATTAAGATTTACGTTTGTGAATGGACAACAACTTCGAGATAACTTTATTAATTGTCTGTTGCACTTTATCTATTGCGTCAAGTAGCGTGTGATGTACTTTAATTTCTTTTCTATTAACTTGCATTTTCTCCTGATTCATCTTCAACGCCGCTTTAAGAGCATTTAACTTAATTTTAAGAACATCTAATTGTCTTTTAACAGAATCTAACTGTTCTTTATTTTCTTTAGAGTTTTCTTGTAAATTTTTCTTTAATTCATTTTCTAAATTGATTTTAAGAGTTTTCATTTTATCAACTTTTTGATTAAGTGAGTTTACTTCATTTATTATTCTATTCATCTTTTTCATTTGTTGAGTAATTTTAGAACTTAATTCATCAACACTTTTTTTGAATGTAGCTTGTAACTGCTTTAAATTTTTTTTAATTCTTTCAGGTAGTTTTTCTATTTCATCTTCTAATTGTTCTTTCAATAATTTTATCTGTTGTTTATTTTTAATGACTGCAGATTTTAAATTTATAGATAGTAATATTAAAATTTTTGATTGTTCAGAAATCTTTTTAAAAAGTTTTGCTATAACTGCTTCTAGCTCTCTATCCTTTTTATCAAGTTTTAATAATTTTTCGTTTAATGTTTTGTCATTAAGTTTTAGCAACTTTAATTCATTCATCAGTGGAACCAAAACATCGTTTATATATTTTTCTTTTAAGTCATTGATTTGTGTATCAACATATTGTTTATTTGTTAACTCTGTATTTTGTTGCGGAAGAATAGAAAGATGCAGTGGACCAGATAAAACGTCTCCAGTTTTCATGATATAATTTTCTATCTCTATTTCTAATTCACGATTATTCGGGATATATGCACCTCCACCAACGTTTGGTAACATCATTTTTTAACAATAAAAAAATGAAATTTTTTGTATAATGGGAAAAAAATAAATTTTTTTTATAATAAAAATAAAAAATGGAAAAACCAAATTTAAAAAAATTATATTCGTCCTCAACATCCTGTTCTTCTTATTCGACGAGATCAACGGGATTTGAAAATAAATGTTTTGATAATAATAATAATCCATGTATAGAAGTTAATATTTTATTTGAATTACAAGGAGAAATATTTAAAGAACAGACTAAAGGTTTACCTTCTATAGAAACCAATTATTGTATTTTCCCAGGTGATCCATTTATTAAATTTATGGATATTGTTAGTAAATCTAATGATGTTGCGTATGTAGAATTAAATAAAGAAAATATGGTTATTATTGGTCATAATAATGTTTATGGATTCATTAGAGCAGTATTACCAATTAGTAATACTTAGTGGATAGAAATTAAAATTATTAATTATATTAATGTAACTGAATTAGTTAAAAAATTAAAATCTTTTTCAAAGGAAAAAATCAGATTATTTGTTGATGAACAAAATCAATATAATATTCATATAGAAAGTAAAAAACATAATGAAGAATTATTATGCTAAGTTTATTATAGAGACACTATTTATAAACAAGAAACTGCTATGCCGCAAAGATATGACGATGATACATATATAGGATTATATTCCAATTCAAATATTAATTTGTTGAAATCTTATATAAAAGGTTTAGCTCAACAAGAGAAAATTTATATGTGGACAACACCTTCTACTATTAACAATGACCATAATCATAATCATAATAAACGAACCGAAGGTTCTAGGGCTTTGCCCGATCTTAAAGAATCTTATAATAATAATAATGATAATAATATAGATGATGATAATATAAATGATGATTCTGAAACATCTGAAAAAGGTGTAAATGGTAAAAAAGATTATAAAAATATTAGTAATTATAAAAATTTAAGTGAAGAAAAATTTATATCTCATACTGATGTACATGATATTAATACTACGAGTACATATAATCGAAATTTATCTAAATTTCATTTTCTTACAATTGAAAATAATAATGATGGTATAGTTGAAGATACTGTTAGACAACTATGTGTCGGGTCTACAAAATTTAAATTAGGATTTACATCTAATCAATTTAAAATTTTATCATCTTTAATAAAAACTAAAAGTGATTCAGATTATGGTGGTGTTATTAAATTTTCCAAAAGAGATCAAAGACCAATATTTTTCTCTATTATATTGTTATCAAATAATAAATGTAATTTAGAGTTAGATATTCCAATAAGAGAATGGTATCCTATCAGGGAATGGCATCCTATACCAAAAAGTGTAATTTATGATGTTGAAGAATCAATTTATGATGATGATGAAGATCAATAGTTAGTGAAAATAAATTTAAATTATCTTTTGATAAAACGGTATATGATAAAACTTAATATGAAAAAGAAAATAAAATAACTTAAGAACGTGAAATGTATAATAATATATGATAACTCTCAAGTCCTTGATATTAGAATGTTTATATCTAAAATTAAAACACAATTTTTTTCTTTAAAAAATAAAAAAAATGGAAAATACCAAGTTTTATTGTAACTTATGTGAAAAAAAGTTGCAAACAAAAAGAAGTTATCAATCTCATTTAAATAGTAAATTGCATTTACAAAATGTAGATCGAGTTGATGAAGGAAATATATTAAAATTAAATAATTACATAAACTATCTAGAAACATTACCTACTGATATAAAAGTTAAAAAAATGTTTGATGATTATTCACATTCGGAATATAAAAAGTTTTTAATAGTGAAGATGAGTCCATACAAACCGAAGGTTCTAGGGCTTTGCCCGTACCAGATGGAAGATATTTATTTAGCGATACAGATGAACTTAACGAAATAGATGAATTTGATGAAGCCGTAACAGATATAAAATATTTATTTAATGAATCGGTTGAACATAATGAAACCGATTAAACTTTTTGTGATATTCTATCCAACTTTTATAATATATTTAAGAAATCTTTCAAATGTTATATGAATGTAGAAGTACTTTATACAAAAAATGGACCTGATGGAATTCCTGAAGAAATAATACAAGGTCATTTTACAAATACACAAGAAATTCATAATGTAAATGATATACAACCCATATGTGAACAAATGATACTTAAATTAGAAAATTGTATAATTGAAGCCCAGTTACGTGAATCTGGTTGGAGATTTGTTAAAATACTGTCCGAGAAAATAGTAATTGATAAATATAAAAATAATACTGGTGGTAGTTATGTTCCTTTACCTTTCAGTTCACCACAAATAATCAACATAAAAAATGAAGATGATTATTGTTTTCTGTGGAGTATTATAGCAAATTTACATCCTGCAGAATATCATAAAGAAAGACTAAGTCATTACAATAAAGAAGAATACATAAATGAATTTGTTCTCTCTGATGGCTTAGATGAATTTCCATATGATTATAATAGGTTAATAAAGTTTCATAAAAAGAATAAAAATTTAATTGAAGTAAATGTTTTTGAATTAAATGTGAATTATGTTTCTATTGGTAATATTACTCCATTTTACTGATATTCAAAAAAATTTTATTTGAATAATAAAAATTTATGTCAATCAGAAATAGTTTATAATGATAGAGGAAATTACATGCATCATAATATTTTTTACCAAGGAAATATAATATGTACTGAAAAATTTGAAATTGTTAAAACATTATCACCAATAATGATTAATCATAATAATTATAAAGGACGTAATTATAATTATGATTATGATACCGATTATTTATCTTTATCTTTAGGATATCAACAAAAATTACAAAATTTAAATGAAATTTTACAATACTGTAAAACAGATTATCAACAACAAATAAAAATATTAGTACAAGAATATGGCCATAAATATCAAAATAAGATAGAAACGATTCAAAAATTAAATGAAGACAAAAAAGAATTAAATAATGAAGAAAATGAAACCAATCAAAAAATAAATGAATGTTTAAGAAAATGTCAACAACAATATAAAGAACAATATAATAAAGAATATGAACAACAGCACAAATATTAAATCAAAATTATCAACAGTCTGAAAAAGATTTACAAAGACAAATTGGTGAAACACATGAAATATAAAAAGATAAATTTGAAAAATTAAAACAAACAAAGCAACCAGCACAAGCGAATATATTATATTATCAGGGTCATTTTATATTGTGTAAAGATGTTTCTATATTTACAAAAACTTCAGATAATGCTAATTTTCCTTGTCTTCAATGTATGACAAGTTTTAGAACTTTAGAAGAAATGAATAGACATTTGGAGAATTGTCAACAAAATGAAGCAGTCAGAAACACATTTCCAAAAGATGATTATTTAGAATATAATAAATGGTATTTTAAAAATAAAGTACCCTTTACTATTTATTGTGATTTTGAAGCATATAATGTTAATATGACACAAAATCGAACCGAAGGTTGTAGGGCTTCGCCCGATTCTGAAAATGATAATTCTGAAAATGGTACGGGCCAAGCCCTAGAACCTTCGGTTTATAAATATGAAAAAAGTGCACCTGAACAAAGTAAAGAAAAATATTTATTTGAACAAAAACCATTATGTTGGGGAATGTACATTCATTCAAATTATCCTGAATTATTTAAATCAGAATATTATCAATACTATGGTGAAGATAGTTCAGAAATGTTTACAAAGAAAGTAGAAGAATTACAAGGACGTTTTTCACAATTGCTTGAAACAAATATACCAATGCTTCCATTAACGGATGAAGAAAAAATTAATTTTGTTAATGAAACAAATTGTTATTACTGTGGAAAAGAATTTACAAAAAATTATAAAAATGGCAAATATATTGATAAGCGAAGCGACGGCTCTGCCGACAAAGTAAAAGATCATGATCATCTAAATGGATTATATAGATGTGCAGCACATAATTCTTGTAATCTTAATGCTAATAAATTTAAATATAACTTTGTTCCTCTTTATTTCTACAATGGTTCTAAATATGATTTCCATCTAGTAATGAAAGATTTATTTTCATCTGAAGAATTACAACAACAACAAATAAATGTTCTATGTAAAACAGAAGAAGAATATTTTTCAATGCAATTAGGTTGTATTAGAATTTTAGATGCATTTAGATTTTTTACTCCTTATTCATTAGATGTTATGGGAAAAACTTTGAAACCTGAACAATGTAAAATATTAAATAAATATAATTTAAAACCTTTAAAAGGAATATTTCCGTATGAATATATAACTGGAGATTTTAATTCTGTGAATAAAATTATGGAAGAAAAACAACTTCCTCCAATAAATAAATTTAAATCAACATTAAAACAATCACAATTATCTGAAGAAGACTATGCAGAAGCTGAAAAAAATTGGAGAGAGTTAAATTGTAGAACAATGTATGATTATACAATGAAATATCTACAGATAGATGTATTAATGCTAGCTGATCTTTTCGAAAACTTTCGTGATATGTGTTTAGAATATTATGGAATAGATCCATGTTATTGTTATTCTACACCAGGTTTAACATGGTTAGCAGGATTAAAACATACTGGTGTTCAAGCCGATGGCTCTAGGACAAAGTCCGTTAAACTTAAACATTATATAGAGAATACATATGATAAATTATTATTTTTTGAATCTGGAATTAGAGGTGGAGTTTCATCAGTTTTAGGTAATCGTTATGTACAGTGTTACAATAAAAAAGTAAATCCTGATGATTATGGAATAATGAAACCTTTATCTCCAGAAGAAAGTGATCAGTTTATAAAATTGTTTAATCAAAATATAGAAGGACTTATATCAAATGAAGATAGTCAAGCAGCAGTTGATGAAATCATGAGAGAAAACTATTTGTTATATTATGATTTTAATAGCTTATATTCTTCTTGCATGATACAAGAATTACCAACAGGTGAAATGTCATGGTGTAATATTCTAGATTATCAAAAAACATATGATGGAAATTATAATCATGGTTATATATATGAAGTTGATTTAGTTATACCCTGATGAAATAAAAGATAAAACAAAATATTTTCCTTTCTGTCCCGAAAACAAAATTCCTAATATAGAAGATTTTTCAGTTTATCAAAAATCTATAATTCCTAAGAAATACAGACCAACAAAAAAACTTATGTTAACACAAAGTAATAAAGGAAAGTATGTTGTTGAAGGAAGAATGCTAGATTGGTATTTAGAACATGGAATGATTCTCACCAAAAAACATCGAAAACTATTTTATCAAAAATCTAAATGGTTAAAAAATTATATAGAGTTCAATATTGAAAAACGTAAAATAGCTAAAAGAAATAAAGATGATTTTGGAAACGTGTTCTTCAAATTAATGAATAATGCATTTTATGGTAAGACTTTAGAAAATGTGCGTAGTAGACAAAATATTGAAATAGTTTATGATAAAGATAGGTTTCAAAATTTAACAAGGAAACCTACATATAAAAGAACTACTAGATTTAGTGATGAGCTATGTGCTGTACACTTTCGTCGAATCAGCGTAAAACATGATAAGTTTAATTTTATTGGATTCACTATATTAGAATTAGCTAAACTATTTATGTATAGATTTATATATGATTATTTAGCACCTGCTTATGGCGAAAACTATAAATTACACTTTACAGATACGGATTCCGTTTTCTTAGAATTAACAGTACCGTATAATTCTTCACTTGATGAAGAAATAGATAAAATAAAAGATTTTATTCATCCTTCAGAATTATGTAAAGTAAAAGATGAGTTAGGAAATGAAGATTTCATAACAGAAGCTATATTTTAAAAATCTAAATGTTACTGTTATGACACAACTAATAATATTAAAACACATAAAACATTAAAAGGAATTTCAAAGGCACCAGCGGCTAATCAAATAACATTTCAAGATTATAAAAATGCATTATTTTATAATGAAATAAAAACAGCATGTAATTATAGACTTAATTCAAAGAAACATAAAATGTATTTAAAAGAAGAACATAAATTAGCATTAGATCCATTTGATGATAAAAGAATAATTTTACCTGATGGAATAACTACTTCACCTTTTTAAAGTTTATTTATTATTATCTAAATCCGTCTAGAAAAATTTTTTTATTATTTAAATCAGTCTAGAAAAAAATTTTTTATTATTTAAATCAGTCTAGAATAAAATTTTTATTATTTATTACTCAGTAAACAAATCTTCTATCGACTTTCAGTCAGAGAACAATTGTTCGATAACTCTATCATGAATTTTTTTATCAATATTAATTGTAATGAAGCCATAATCTTTTGACCAAGCATTATTACACGAATGCTTAAATTCATCTTTATTTCTTACACATAAATCTCTTAACAAATCACTTAAGTTTCTTGCATTTATTTCAAATAGTATAAATATATTAGCATTCTTTCTAATAACACTTCCGTCTGATGAATACTTACTTTGTGTTAAATAAAAAACACTACAGTTATTATGTCTACCTCTTGTGAAATAATTTCTCTGAACTGACTGATTTCTATCATTAACACAATCATCAAAAATTACACAATGTTTCATTGTTTTATCTAGTTTACTAGGATCTTGCATATTACCACTATCATCTATTAATTGTATCTTTATATGCTTATTTTTATTGGTTTCAACTAACTGATTATTTTTTGTTGCTTCTTCACACCACGAACTTATTTCTTCTTCATCTTCAGATTTTTCATGTTCTGTGAATAATGAAGCAATTGCTGTTTTTTAAGATTATTTTCAAATCCATATTTTAAAAATTGATAGACGGGTTGTTCTGCTGTTGTTGTATAAATTATAAGATTGTTATAATCCAAAAAATTTGAATTCGTTAAAATTTTAAACAATAGATACGTTTTTTCACATCCTGATCTTCCACAAATAACTGACAAAACTTTATTAGATAAATTTGGATGATGATTAAATTTAAGTTTTTTTTTATTTTATGGTAGTACTTCACTCATTTTTTAATTAAAAAATTTTATTTTTAATTTTTTAATTTTTTGTTTCTAAAGAAGAAGAATAAGAAGAATAATAAGAAGAAAATTAAACTTCTCTAGCTTCGCGTGGGAGTTTATACCTCTCGAACGGGAGTTTATACCTCCCGAACGGGAGTTTATACCTCCCGAACCAAAAGATCTATCATAATCTCTTCACCTCCAAAATTTATTTCTTGTCCTTTCTCATCAGTGATTCTCATGTTAATGTTGTTAATAGTTTTTCTTGTAATAGGGAAATATATTAATGTTTGTGGAATTACATTTAATCTATAACCAATGGGTACAGTAAAAGCTGGAAAACTGAATATTAAATTTGACAATTTACCATTTATATATCCTCCTTCAATAATGTCACAATGTACAACAATTGAATTTATTTCTGTTATTTTTGGAATCTTCTCACCTAAATGATATCCTTGACTATAGGTTTGTTTATTAAATCCTAATAGCTTTGACAATGATCTATCATGATTAAAATCAACTTGATGATTTTCATTTTCGTCTAAAGTAAGAGAAAATTTATTAACTGCCGGTTCAACTGCAAAATGTAATCGTTTCTTATCTTTAAATGGTATACCTAAATGTCTCTTAATTTCATTTGATATTGATTCAACTTCGTAAGAACCAGGAAGAAAAGTTAGTATTTTCCATGTTTTGCCTTTATCAGTAGAATATCTAAATTGATCATTCACATCTTTGATAACGTTTTGAATAGTGTAAATGTGGAGAAACTAGTCAATGCAATTTGATAATTTTTATTTTGTTCCAAATGTAGAATGGGTTCTAAATTACAAGTGTGTGATGAAGTAGTTGTTATAATTTTTAACGTCGTACTAAATTTTGATGAACCCAAAATCTGTTAAATTTTCTAAATGATTATTAATTTTGTCTAAATCTGCTGAACACATTTTTTAGTTAAAATTTTGAATAAATGTCTTTTATAAAAAAAATTAAAAACAACAATATATTTCAGCTACGGGCGAAACCCTAGAACATTCGGTTCGTTATACTTTTATAATCCTCTTCATTTAGAATCTTCTTTTCTAACAGTCTTTTCAATATAGCATGAATTTCATTGAAACTAGAATTATGTCCTTCTTTTATTGCAGATATTAAAATATTTAATCTATTTAGTAATTCTTGTGGATCATCTGGTAAAAATACAGTTGTTTCTGTTTTAAAACCTTTTCCTACTTTAACTCCCGTTGATAATAAATTTTCTAATTGTTTATAACGTCTAAGAGATTTTACTGCACCAACTCTGTCTAACATGGCTTTATATTTTATGAGATCTTCTACAACATAATTATTTAAATCTGCTCCTCTTAAAAGATCAACAAAATTTCTATCTAAATTAAAAGGATATTTATCTGATGAAAAAATTAAACCTCGAAAAGGTTGTGGAAATATTTCTTTTTGACCGAGATAAAATCTAGGTATTGTTTTTCCATCTATAAATGAAATAGAATGTTCAAATTGCATAGATTTTGGTAATTTCTTATTAATGTTTGATTCTAGTAATCCATGGTCATCTAATATAGTTTTGTGCTCTGCATCTGTTATATCAATTTGTTTATCATTATTTGTACTTTCTTTTCAAGAGTTTTAAATGGTTTAATAGTTTTCTCAAAATCAGTTTTTACTTGCTCGGTTTGCTGCATTTTTTCAAACATATCAGATTGAATACCAGCTTTTATCATTCTATGTTGAAGATGATTTTCTTTCATAATATTTCTTTGTTTTATTAACTCTTCTAATTGTTTACACCATGCCATAGTAAATCAAAGGTCATTTTATTGCTCTCAAGTTTCTCCGATCAGCGAGAAAGTTATAGAAATTGTAGATATCTAATTCTAAGTTAGCATTAATGCGATTTGAGTGACATTTTCTTCTTTTTCTCAGAATTTTCAGAATTCGGATGTTGATGAGCAAATTCCTAATTTGAAAATTTATTGAGATGTGAGCGACTTATCTGAAAAGAGGTAATGCTGGAGTTGATGCTAATTGAATCGGTTTTGGTTAACTATGCTCTTTTCGACATTCAGAATGGATTGCTACGCGATCGAAGCCCCCTGAATTGTTGCTTTTTAACAACAGTTTGTCGTGAAATTTCTACAATCCTTGCTACACCATCAGAACCATTGTTGTTCAAGAAAATACAATTAAACTGTTTTATTTAATAAGGCTAGTTTTAATAAATTCTTCCAGCATTTAATATATATACCGGACCGGACAGGGCCCTCGACGGTGTGTCATCGGTGATTGGTGGATAAATTCAGATGAAATTTATTCGGAAAGGTTTTATAAGGAAGACAATTGTGTATATCACATTTTGTGATAGTTGATGGAGTATTTGATTTTGACGGTGTGGAAATTTCATTCTGTCTGAAGGACGAGCAGAAGAGCGCGACAATAAAAATAACTACTTGGATGGGATCGTTATCTAATTGGTATTTCCAATACGATTCAGATGAATGATAAAATTCAATTACCATAATTGATATGAGACTTCCTAAACAGCGTAATCAAGATAATTTACAGGTTAATCCTATTATAGCCGGCAACGCATGCATCAGCTTCCATTATTTTCGAATGATCCGATATCACCGCTTAGCTCACTGTTAGAATTTTGCCTTGTCATTGCTATGAGCTACAGGGTTGTGCATTAAAATTTCATCACTTGATCAAAAGAAGGAAATTATCTTATTCTGCCGTTTTTACAACTTCTGAAATAAATATCAATTTTCCACCTAAGAAACGTCTATTTATCTGCGTTTTCACATAAGCGATCTTTTGTAATGAATAGCATAGATATGGAATCAAGGTTATGCTTTCCATGACAATCAACGAATGTTCACTGTCTATGTGAAACTCTTGTGACTAGAATTTTGCTGTGTAACGCATTCAAATATAGCATCCGACAGCTCCTGTTTGAAATTTATTTAAAACTTATTTGAAACTTATCATCACATATTGCTGTAAACAAAACTTCAGGGTCACGTCATTACGTGCGATGAATCAAATTAAATGTTGAATATTTTGTTTCAAAAATACAGTGGGTTAAAACCAGTTACAAACTTTGTGGACACACTGTATTTCGGGTCTAGTTATAGTCCGGTGTCCTATCATTTGATAGAACTCCGACTCCAGCAAAAATGATGGCACTCCGGGACTCCGACTCCGCATCCCTGGCACAAAGTGCCTGACACATTGGTTTTAGTTCATCCGACCTCGCCCAAATGGTGAGAAACTCGTTGATAAGTTCAGTTTTAGAGCGAATCACTTTTTTCTCTATTTTCTGTTTCACAATAGCCCACATGTTTTCAATTGACGATAGATCGGGTGAGTTACCGGGCCAGGTAAAAATGCGCACATGTTTTGCATAGAAAAAATCCTTCACTTGTCTTGAGGTGTGGCCCGATTATTTGAGGTACTGCACAATGAGAAATCACCTTATATTGGTTGGAATTCAGTCAACCTTCAATCACATGAACTCGGCCTGGGCCATGTACTGATGTGCATGATCACAGCATGACCTTTATTGGATAACGAAATGCTTGCGAAAATGATCTTCAATTGGAGCTTGACCACGATTGCGACGCACGAATAGGGACGGGGGTGGTTGTAGTTCGAATGAGCTTTCATCGCTGAAGATGACTTTACTTTACAATCCTCAGCTGTCCAATGTTCATGTTCCTTGCACCAATCAAACCTTTTCCTCTTCGTGTTAGCTAGAAACTGCGCCTTTACCGGTCGATAAGCAGGTTTGTCGTTTTCCAATAGATGATGTCGAACTGTCGATGAGTCAATATCGATATCAAAGTGTTCTCTCAACGCATTAGCTATTTCCAATGAAGAGGCATGCGGTTGTTTTACACAGATACGCAGAGAGCTCTATCGTCACACTTGTTAGTCTTTCGTGGACGATGACACAGTTCTCGGTCACTCTGCTGTGACCCTTTTTACTCGGTATCGCTTGATAATTCTGGATACGGTGGATTGTACGAGACCCAGATCATTTGCCATCTGTCTTGCGCTTTTGTCTGCATGTTCCCACAAGGCTATAATCTTTGCTCTGACTTCATTCGACGTGTCAGTCATTCCAGAATTCTCAACATTTACTGAATAGTGGCAAACAAGCAGAATCGATGTATGTTCATTCAAATTTGAAAGTTTGAATTTCAAAATCTATAATAAGGGAAGACTTGGATTTTGTGACATAGAAGTCATTCACAGCCGAGAAATCGGTGCAAAACAATAACCAACCAGTCACTGATACACATGCTTACATAGAAATTGATCATGTGATACAATTTTAATGCACAACCCGTGTATGTATAATTACTCAGTGAAGAGAAAATGTGATTTCCGTGAGCTAATACATTTTGTCAATGCTGCGTTAAAAAATTGTCGCGTCCTTTTGTTTAGGGTTCAAAGCACTTTTATTGCAGTCGCACATAATTACATAAACATGCATTTAATTTTAACGACGAGTTAAGGACGATTGTGAAATTATGTTGTAAACTGTAATTTCATTTTTAGCATGGAATATGAAGACTGTAAGCTTGTGATCTCGTGCATTAGATTGTGATGCCTCAGGAAAAGTAGATGGACGTCTGTTTGACAAATGCCTACTACTTAAATAGCTGATGTGAGTCTATGTAGACATGTTAGTTTTCGTTTTTTTTATAATGACTATAATGTGATGATGGAGATTGATATAGGCCTAATCAAAGTATCAACCAAGACCAATTTACAAAGTCATTTCGCTACTATGCCACTTTAGCTTGGTACCGACAATTTTTACGTACAAAACAAGTTTAACATGCCACTGCCTACTCTCGCTACTATGCCAACCTATCAAAAAAGATTCAAAGATATTTTAGTAGAAAACGCCACGCTTTTTACATTTTTCTGAATTCACTGCAGAATGTTTTTTTTAATTTTCTTACCTTGACGCACTTTGCTACGTCGAATTGCAAGACTTTTCAATTTTTTCTGTCAAGAATGAGTAGAAATGTCGCTTTAATAATGCATTTCGAAAAAGCTCATGGTGCCCCATGGTTGGTGGCACCATGAACCACTTTGCAACTTTTTTTCTATGCGATATCTAGGTATGTTCAGAAAGTAGATCAATCCAGCGGAGCGACCATAAATATGCTGACGTATCAACATTATCAAAGCCGGTGAGTTTCATTCTTTAACATCAATAGAAGTTAGTCAAGGACAAAAAGCTGAAAAATGGTTGATGGTGCTCCACTCTCGCCTATACATGGATTGAATTACTGATGCAGACAATTCTTGTTACTGTTTAAAATTGCTATGAAACATTAAAACTTCGAACAAATCGCTTCAGTTGAAGGCGATTAATTGATCCTTTAGTAAAATGCGCATCGATCAAATTAGTGAAAAATGATCAATTTTGCTCAATGATGCCTCAACTTCTTACACTGGCCTCGTTTTAGACGAGAAATACATCAAGCGAAACCTTAAAATAAACATAGACTCTTCTGCTGTTTCCCCTATTGATTTATCATCATATTCTCAAGATTTCTTGTCGAAGATGAAGCGATTTCTGTAATTTGGCCATTGTTCAAGAAGATGCTTACAGTATACACCAACTTTTGAAAGCTTAGAAGTTGTCTGGTTCGTTAATGAATCGTAAGTGGTTGTAGGAAAGGAATTTTGGGAAAATGTCGTTTTTTTTAAACCGCTAAGTAATAAGTTGACTTGACAGTGCTAACATCAGAATTAATTATTTCTGTGACAAATCTCACATCTTTTATGAGTTTTACCAACTAGTTATTAACTACTGAAATGAGTAGTGTGTTTTGCTATGCATTATAGCGATTAGTATCAGAATGTGACAGTTAAAACTAGGACGCATTAATTATGATTGAAGACCTTTTCTTTGCAGTCATCTATTTGCGGTGGAATAATCGACGTTCACCACTCTGTCTGTGAAGCAACAGAAAAGACGCTGTGTGGAAAGATCCGATTTGCATCTGGACACGAGCAGTTTTGCCAATAGCACAGTACTACACCTTTTCCATGTCTATTTCAGATATTTCCAAATCGATTTCAGATCTTTCCAAATGAATTTCAGGCAATTCCAGATGCATTTCAGACTTCTCCAATTGAATTTCAGATATTTACCGCAGCCTCAACTTTGAAGATATCTGAAATCCAAATGGAGAAATCTGAAATGCATCTGGAAATGTCTGAAATTCATTTGGAAAGATCTGAAATCGATTTGGAAATATCTGAAATACACATGGAAAAGGTGTAGATTGTTTAAGCGCCTTACATTGATTTTCTCTAGATATATTCGAATAGCTTCGAATGGACATGTTTTCACATAATTTGTTTTATAAATACAACCTTGTTTGCAAGTTGAGTATTGTTTTTTGGATAACGATGGTTTTCTTGTTTTTGATTGTTTTATTTTATTTAAGGTCCAATACTGATTTCCCATTGAATCTGTATTCATTTCTAAGTTATCTGGCGTCAGCTCCCGTGTTCCCTCTCTGCCACGATTACCAAAGTGTGATATCATCACATACCACACTTCATCTTGAAGTTTTGTGGAAGAGGATCTATCAAAATATTTTGATAGTTTCAGTTCATTTTCTTCAATGGCATCAAAATGTTTTAAATCCTCCGAACCTTCGTTCAACCAAAACCCAACCATGGACTTGAGCATTCTATTTGCAGCTTTGAAATTTGCTCCGTGAATGATGTCAATGTTTCGTGATAAAGGCGCATCCGTCAAAAAATTTGAGATACCGGAGCGAATACATATCAAACTAGATGGTTTATAAGGTTCACCATCTTCGCGTCTCAAAGTAGAATAGAACTTTCTCAATAACGCTGCAAGATTGTCCTCGTTCATAGTTTCAAAATTTTCGTTTTCATTTTGACTTTTAATGAAACTCTTAAACTTTCGAGAATAAGTTTCTTTATGCTCTTCTCTGGATTTTGTGGACCCATACATTTGCTCAAGCTCCAACATTTCCTTTTCCACTTTCTCTTCACAAACCAAAATATTTTCTTTATTGTCCTCATTCATGGATTCCCAGGCAAATGTTTCAATTTCATCAACACTGCCATTGATTCCTTCTGGGTATTTCATTAAATTTCCAAGATAACCTGGTGCTCTTTCCATCTCTTATTTTGAAATTACAATGTAATATTGCAGTTCAGACATCTGAACCGCAATATGCTATAAGGGTGAGGGCCGTCAAGCACGAAGCCATAGCTTATTGCGGTTCTGAGATCTGAATTGCAATATCATTGTGTTGAGGTTATCTATGATTGAACCACAATATGCTAAACAGGTATATTGCGGTTCAATATTTTAACATTGAAAGATATACGAACCTAAACACAATGATCAGTAAACAGATTCAAAATCCTCTTGTCATGGTCTGTTTGGAAGACCCATGATGTAGTTTATTCATAGATTCTTAAATAGACATCAGTTGACGTTACATGTAGTACTATGATAGTATTTATTTTGATGCCTATGAATGAATGAATACATGTAGCTTTCCTTTTTTTACATTTAGAAGTCTGTGAGTATATCATAGACGCCATGGGCATCTATTCTACGTAACCATGGTTACCATAATTATCTACAGTAATGCATGTAGAATATGACTTGGATTCCGATAATACATAATAGAAATATCACCCTTTTCAAAACAGACAGCTAATGGCATAGCTTCAGCACTAACGGGCTTCAGCTATGCCATTACTGTCTGCTTTGAAAAGGGCGATATTCCTATATTATTGCACACTGTAAACCTGTTTCCATCTATTTGTCATAGAAATGTTTTATCTATAATCAAGAAAAAGGCATTAAAGCCCAGTAAATATACCTTGTTTTATACGATGGACTCCTAGATATATAACACCGGGACTGAAAGCTGAAATTCATTTATACACTAAACGGCCGGTTTGACTCAATAGCTGTCGAAGGTGGAAAGTAATTAGTCAAGTGAAAAAGAAGTGTCTAAAGAAAAATAAGTTTAAGTTTCTGGAAATCGAAAGAACATGGAGTTGCAACTAACTTATCATCGTTATCACTGAATATGGAATATTGATTATATCAAATGAAGCAAATGAATTAAAATAAACTTGAATATTGTCATTGCTTTTTAGTGAAAGCTTTTTTTGCTATTATATTCTTTTGGACAGTGAAAATACGAAACACTAACTGGTGACACTCTTAACGTAGCCACGGTTAGTTTGATTTATCAAAGAAAGGACAGGCACATTCCAATTTTGAATGCAAAGAATGCCAATGTATTTACAAAAGCAAAATCACTTCATGGAACATCTAATGAATGTATGACGATTAGAATGAAAGGTGCAGTGATAGGAAGTGATGAAATCAAATCCTCATATGTTGATTCGAAGATCGAGACATGGATAAAAGACATTGAATATCTCAGTGATAAAGCGTCTGAAGATCCACAAGCTACTTTTTCAGAATGCATAAAAGGTCTCCGTCACAGGAGGACCTTTATGCAACAAACAGTTGATGACATCAGTAATAACTTTCAGAGGTTGGAAGAAGTTATGCGTCAGAAATTCATCCCTTTATAAATGCAGGTATGGAGGTCTGGGAAATGCTGATTCTTATATAACTTCAAAACGCGAGTGTAAGGTGAAAAATAACAGAATTTACGTAGTTGACCATGCGGCGAGAGAGATTAGTCATTATCGTTTGTCCAAAATGGTAGCAAAAATAGCAGTTCTCTCGAGATACTTTTTATGGTCAGAGTTAGAAAGTTATAAGTTAAAATGGCTTTGACCAGTCAAAGCCATTTTAACTTATAACTTTCTAACTCTGACCATAAAAAGTATCTCGAGAGAACTGCTATTTTTGCTATCATTTTGGACAAACGATAATAAATAACAGAATGTTTGGCAAATGTAATATATGACCAGGAAAGCAATCTACTGGTAGATCGACTTGACAGAACAGAACGGAAATAAGAAGTGCATCACACATGTGAAAAGAGAAGAAGAAACTTTTTTCAATGAATAATACATGACTTTATCATGAATCTTGATACCGATGAGATGAAGAAGGCATTGACTTTTACGAAAGAGATAGGCTCTAGTTCATTGTTAACATCATTACCCATAGAAACATTGGGATATTCTCTAAACAAAAGAGAATTCAAGATGCGATCAAATTGCGCTACAACTGGCCGGCTATCTTTCGACGAAATGTGTTTGTTGTGAGAAAAATGATTTAGATCATACTCTTAGCTGTAAAATTGGTGGATTTGTCAATCTTCGGCGCAATATTATTTTTGACAGGGAGTCTTTTTTTAGTGAAGTCTGTAAAGATGTTCGCATTGAGCCCAAATTATTACCAATTGAATCATACGACTTCATCAAATGTGGTAATACTGACGACCAGGCGAGATTAGATAGTACTGCAAGAGGGCTGTCGGGGAGAATGGGACGTCATATAGTTATGCAAGAATAACAAATCCTCCCTGCAACATTGTATAAAGAACACAAAGATGAAAAGATGTGGCAGTAGGAAGAGAGAATTTTGGAAGTAGAGAAAGGGACATTCACGCCTTTCGTATATTCCACAAATGATTGATCAGGTCCTTTGGCTAATTTACTTCACAAAAGAATTGCCTCTTTAATATCTGCAAGAGAAATAAAGAGAGGTATGCCGGCATCATGGTTTGGTACTGTTATATCTCGGAGATTTTTATTTGATTCGCTTTATGAGATGCACAACTCGTAGACTGGAATGACAACAGTAGCGGATCTTACAAAAAGTTGCAGGATGAGGGGGCTATACACGTATTAATCTGCTCAATTACCATCATCTTTTTAGCTGTTGTTCCTAAAACCTTTCTATAGACCACAAGCTTGCTCACTTCGTACTGTCAAACCATTGCTTGATTTGATATAGTCAATATTCCATATTCAGTGATAGCGATGATAAGTTAGTCGCAACTCCATGTTCTTCCGATTTCCAGAAACTTCAGCTTATTTTTCTTTAGACACTTCGCTTTCACTTGACTAATTCCACCTTCGACAGCTATTGAGTCAAACCGGCCGTTTAGTGTATAAATGAATTTCAGCTTTCAGTCCCGGTGTTATATATCTAGGAGTCCATGGTTATACATAGCAGACTAGCACTCACGGAGATCTAAGAATAGTTGATATCTATATGGACACGTCGAAATGTTATTAGTAGAACTAGGATTTTATACCTTCCCATATTTTAGCATATCTCTTAACTAAAAGCATATTGAGCATAAATGGTTACCTTAATGTCTTAACAAAGACGTTTTTAGATTTAAAACTAAATGAAATTGATAAAAACAACGAAGAAAACGTGAAATTTTATATAATGCTCTCAATGCTATTTTATCACATTTCTCATCGTGTAACAAGCGCATGATTAACCTCTATTAGTTTCTTCGATGAAGTGCCTGCGAAGTTTATCTTCTTCCCATAAGCCTATTCTTAGACAACCAATGAGGTAATTGCTCGCAGACATTGTTTACCACAAACCTCTGGCAAAGGGTTCCATAGATATATTATGGTCTTCGTCAAATCTGCGCCTTTTTGGAAGGACGATCAACGGATCTGTCCGGATGTCCCCAACTGTGTCCACTTGAAATTCTCAAATGATTGCTTCTTCATCAGTGGGACGCAGTTTTAGCATGTAGGGCAAGGTGGGGTAGGTTGGCCCATTTTTTGAATCTTTAATTCTCAGTACCAACAGTAGAGAGTTTGTGAATTCTTTATGCTCCATAATCACGTCTGGGACGTTGGATAACTATGTCTTGCTTGCGAAGCTACAAAATCTCTGAGAAGTAGGTTTAATCCGCTTTCAGAGAAAGGTATATCTGTTCTCAATCGTGACAACGTGTGCACTGAACCCACACCTCCTGTGTCGAAGTAAGCCAGCTCATAAGGCAAATGATACAAAGTCATTCTTTACTTTTCTTTTCGTTCTTCTGTTTCTTTTCAACCCTTAACTTTTTTCGTTGTATTGGCTGCCTCTTTTTTCTTCTTCGCTTACTTCCATCTCTGGAGAATCGGTTAAAATTGCAATCTTTCTTCCTCTTGTTGAACATTTCCTGGTTCTAGCACTAGCTTTAGGATGAAGTCTAACATGAGTTGGACTGAAAGCTCCTACAGCACATTCTAGAAGCGATTGACTTGAAGTTTGAGGCTCTTGATTTTCAGTTTGTGGCTTTATAGGTGAATTTGGTGACCTTTGATTTGCAGTTTGTGGCTTTTCACGTGATATTTGAGACTTTTGGAGGTGAAGTTGGAGACTCTTGTTTGTGGCTTTTGGTGAGAAGTTGGGGGATCCTGATTTGCTGTTTGTGGCTCTTGAAGTGAAGTTGGAGACTCTTGATTTCGGGTTTTATGGCTCTTGGCGAGAAGTTGGGGCTCTTGATTTGCGATTTGTGGCTCTTGGCGAGAAGTGGGGCTGTTGATTTTCGACATCTTCAATTGGTTGGTTGATCACTGAAGATGCACAAAAGTCAGATTTAGTGAAAGATTTTGTCAGAAAAGTATCCGGACTGTGCCTGCTGTTCAAGCAAGAAATAGAAAATCGATAATCCGGTTACGTAATTAGAGACGGGTAACCACTCTGTCCAAATGAACGCCGAATCAGCCATCTCTGCAACCATTGTGTGCGTCTCGCAGGCGGTTGATTACAACTCATCGAAGTCATCTCGTTTTGTCACCTCTTAAGCGCGATGAATGTTTTCGACTGCACATTTCGTTATGGCATTAGAGCAGCGAACGAATTTGAAATTTTTTGTCCACCTGGGAAAGTCTCCTACGGAAGCATTCAAAATGCTGCAATTAGTTTACGGGGACGAAACAATGGCCCGGTCTTCGGTTTTTGAGTGGCACAAGCGATTCAGAGACGGACTCGAGGAAGTGGAGGACGCCGCCAGGAGTGGAAGACCATCGACGAGCAGAACGGAGGAGAACGTTGATCGCGTAAGACAGATGATTCGGAATGATCGTCGGCTGACTGTAAGGATGATAGCTGACAGTCTAAGCATCAATCGAGATTGCGTCTGGAAGATCATCACAGAAGACTTGGGCATGCGAAAGATCTGCGCGAAGATGGTCCCGAAGCTGCTGAACGACGACCAGAAGGAGCGGCGTGTCCAAGTGTGTGAGGACATCATCGAGCGCCTCGAAACCGAACCGAGCTTGCTAGCAAAGGTCATCACGGGCGATGAGTCATGGGTCTTTGAGTACGACCCAGAAACGAAGCGTCAAAGTTGCGAGTGGAAAAGTCCTGGGTCACCGAGGCCACAGAAAGCGAGACAATCAAGATCCAAAATCAAACTCTTGTTGATCGCCTTCTTCGATATAAGAGGAATTGTCCACGCTGAATTCTTACCGCAAGGTCAAACGGTCAACCAGCATGTCTACAAAGAGATCTTACGACGTTTGTTCCGATCATTGCGTGAGAAGAGGAGAGACTTGTGGCTGGACAGCTCGTGGATGCTTCATCATGACAACGCGCCGGCTCACAACGCTCTGAGCATTCGTCACTTCTTGGCCGAGAAGAACGTCACCGTCCTTGATCAACCTCCGTACTACCCCGACCTAGCTCCGTGCGATTTTTTTCTATTCCCCAAGCTGAAAGAAGTGATCAAAGGAACACATTTTTCGGATGTGGAGACCATCAAGAAGGCCGTGACGACGGAACTCCGCAAGATCCCGCAAGATTCCTTCCAGGAGTGCATGAACGCATGGCAGAAGAGGATGAAGAAGTGTGTTAGACTCGGAGGGTGTTACTTTGAAGTGGAGAGGGCTTAAATTTTTGCTGTATTTCAAAATAAAGTTTTTGTGAACACAGTCCGGATACTTTTCTGACACACCTCGTATTATACGGAAGTATGCCAGTTTTGCGGAAAACGGCAGTCACATTTCCAACGTTCAAGATTTCGCTCCATGCTTCGCTCACATTCCCTGCATATTGTGAATAGATAGCGGGCGGTCAGGGTTTGATCTCATCCAGTATTTCTGTGGTCTTGAAATCCTAGATTTTAGTGGACCAAATACAGACACACCCAGTGCCTGCAGTTTGTGGGAACATGGGGCGGAAAGCTCAACAGAACTATCCCACTCTCCTTGCATAACTTTAAACATCAAAATGAACATGTGATTCATGGTTATCTTGCAAGAGTACCGCTGTTAGTTAGCTACAATTAACTGAGGGTTGAACAAATTTAGAGAAATGTTTCATAAACGACAAAAAACAATTCAGCAGTCATCCATCCGGGACGGTTAGCACCACTGGAAGATCCAATAGGTGCTTCAGACAGAAAATAATTCCGGAAATGCACATGAGGAAAGAAAAAACGGTGGAATTACATGTGCACAAGCAGATACATCCGTACAGATAGTAAGTAACTAATTGACCTCTTTCTGTCGATGTTATAGAACACACATTCCTTGCTCCACGTTCAGCAAGATTTTTTGGTTGATTTGATGCAACAGTGGCAACACCAGATTCGTCAACATTCCATGGAGCTTGCCTCAAATTGATGTCGATCCATTACGTCTGACAACTTAATAAAGAAGAGATTCACCTACTTTTTGGTCAGAGCAGCCGTTCTTCCAATGCTTGTCGACTCCGTACGACGAATGGAAAGTTCACTATGTCGGCTCATGAATCCGAGATACCAGTCTATACCTGCTACCTTGTCCTTGTGCCACGATTCAGGACAACAATTTTAAACAGTTCCACACACGAGTAGGCGAACTTACGAAAGTCATTCACTGTGAGACCGAGACTAATGTTTGCAGCTTTAATCAAGTGACGACTCATCTCCCTTTCTTCGATCTTCCGAGGGAACCATTCTGTGTTTCGAATATCCAAGTGTTGGTGCGTCAGAGAATTTACTTCTCGAGATGAAATTACGAAGAGTTATTGTGGGAATATCTAATATTTGTGCAGCTTTCCGAACACTTTCTCCTTCATTGACTAGCTGAACTAATTTTTCCAATATATCCATCGAAATTCACCGCGCTTGGTTTTCTTCTTGTGCTGTCTGGGCCTATCCTGAAAAAATGAATAGTTAGTTAGACTCAGAAAATTAGATAATACAAGCATGTACATGCAGGCCCATCGTTTTAACATTCATATGTAGGGTATCAGGAATTTTGAATTCTTGTCTGTTTTGGTGTAATATTGAACAATTCGGGCCAATACTTAGCCCTATGTGTCATGGAATGAAGGGATGCAATCATACAGTAGCCTAGTGCATCACAGGATCCGTGGAATGACACAAAAGATAATTGATACACGTACTGCATGTTATATTGCATACTGTCTCTAGAACGCTCTACAACGCGTGATGTAAGGTATACAACACATGGAAATCACATGTGTCAGTCACATATGGACACTTTTTTAATTAGAGAATATATCAGTGCTCTTTCAAAAATTAATGAGGTGAGCTGGCCAACGTACCCCGATGAAAGGTGACCAATTTGCTCCATATGGATAACTCAGATCAAAATTAATTATAATGTAATTTAGCTTATAATTGAATATTTCTACTTGGCACACCGGCTGAGTAATTATCTTGAATGTGCTCCTAGCACACATTAGCATTAAACTACTTTTTAACTTAACGAAGAGATTTGGTCGATGCTAAAACTCGAGAATTTCACTCACCGACGTTTAAAAACGTCTGCACGCTGCCGACAGGAGCAGGAGAAGTGAGTGGAATCGATACCGGCATGGGTTTAACAATAAGAGGAGACCTCAGTACAACATCGATATCAGCTGTGTAAATAGACTCCTTGTTGTCAAACTTGAGACTGGGCCAACTTGCCCCTATGGCCAATGTACCCCAACCTACTCTATCGTGATCTAATTACCATTTGACGAGAATCTTTCATAGAAGAAGCTTTGATGAAACACCTAAATGCCAAACTTAGTTGTCTATTCTGATTGTGTCTGATTGATTTTCTATTACATTTTCATCGTTTTATCATTTTCCGTATTTCGGTTTGCATGATGCTGTAGATTGATTAAATCGATATGATATGTATTAGATTTGAATGCATAGTTAATTATTGCACTACATATTGTAGCTCCTCAATTACACAAATGCATAAAGACATATTTTTAGCATATTTTGTAAAACTATAAAGCATATTTCTCTGAAATTGAAAAGCATATAATCCGATCCCTAGTTATTAGTAGGGCAACCCAAGTAATATAAAGTAACATAAAGTCATATAAAGTTACAATCTTAGTTTCAAGTAAAACAAAGGACATGTTTCCGAAAATCGAATGTTTGTGATCAGAGTGTAATAATATGACTTAATAACAGATTATTAACATCGGTTGTCCACTTGAACCAGTACAAGGTGGGGAAAGTGGTTGAAATGTTATTCGGCAAATTTACCTCGTATACGAGAAATCGTTGGAAGCAATGAAGGTAATGGCAAAACCTTCTCAGCAAACCAGTTCAGCTACAATCCATCAAAGCGATGATGTTAAGTCAATGAGAGATAATCATATTGTCGTAAGTTGGTCGAATTGGTGCATTCAGGTCTTACTGCATTGGCAAAGATAAAAATGTCAAAGCTTTACTTCCTCTAATGAGTTCACAAACATAATTGAAATCAACTTAGTTCTTTTATCAATTTAGTCAATTTGGACCTAATAACATTTCGACGTGTCCATGTAGATATCAACTGTACTTAGAGCTCTGTGAGTGCTGTGAAGTCTGCAATGTATATCGCAAGGGATAATTACTGGGCTTTAATGTCTTTTTCTTGATTATAGATGAAATATTTCTAGAGCTGATCATAAATAACAGACCACTTTTATGTCTCTGAAATTCAATTGATTCTCATGTCTTCCAATCGTGTCTCACATCAACGGACCATGAATTCGAGGGCTTGCATTCTTAGGTTTAAAATGAGTTATGATAGACATGTGTATATAGACATATATATGGCCAAGATCTAAACTCTGTTATTCTACTTTGGATGTGAAGCATGCATAGACTTACTGGTATTGAATCCGAAAACGAACCAAATTCGAAGAATGCCGCTTATATGTGCATCAGATATTCATTGTCTTTAAAAAAGTGTTTGATATGCACCTGGTATTCATGTCTTAATTTTGCGATGTGTTAGCAAGGTTTGAGATCCTCATCTTATTGAAGCAATAGAAATATTGGTCTCTCCCTTTGAAACGAAGTTGGTATAACAACAGCCTAAATGAAGATGATTTCCAACTTTTCTTTACAGGAATTAATGAAAATGATGGTTTGACGTCACCACTCCCCTATACTGGGGGCTTGGATGGTGCTGACATAGTCCGACTTTTATCTTGTGCATTCTGATCTTTTAGCCTGGATGCCCTTCCTGTCGACTTCCAATGACACTTTCGGGACTCGACCTCTGGACCGAAGGATCGCTAGGCCAATCACTTAATCACTGTACCACGGAGACCACGGTAACCTAATTTTTTGAATTCAGTTTTATTTAATTAGCATGAAATCTTTGTTTTTCTACCATGCGCCATGTTTTAATATGCAAATGCGCTAATCAAAAGTCTTTAAAAGCTTGCAGAGCAACAACTGACTGGCAGCTACCAGAGGTTGGCAAGATGTTAAGTCAAAGCGGTCCTCGTGCAAAATCGTCTTGATGAAACTGTCCAATTGAAAACCACAAAATGTATTTTAAATTACAAAAGCGTCAGCAATATCTAAAAACTATGATTCTGTAAAAATTTCAGCCAAAGACTCAGTAGCCTCTGAAAGTTTGTAACAATGCCTGTTAAGATCTACTTCTTCGAACTATCTGGAGCCATTTACTTTCCGACGAAAATTTCAACAGAAACATAGGTTTTAGTTGTCCCTGAAAGCGCTTCTGTTAAATTCCATTTTGAAGCATTACCGTGGGCAGTTTTATAAAAATTAAGCTTCTGTGCCATTTTGACCAAGAACTTCTTTTATTCGGCCGAATTTAATCAAAGTTTTTTATTTAATAAAAAAGGATCACCCTCAAACATGAACTAAAATTCAAACTGCTAAAACATATTGAATATTTATCTAAAATTTGAATTGTACCGTTTTTCCTAATAAACGCCGCAGCTGAGAAGGCAACTTTCTAATAGGCCTCTGATCTCAAGAAAATCATAAAAGAATGACTGGGTGCAGTACATATATCATCTACGGAGCCAAAAAAGAAGTAGATGAAGCAATTTGTGGCCTTAATGATATTGAGAACAAAGGCAAGACAAAGCAACAAACGGTTGTCTTTCTTGCCTTTGTTCTCAAAGAAGTAGTTATAAAACGTCACTGGAATGCTTAATTACATTGTACGTTAGCTAGTGCAGCCTATTATACTAAGAGAAGTTGCATAAAGCAAGTGTCACACTCAACCTCACACTCTTCATCTGACTTTGTAATGACATGTATATCATGCTTTGTATGGGACGATTCTCGGTGGAAGAGATGGTGAAACACCTTTTCTAAAAAATAACCCAGCTTACAAGTTGTATGCTGTCAATGTTGGCTCCCGTTGCTGGCTGTTGCTGCAGTGTTCCCTCTGACAACAAGTCATCACATAATTAGAAGCCACACTTAAAAGTATGCGATTGTAAATAAACACCCCGGCGTCAATTAGAAGAAATGAGGTATATCAATTTTGCTCTATTCTTTGAACATATTAAGATTTTATAGATATCAAAAGTTTTCCGCTTTCAACCTTTAGCTGCGATGGGCAACCAAGTTGGGATAGCGGGCCACAAAGAGTGGCCCTCGAAAAGGCACGCTGACCACCAATTTCAAAAGGCAGTAATACATGCTCAATATTCTTTTATTCCGTGCTTTTAAGAGCACATATGGTCTGCTGTAACGCACGTGCATATATAGTGGTTGTATTACATACAAAATTTTACATGTGAATGTATACAGCAGTATTGCTTGCATCTAATTTGTCTAATATTAAGGAATTATAATTTACTTTCTGCAATTCATGTGAGTATTGAAGAGCGACAGGCCTATAACGAATCATGGATACTTTTCTTTTGCTTAATTTAACGGCATTTTGACTTTTTTTGGTGATTTGACCGACATCACCTTATTTCACCGAAAAACAACGGTCTGTAAGTGCAGTGCAACTATCCGCCTCAAAGCCGCACATGACAAAATTGACTTTGCTAGAAGTATTGATCATGCTACATGTACATATACGTGCACATATGTCACCCAAACACATACGGCTTTCAAAACCGTGCATGGGCTCCACAAATG
This sequence comes from Prostheceraeus crozeri, assembly GCA_907163375.1. Classification (NCBI taxonomy): domain Eukaryota; kingdom Metazoa; phylum Platyhelminthes; order Polycladida; family Euryleptidae; genus Prostheceraeus; species Prostheceraeus crozeri. Next base: position 223,645 of record CAJQUW010001476.1, on the reverse strand, counting down.
GTAGTCGTCTGCTAGTGCCATTTGAGTATACGAAATATATTATTGCAGTAGTATACAATTGAAATTCAGCAAAAATATTTGAAAAATGTTGGCCTGTCAAAATCTTGCGGATGGATTCCTCCATTCAGTCAAGATCTAATTAATATCGCCACTTTCTCGGTTCATTGAGGCGTGGTTTATTACGTGAAGAAACATGCTCAACAGGGCATCGAATACTATGTGACTTAGCATAAACTCGCGCAGGTGATGACTATTTTGCGCTTATGTCAGAAAACATAAATTTCGAAAGGAGCATGTTTGGATAATTTGAATGTGAATTTTTGTTTTTCGTGACATCATATTGCTCACTTAGTTGTTAATTAATGGTTTTGTGAATTCTAAAGAGGATCCCTCAACCTTAGATGCACTTCCCAAAGATCGAAGTCGGAGTGAGTCATTTTCACATCAACGATTTAAATAATGTCCGCGGGCCACATTAGATATGAGAAGCGGTGGTGGGCCACGCGTTGCCCACCGCTGCTTTACATCAAATAATGGTAGAGAAATTGTCAATTTTCATTCAAAATGCATTCGATAAGTCTTATTTCTAAATAGAATATAAAATGTTGTCTCATCTCTTCACAAAATGCTGTAAAAGTTTAGTCCACACATTCCTTTATAAGGCTAGCGGGATTTTCTACATGACAAGTATAAAGAGCTAGGCAAAAAAAGCAATCATAAAAATCAGTCTCCTAAATTGTCAGTATTGGGTCGAGAACAGCTGAATAATTAGCTGCTGCAGGGTAAGCAGAACTTGGGTAAACAGACCATGGCAATTGGTCTTATTCAATAGCTTCCCCGGGAATGCAGGCTTGTTCAGACTTCATTTTTTGACTATCCCGGTGTTGCTCTTTTCCCCCGGTTTTGCTCATTTCTGGGCGGAAAGTGCAATGTAGCTTGGAATTTCCAGCAGAAAGACAGAACTTTGCAGGTTTTGGAAGTTGAATCTTAGTTTTCGTGTTATTCAATTTCCCCTCTTTATCTTGATCTGAGATTCTGTTCAAGGTTCAAGCTTGAAATGCTATGCTGAGGTATCGAGGCTTGTGGCTTCTAGGAGACTTTATCAAGTTTGCACTTACATCTCTGCTAAGACTGATCTAAGATTTAAATTGTGGTTTCTAGATGAATTTTTTGCCTCTCTTCGCGTAAATTGGTGATTTTATGAATTCGGAAGTGCAATCCAAGTTTCAAATACCTTGCCTTCTCGACCATGATTTCCTCTAGACAGAGGAATATTGTTGATCATTATTAACTTCGAAGAAATATAGGTCTTCCAAGATGAGCTTGTCTTAAATAACTGTAAATCAATATCATGTTTGAACTACTCACAACGCTTACGTCGGTAATAAAAATAGTCGTTTAATAGTCGTCTTGCAACCGAAGGTCCTTGATGCGACTTGTCAAGAGCATGCGCAACAGCCCCACAACTTAAGACATCTAGATTTTACTAGCACACGTTGTGTGTACTGTGTAATCAATTCTAAGTCAAATAGTGTATTTAAATAGAAATAAGGGATGCACGATGCAAGCGAAAGGTAGCGGCGAGTCGTCAAACTGACGGCACATTTATTGTAATAATTATCATGGAATGTTTTGCCGCTGAGACTTTCTACATCAGGACATGCGTCTGCTCTCAGCATTTTTCAATAGCCTGTCTTCTTGTTTTATTTATTGCTTTTCCGACATTTGCAACTTTTATTTTCAATTGAACGATCTATTCAATATATGGGAACGTCGAAAACTACTGTGATGCGTGAAATTATGCACCTGTAATGTCGATAGCATGCTATTCACAAGTTTTCTAAGTTGCATGTTTGCATCATGGGCCTGCTATTTATATTTGCTGAGACTTACTTAATTTCCTGAAAGTTCTCAGTACCCTCGCATTCGACTCTCCAACAAACCATCGATCGAAAGTAGGAGTACTCACTTCGAGTAGATAAAAACATGTGTTCGAAAGCGGGGTTTCAAAGCCATCATTGAAAACAAGGTATTAAATCCGTATATAAAAGACTGACATTAAAAGCAGTTTAAAGTAAAAATGCGCCAAAAAACTGTTATTTTCCCCTTTGACTATGTACAGTGGTGTGCCGATGTGACTTAATGTGACAATATGTGACATCTTTTTCATATCAAAATGAAATGTGACAAATTGTATTTTTCATTGTTGGTGTGACAAAATATGAAAGATGCACATACCCAAAAAGTAGGCAATTCGACATAAGTCGTTTTTTCGGAAGTGTGTCAAGATATAAACCAATAAAGTTTCAGAACTACAGAGGAGCACTAGCTTCGCTTGAGTGAAATAGAGTGAAGAAGCTTCTTTGTACTAAGAAGTCATTATTTTAATGTTCCCTTTATCTTTAATGATTTTTTGTATTGTAGACATGTAAGATTGATGTTTTTCTCTTTCTTGCTCCCACTTGGGACTTGTACTTCCGCCAGGTAAATTGTGTTGTTATTTGCTCACTTTTTCAAAGTTGACTTCGAACTTGATGACCTAATTGTAACATCCATCACATGCAGCCATGTGTTTTTCGATTTTCATGTCCATATCGTAGGACTCCTTGCGAAGGTATGCTTCCGATTTTTTGCTGATCTGAATACACATCAAAAGAACAGTATGATATAATAAACTGAGTGACATTTCTCCACTGAAAACAAATTTGCGTAGAAGTCTAAAAGTGAGAAACATGGCAAGCAACATAGAAAAAGATAAAGTCAATTGATGTGAATACTGACATGCAAGAAAGAAAATGCAACATGATTTCATCGAAACATGAGAAAATATATTGAAAATTGGAAAGAAAGATAATGAATAAAATTATCGCAAAAGCATACGAAATGGATAAAATTTAATACAAATGAACAAAATAAAAGGAATACATAAAGTTATTGGAGAATCTTTTTTCCTTTTTGTTAATTTTATTTTTGTATTAAATTTTGTCTATTTTGCATTCTTTTGTCATAAATATATTATTAAAATATAATGTAAATATATTATAGGTATATTATATTTTATTATAGAAATATTTATTTATATTATATTTTTATATTATATTATGTAATTATATTACAAATATAATTTGTTTATTATATTATATTTCTTTTCTACTGTTCCCATGCAATCATGCTACAATTTCTTTCTTATCTGTCAATATACTCAACAATTGACTTAATGTTTGCCATTCTTCTCACTTTCAGACTACTTTCAAGTTGCATGCGTCGAGTTACATGCGTTAGAAGTGTTCCTATTTTCTGCAAGATAGTGTGGTTCGTGAATTCAAATTCAAAGTGGTTCAAATTCAATATTCCGAATGCGTTATTATTGAATACTTACTCTTACTTACTCCTCGTTTTTGTCTCTTTTTCCCCAGGTTTGAGGGGTGGACACTTGGGTTGTGTCGGTTGTCGGGATGGATGCGCCTTCTCCATTCTGTTCGGTCTTGTGTCGATTGAGGGTTGAATATTCATATTTGCCATCAAAATTAATCCAATACTTTCAAATATTGTAATATTATTAATATTAATTCAAAAATTATCACAATTGTAATAAAAGTACAATGTTTACGTGTAATTTTTCACATAAAACAAGATCAAAAGTGAGAATTGCAATTAGCGAGTTAGTGAAATTTCGACATGCATTCATTAAATATCACTTTAAACACTACTGGCAAGTCACCTAAGTTAGTGAGCCTATTTTACTTATGATCTGTTTCGTTACACCCTCAATGGCAATTTTCTTTGTACTGTGAACTGCATTAACGATGGAAATTAGGCAAATAGCGCATGTTAATTTTTTAATAAACTGAAGGTCTTTCGATTTTTCCCGTTATAACCTTGTTTGACATGTGCAATATTATGAATAGTGCGTCATATGCTCTCCTTTTATGAAGAAATTCAGCATTAAAGAAAAAAATTGAAAACTTCCAATCCTCTGCATAACAGCATGTGTCAAAATTTGGTCATATGTTTTCATAATCATGTGAAGTCTAATATAAAATATATCGCGGATCCAAATGTGTGACCCAACCCTGTATGTAGCTTATTGATATTAGAAACCTCACATTATTCAGTAAAGTGCATCATAGCATACGGTAATCGTTCATTACCCTAATGTGTGCACTAGGTAATGAGCAATAATGACTAAATGTGCAATTCGTGACTATCAAATCCATCTGAACTCCAGAAGCACACTTACGAGTATAATTCCCGGAGCGTCCTATCAAAGCCACTATTTATTAGTTTGCATAAGTAAATTTGATATCGAATGTTCTACACATTTTTTGTCACAATACACAATAATTTGTAAATTTCAATAAACTCCAAAGAATGATGCGAAAACACGCTACGTTTTTAGCCCTACTCTTAACATACATTAGTTGGACTTATTTAGAAATTTTGCGCTTGAAACAAACTTATCTTGACTTCACAGCTCTGCATCACAAATGGAGGTCGTGGACAGTGCCCGCTTTACTTGCCAATCGAGGTAAGTCCGCCTCTTATACATCCTTGGTGAACATGTTCAATCAATTTTCTTTAAATTGGTTCGTGTTCTCATTCTTCCTATTCCATCAGTTTTTCTTCCATTTCCCAACTTTGATTTGTCGGCAAAGCCTTCTGAGAAAAGTTGACTTGCGAATAATCCAATGGATACAACTTTCTGAAGTTGCATCACTCCCCATTCTTGTCCTTCAGTTAAAACATACTAATAAAATGTATTCTCATCATCTGTCAATATGATTGAAGTCAAAGAATCATAGATAGAACGATTTCTCCTTCACACTGTACAGAACCGAAAACGTTTCTTTCAATATCATTGGTTGAGAGCTTTGTGAAGATTTCAGCAAATCAGAAGACAGTTACCTATTATACTTGTTGCACTTCTATATTGTATTTCATTATCTACAAGAATACAGTGGACAGCGCCGTTTAACAAAAGTCCATAAATGAGTGTATGTTGATTTTATCATTTTCACGATAAAATTCGTCGAATATTTCTCCGCTGCTTTATTTTGACTTCTACAAACACCGATGGCTGGAAACTCAATATACTTAATCGAAAATCCATTTGACAATAATACTTCCAACGACTCAATGAATGACTCTGTTGCATCGGCGATTAATGTAAAGGATCTCATCAGTTATTACTTAATGGGAATAGCTACCACTAGCATTTGTTGTGTTGGGATTGTGGGTAATATTCTCTCTCTCATTGTCTTGTCGAAACCAACTTTACGGACAGGCACCACACACATGTATCTTATCGCCTTAGCAATATCGGATAGCTTGGTTCTTATCTTTACTATCCTCACAGCTTTGAAAGACACGAGATCCCCTCAACTGGGACTGCAGGGTCGATGGCAGTTATGGAAGGACGTGCCTTTCGTGGCCCAAAGTTATCCGACATGTCACGCCCTAGCCATCTTATTTCAAGTAAGTGACAATTTGAATGTGAATGTGAAATGTTTTTTACAAGAGTTTTTCACAACAAGAGCGATTCCGGAGACTCTGTATGAAATTTATTTGGTCTTGAGATGCGTCCAAAAAATGGAAGCAAGATAAGGATATGTGAGCCGGTGTATTCAGGAAAATCAGAGAAGTTTACACATTTGATATTTTCTAGGTTATTTAGTACTTTAATATAACATATTTGTATGCTCGATCCAGTGGCTGCTCATGTCTTGCAAGCTAACCGCACGTATGGATGCTAGATGGTTAATTTCTCTACTACAAATAGGTTAACAACGACTTTAAGGTACATCAACATTTTCCGGAAATTTCGTCATGGCGTGATCTCACTCATGAACGGGAAAGGGTAAATGGACTTTATAATCCCTCCTCGCCTGGGACCACGCGAGAAATATTTTCGGTGTTAATATTTCGGGTAAATACTCCACCCCTGGAATACAGCTATTGTTACGAACACTTGAATACATGTCACAGGGTCATGAATGCCTTTTTTGACGACTTCAGTTATTTATCGGAAACATTCGCTAGCACACAGATTTGTGATTTATTCGTATTTTGCTATTTTTGTAATAATTCCGATATCGTTGTACACGTTGTAAATCAATCATTATATTAGCACCATTTCTCATGATACATCGATGCTCAGCCAAAATTGAATGAATTGTTTTAGCAATTTATGAGATTGGTCCTATGTAGCATGGACAACTTGTTACATTAATGTATCTAAAACAATTATTTTAACAATGATAAAATGCTGAATTGTCTAGGTTTGACTAAGAAATTAACTATCTTCGGACTCATCAGTTATTCTTTATCAACTAAGTAGTGTATGTCTTCCTTCCTGTTGCTTTGAGTCATCTTACAAGTGTGAATATTTTGAAAATACAGAATAGTAATATCCTCAAACATTAACGCAGTTGACCAAAAAATGTCCTTTGTCCTCTTTGTACTCCTTAAATCTAATTTGAATTCGACCTTGAAATAAAAGGGGAGTTAATTTCGTGCCTGTGATTAACAATAGGTACTTAAATGGTTACTTTGCTGTTCGGTAATTGCTCGAGCCAGTTACATTTATATAATTGAATATCATGTAATTGGTGAAGGTTAGGTCGCAATAGATGATAATGGATTAGATGTCATAAGAATCGACAGAGCGACGGCAAGCAGGTAGCTTTCCCATGTTAATCTTATGTATGAAATTTCTTATTAAATTAGTCTTTTATGTGTGATGTCATGTGTCTATATATGTTGTACAACAAATAAATTCTCAACATGCCTTCTGATTAAGTTCATCTTGACTCACGAAACCTCAATTTCTATTAGACCGGAATTTTGTTAGAAAACGGTTCATTTGTTCATTTTACAAGCATTTCATTTTAATGGGCTTTGTGCTAACATGTTAGAGTGAATGGTATTTGATAACCGGGGGTCGCAAGTTCGAGTCCTGCATGCCGCACATCTTTTGCATGCTAATTTGATCCACCGTTTTTCTTAGTTCATTCATATTGTCTATTATATCTGTTAGTATGACATGAGATACGCTTGAGATATTTTTGGTGGACATTGATCACCGCTACTCGCCTTAACATTGGGAGTCACTATTGTGACGACATATTTGTTCACTGATTATTATTGCAATGACATGTGATGTGTGGTGGTGATTTGATCTTGCCAATTCACAACATGTGGCTGATTCTAGCCCTATGATTCAGACGTTGACAGATGTATCTAAGTGAAAATGCGTGTGATTTATGTGCCACTAGTGTGTGTTGCATGAAGCTGAAGCTCCATTCTAGAGGCTTTATTGTTGTCAATTTCTATTGGTATAGACAACATGGGGTTGTACTAGGTTCCATCCTACCAACCGCATGAATTTTGCTTCCATAATAATTTAATCAGTAGTTTATTTCATTTCATTCTTATTGTTAATAGTTCAGAAAAGGATCCATCAATCTCGCTATCATCAGTCAGAAATTTAAGATTGAATTTCATCGACTACACTGAGTTGACTATTTTCCGGATTTCCACCCTGGATCGAGGATTGTCTTTAAAAGTAGATTGACGTGATGTTACAGGAATTCAGTAGACTAGCGATAGCTAACTATATTCACGTGTAAGGTAGTAAGTATTAGCTGATCTCTAATGAAGACAAAGGTGAGGTGTACCATTGTTTTCTCCAATTACTTCTTAAGTGACAAGGGTCCGGGAAAATCTCAACAAGAGATTTCTTAGTGCTGAAAAATAAAAATAAGTTTGAGTCCAATAAACACTTGAAATTTCTGGTGATGAGATGACAGGCTAAAATAGCAATGCATGCTCAAGCGCGAAGAAGGTAGGCTTATTCATAATTCGTATAAATGCATATCACTTACGCTTCACACTAATGCCTCTTATTCAAATGTACTTACTCAAATGGCATGTATCTGAGGCTTTGCAGTGGTGTATTAATTTTAGCAGATTATTATCTATTTATTGACTGCCGCTTATCTATCCAAGAGGAGGTAGTGCATGCTACTCAATTTGATATTCCAAGTAGTTTTTAGACCAGAAACACAAAAATGAAAGCTGCACCTTGTGACATACGTGAGAATCTGGAAAATCTACTTGGATGAGTTGCGGCATTGCTATTTGTGTCTCCGATCTTATTTTCTGCTATATGGTCCTGAATTAAGACCATCTTCAGTCGACTTTTTTTGTAATACTGTTCAGGTAGTTTTCGTTTCTTTATCAAACAAAGCGTAATTGAGAGAAATGGCAAGTTTACCATTTCTCTCAATTACGCCTCGTTTGACAAAAATATTATTTACATATTATACTAACATTGCAGTTAGTATGTCAGCAAACATTTATCCAATCAAACAATTCAGATACCTTAGAACTTATGGATAGTTCCCGTTTTCGTTTTTGACCAGAGGTTGTGGAAAACTTGACTGTTACTCTCACACCTTACTTTAAGTTATGCTCAACCCTTGAAGCATAATGCAAGGAATTTTAAACAGATGATCCGACCATCATTTTTGTGTTCAGTATCATGAAGGCAATCCGAAGGGATGGTCAGGCTGGATGCTTAGTATTTTTGTTGAAACAGGCCCTGCTCGGCCCATCAACAAATCCGTGGAACATACACTGGCAAGTATGTCGTCCCTACCGCCAGAAAGATTGATAGACTTGTCAATCCTTTGTGGCGATTGACAGAGAGATACATTTGAAAATCCTGATAACACTCATGCTCTAAATAACAAAAGTTGAATGTTGAACATTGTTAAAACATTGTTGAACAAAGTTAAACATTGAATGTTTGATACAAAATTCACTTTCGACTTGTTCTTCATGGATCATTTCGGTTGAAGGAACTGAACTTTCGTCACATGACATAGCTAGCGTTATTTACATAAGTTGCTTCTTTTCTTCTGAATTAGGAGAGAAATTCTATCCTTCTCATGACATTGTGAATGTGTGAAAGAGTCGCCATCCTTCTTCCGATTCTGAAATAGAACTCAATGGTTTCCGTTGCAAGACTATTCGGACAGAGTAGTCAGAAGGAGAAGTGAGTTGTTAAAACAACAATGTGTTTCCTGTGTTCTTGAGTATATGTCATCACTCTTCAGCTTCGATCCTTCTCTCACCGACACTTACTGCATCCGCAGAATTACAGTTCCAAGATCTCGACTTAAGAAATGAAAATGAATGTTGCATCGAATTGCTTCAATGCTTCACTTAGAATTGACTGCTAATAGATAAATTTCTGCTTGATGTAATTGTCTGGAATCAAGTTTAAAATATGTCTACATTATTCAAATAACTTAAATATGAACTAAAATATCTAGCGTCGACAGAAGGCTCAATGACATCGAGAATTATAGTGTATGTAAATTGCTCTGATTTACATAGTCCATTACTCAAACGGACGGCTGTATTATCTGCCTTCGGCAGCATGATGCGTCACGCGCGCACTCTATTATCTAGGAGTCCATAAACTATTCCTCATTCGGGAAAATTACAACAAATATCGTGGTCAGCAGCTTCAAGGTGTCATATGTCTGCTCAGCTACAGTCTATGATTCTTCAGCCAATTATTCATTGAGGATGTTCGTCATCGTTTACTTATAGAAATCGGATAGTCCTTGAAACAGATATTATCAAGAATGAATGAATTTCAATTAATTGATTAATTTAAACAGATTGATTAACGATCTTGGGATACCTAAGATCGCTTGTCTTACTTTTTCATTCTTTGTTGTCTACGCTAGATCGTCCCGTTGCGAAATTTCTACCATTTGCATGGATTCACGCCACATTCACTTAGAAAAATGGGCTTCGCGTCATTTCACTAACTGAGAAATCGCCCTGACATTTAGAGATCAGTTGACGTGTACCTGTCATGATTGTCATTTTATCCAACTGAATGTTTTTCTTCGTGAAATTAAGTGTAGACCACACACAGCCTATTTGGACAGCGTGATAATCATTGCAAACAAGCAACTTGTAGTACTGTCTAAATCACTCGATATTAAATGTGATAGAAGTGCAATATCATATCTATTCATATACTTTAAATAGCAGTAGGATTGTCGGTGAGATATTTGGTAGAATCTAAGACAGACAATTAATGTTTAATTTACAGAAAAATATTCATGTTACTGTTTTGATGATCTTAAAAGATCAGACAAAATAAACGATGCCAAATGAGACAGGATGAATACTTTGAAAATAATACAACGCCAGTGACAGATATGTATGATAAAAATGAAATGCACTTGCAAAATCAGTTCCAGTTGCAAGATATGTGTTCTAAGTATTCATCGCTATTCATTTGCTTTGTCCAATCGATTAATTGAAATTAAAATTACTAAGCAGCCAATTAATTAAAATTCATTCATTTTTGATAAGCTTGATACCTGATTCAAGGACTATCCGATTTCTATAAGTGAACGATGACGAACATCCTAAATGAATAATTGGCTGAAGAATTGTAGATTGTAGCTAAGCAGTGGACGCTGTTGACCACGATATTTGTTGTAATTTTCCCGAATGAGGAATAGTTTATGGACTCCTAGATAATAGAGTGCGCGCGTGACGCATCCTGTTACAGAAAGCAGATAATACAGCCGTCCGTTTGAGTAATGGACTATTGAGAGTGTAAATCAGAGCAATTTACAGACACTATAATTCTCGATGTGATCGAGGGATATGTCGATACTTCTATCGACCTTAGATATTAAAGTTCATTATTTGAATAATGTAGACATATTTTCAACTTGATTTCAGACAACCACATCAAGCAGAAATTTATCTATTAGCAGTCAATTCTAAGTGAAGCATTGAAACAATTCGATGCAACATTCATTTTTATTTCTTAAGTCGAGATCTTATCACTGTAATCTCGATATCTCGTACGCTTGAAAATGGCGTACGCTAAAAATTTAATCCATAATGCATGTTTTATTCTTTCTTTTCAAAACTTATTTTTTCATTTACATAATGATCTGAGGATATTGGTCAAAAAAGAAAATCAGATTTTCCGAATAATCTGTGTTTCACCATTGGAAATTTGATGATGTATGTTATATCTACTACCAGTAAATATCACATAAGATAGTGCGAAAAGTGTTGAACTATCAGATCTTGAAAATTAGTTGTGGCACCGTGGCTCAGTAATTCATGTCCTGAACTAACGATTCGAAGGTAAAGATTTCAAATCAATTAAAATACAAAAGAGCCATTGGGGAGGATCCGTACTATAACTCGCCAATACCACAACCCCCAAATGACTAGATATTTTTGTCTAGTAGACATAACACTCGAAATTGAGTCGAAATGTAGGTCTATTCAAAAGATGTTCGCGTGAGAAACCATTATGCTTGTGGATTAAATGCAAGTGTTTGCAGTTGTGTGATGAAGCAACTAATGTCAAGAGTAATCAGATCCATGTCTCATATTTCTATGAACTGACTAATGCAGGGATTCGTCCTCGCCAAAGCAGTACGATCTATCAGACATGATCTCCTCACCTTTTGCCAGCAATTACGTAAGAATTTTACTAATTGTGTACTATATTGATGCAAATGTCTTCCCTGCAATCTATTAATGTCTCTAGTATCACATCTACAATTTACCTAATGCAAAAATCACATCTGTGCTCGTAATTATTGTTCGTTACTTAGACATCACTCAATTCCATGTACAGGTATTGCTCAACAGAGCATGGAGATTTCACTGTTGAAACAGTCGACAGATTATACGTAATCTAGACTGGGAACAGACGTGTGCACCACCGCGCTACGCCGCCGTCGATGACATTAATTGTTCTCGACGCCTCCGCTAGCTATCTTTTCATCGGCTTTCAAGTTATTATCAATGAAACGAGCGTGGAAAAAGCTAGTGAAATTCTGCCTTGACGCGTCTAAGTGTATTTTGTTCTATCTGAAAACTAAAAGTTAAGATACTTTTCAAAATTAATGATGAATCAAGTGCATCGCTGTTTCATTGACTCAGTTACATAAGGGTGTTTTCTTTATTGCTTCCCTCATTCTCCAAAATTATCTCTAAACAGAACTCTCTGCTAAATCGAATGGCATTTGGTGTTCCTGGTTTCAAACTGAGAATGCACATCAAGCGTCTTTCCCTTCTTAAAACGTTCCCCATAACTACCAGTGTCCCGAACCCACAGAGATAAATTGCCTTGTCCGCGTGTTTGGGTCTAGATATGACATTTCTCAATACTGCTGGTCACGGCCAGAACACTAGTCTAACCATTTAACATATTGCAAATTCAAGCCTGAATTCTGACGAAGCAGACGATTGACACCACCTTAAACGTACACAGTCAGCAAATTTAGATGTTGAAGAGTCAAACGGTGTGAATAACAGTTTCATTTGACGAATTTATCTCTTATAAAACCTGAGTTGAAGATATGTACTTTTCACTTAACAACCCTGCCTTCAATCTGACCGTTGAGGTTCGTGGGCTCGCTGCCATCTATGCAATGCGCACGCAAGCCAAAGAAAGACATATCTATGTCAATCTCTGTCGCTTGCTACCATTGTATACAATGCATGGGATTATATCCACTCTAGACCAACCCTCACGCAAATGAATATATCTCTATGTCAGACCCGAAATAATTGTCGTTTTCTTTCTGATCGGTTCGACTCGTGATTCCCCTTAGCAAGCGAATAATCGCATTTGCATTTTTAAAGCTTGTTCGATTTAAGTCATAGTCACCTCTTGGAGAGACAATGTTCAGTTTTCTGAATTCGTGATAGCCAGCCCAACTACACTAGTTGTTTCTGAATATAAAAATAGCCATCGCGATAATACTTAACCAGAGAAAATTCATTTTGAAATCAAGTGTTCCAAATAGCCGTAAATCATTTTCATGCATTTCTTATTCGTCGTTCTTCATCTTCTTGGACCACAAGATTCTACTAGCATCCTTGATCGTCAGCGTCCGGCGACGTTAGGTCTAAAAACAAATATTTTATGTGATGTAAAGTCTAAACGATTTTGGGGAAAGCCATGGTGATGTGTGGATTTCGGATGGCGATCGCAATGTTTGACGCATCAGTCTCCACTGTAAATAGACAATTGTTGTCGCAACAACAATTAATAGTCAAACTCACCAAGTTTATAGGCGTGCCTACTCGTCCTCTAGCTCCAACGTCGCTGGTTCAAATCTACCCACGACTAATGAGTGCCAACAGGCTGAAACATGTCTTGTGGTGGTCACATCCTTATCTGGTTAGATTTGAAGAGCATGATGTGATCGTTGATAATTACTTTGGTGCTTTATTCATATCGATAGTGAAAACAGGTGAGACAGGTGATCCAATTATCCTAATGTTAAGCCATGACAATCTAAGAAGGCGAATGCGAAGGTTTAGAATACTTTCAAGAAATTTCGCTGTCAGGAAATGTATTGCTAAAGTATAATATAAAGATGCAACTTAATAAACTTACGAGTCCTTGTTATCGACATTACGCGTGCGATGTTTCACACAATAAAACAGGTTTTTAGGTTGGCGACACATTAAATAGGTTGTTCAGTTGAAAATAATTGATGAAAAATGTGCTAGAAAAAAATCTATAAAAGCAAAACAACATGTTCCTTGAATCACGGCTTCAGTTATGTTGAAATAATGATAAGAATAAGCGTCGATACATAGAATATTTAGGCTATAACCAAGCTTGAATATGTCAATGATATATGTAATGTAACAGTCAATGAGATTGGATACGTTTTCTATGCTGATAACACGTGTTCATGCTAGTGTAGATAGTAGTATTCTGATCATTGAACTAATTACCCTGACCCTTCACATGTCAATTCTTAAGATGAAATTATATGTATTTTATGAACTGCTCCTGACTTTCTCACGAAAAATATTAATTTTTAGAACTCACTGTTTCGACTTTTCTGGATAATAAAAAGAAAAGGAAAGATAAAGTATTGGAATGGCAAGAATTGTTATTCTTTCTGAGAAAGAAAATAAATTTAAAGTTCTTGCTGACAATGTATCAGATAACCAACATTAATAATTAATTCATATTCCGGCTATTAATATTACCTTTTTCTTGAAGATTTTCAGAGGTTTCGAAATAGCATCACTTTGAAAATATCATGTAAAATGATAAGTAGACATAACTGTGTGCTTCAAATAAATCAAAATGTTAGATTGAATTTAAGAGTGTTTCCATGTCGATTCAAAGAGCCCTTAAATTGAAACTTGATATTCATCGTATCATGAAATATAAGACGATCGAATCAAATCCCTTTTCTCTAGCTAAGATATTCGGTTACAGTTTAAGTAACTAACCGTTGCGGGAGTTTGTCATTGTAAACATTCTACAGTCATTCAATTTGAGAATCAAAATCGTTTTATCTTCTGTCCTTGCAGTTCCTCCAATTCAGACGTTTAACTTCATTTTACAGACAATTTTATTGACAGCGGCATGAAATAAGGGGAGTGAGGATTACATGCATACATCTATATCTGCAATTATCTCTGAAGTGATTGACCTTCATCAGACGGCACCACAGAATTAGACCGGCCGTCTCTTCTTCTGTTTGACTAGAAAGGAAACATTGGAACATGCAATGCCTATGAAATGGCACAATCTGCTGACATAATACCATAGAAATCGAACAATGAGCAGCCAGTTTAACATTAAACACGTAAAATTGTCTGAAGTTTCAAGTGACAGTTATCAACCGGATCACACAGCAAAGAGACACAGTCGATGTCAAGATCTACAGAGAAGTTTGTGAACATTTTTTCGTGCGCCTGCTAACTTTTTTAATAATGATCGGACTGCCCAACATTATCGAGAAAACTTTTGCGCAATGATCTGAATTCTTCAAATCTGAAGGAATCGTGGTGATCGGAGCATTTTAAATGAATTCAGAACAATCCGCAAGCGACGCACGACTGTTTTTCCTATCTCTGTAAGGTATTAAGAAATTCTTTTTGCCCACTTAATAAGTTCCTTCATGTGCCATTGTTTTGAATCAGTTTGCACTTCTAGCAAAGTGATGCGGTTAAACAATTTAATTCTGTGGACGGCACTGTCTTAAGGTTAGAAGGTTTTTGTTTCAATCATAGAGATTAGATCTTTATGCTATTGTTCTCTCTTGTCTAGACAGGACAATAGATGACTGGGACGGCACCAGTCTGGACTCTGACAGCGGGTCTAGTTCAGCACTTCTCTGTCTTTAATTTGAGAAAGCTTCTGATTTAAATGCAGTATAACCTACATTTTTCATGCATAATAAGATCCACATGTTTGATGTCACCTGTTTGGATATGAATGAAATTGGACCGTTATCAAAGCCTGTAGACGACATGAAATAAAATTACAAAAATTTATCTTGTACCCACAGACTTATGATATTCCAGCATGCTTCCATATAATTCTACAGGCGATTTTGTGATTTCTTCTTTATAGGTCGGCCATGTCATTGGTTTTCATGAGTTGATAATCGTTTCGAATGAATCATCCTTCATGTTATCAGGACATCAGTCTCATTCTACAAAGCATCCACTTGTTTGCCAGTTTGTCAAGAATTTTCTGTTCTATTCAGTTATAGACTTTTTGTGATTTATGGTCCACAATTATCACTGCAGTTACAATCTCAGGTACAATTGATTGATGCGATGATGTAAATGGATCCACGGGCAGAATTGCAAACTATAAACACAAGATGACACATCTTGTGTGACTCTGCCTTCAATTCATTTTGTCTCCGTTATGAATACATGTTGGAGATATTTCATGTCCGCTCTAGATAACATAGATATCTAACTATCCGACCTCCATGGTTTCAATAGATAGACACATTAGCTCATATTTCAATATTTCATACCAGCATTTTAATCTCGGAAATCATCTGTAAAATTCTTTTGTAAACATATATACATCGAGAAACTGGTAGAAGAATTTGTTTGTCATACTCCACTTCAGACATCTTCAATTAGGAGCAGACATTCCATGAGTAGCAACTGATGGACCACTTGCAGGATGAGTTTCTGCATGAAATGAGACTTTCTCAGAATGATGCGCACCCTACGACTACTGCGATTGCTGAGTTCTTTCTGGTTCCTCATCTTGTCAGACAACATCAAGGAAAACACAGTTAATCCAATAGGATGCAGTGAAATGACTGACATTTCTGTCATAAGTGAGAAGTATAGCGTTTAGAGACATAGTTTTTGACATGGAATGTCTTCAGGTTATCTTCTGTCATGCACAGTGGAGCACAGATATCTCGGACTCGTTGGGAGCGCTGATTTCTTCGTATTATCCTTGACTCGATTTACAAAATGTTCTTTAATTCAAATAGGAATTATTTCAATGTGATTATCACTTTCAAGCAACAAGCAGTCTATTTCACAGATCTACTTAACTTAAGTGTTTTTCTAAAATAATCCAAATTTTCAAATTCATGACTCAAAATTGTTAGAGCAATGATTCAAATATACTGCATCCACACGTAACATTGAGTTTTTCAACTTTTTCTAGTTACATTTGAATACTTGATTACTGTACACGTATAATAGCCGAATTACCCGAATTATCCAAAGTAAAACTCCAACTTCTTTGTGCAATAGTGCATAACTGCATACTGTTCACACATCATCGTCAAATGGCGTAGTCATATCAAGCAATTACGTATACTCTCAATAAGGCAACAGGAGAATTCGTTCTTTCCGTGAATGTTGGTGTATTCAAAATTTCTCTAAGATGCAAAGATGAAGCTACGTAGTCGCAAAACATCGATTAATGCGTACATTTATATGTGTAGGAAATATTCACTCAAAATGGGAAATTAGAACTTGTTAGAGCAATCCGTGAATTCGAGCAGTAGATGTTCATGTTAGTCGTATTCCATTGCATACATTGACCACGGAACTGAACATCTAGATCTAGGAATCATGTTCATATCGGCAAGCACGTATTAAACGCTCGGACCAAATTCAGCCCAATAGTCGAACCCGATATTCAGCGAGATATGCAACTCTGCAATTAGAGTGAATTTTAGATTTTTATTTTTTTTAATTCTCTTTTAATTTTAGCCAAAACCGCTATACAATAGATTTAGTGGAGCATGTATTATTGTCGATGTGCGGACCGTTGGAAAACGCGGGACGCTGGAATCATTTTCAGAAGGGGTAGCGACATGCGACTGTGCAACGTGATGATGCCAAGCAAGAGGATGATGTTGACAATAAGATTGCAGTGTGTCTGTTCGCCTGAGCATTGAATAGAGGTATGTCCTCAGACTTGAACGATTTGAGTACAAAATTCCTTGACAACCGTAGACATTACGTTTCGCCCTACAAGAGCTCGTCACTGCTTCGCTGAATGGCCCAAACTAAATTTGAATATTCAAAATGACTGAACAAGCTGAGGGACTGCACAGTAGGCTGACCTGCATTTTCTCTGGCTTTGCAGCTCGGCTGATAGGCCTAATAAAGATTGCAGAGTGCCAGTTTGCCTAGGCATAGAATGTGATGCTGATAATGGACGCGTTGAATCGATCCAATTATCGAAGGTATGATGACCAGCTGATGATATTCGTCAAGTAGTAGCCCGTTTAGCTAACTGATAGCACCAACACAGTTGCAGCGTGAATTGACTGTAGCTCTGCATTCCTATGTCGCTGAGACGGAAGTGGTACAGTCATGTGAATGCTAGCACTCAGATGCCAGAAATGCCACATAGAGCAGGTTGATATTACCATGAGGAGACGTTTCGAAGGCTATGTCATATAGTAGGTATATTAGGTAGAGTGGTAACTCCACATTTATTAAATCCCCAATGTGTATGCACTTTCGATTTTATTAAATGAACTCAAGGGAGATACAGGTGGTATTGTCACCAAATGTGAGATATGCACATTTTTTCAGCTTTGCAGAAATTACAACGGAATTGAGTGATCATGATTGTAATGCAGAAGGAATGATGGTATTTCACAGATTCTCATGACAGCCTTGGAGATTTAATGTTTGCTAAATTAGCAATTCGAGGTTCCTATTACTTTCATGCTCAACCTAAGCTCAAGAGTATTTTCTTACGCGTGATCATATCACAGGCAACCTACTACTGGCACAGCAAAATCACATAATCAAAGACAATGACTTGTCTGACAATGTAAATGGTTCCACATCACTATTCAGATTTTAGAAATGAAACATGAATTTAGTGAATCATAAAATCATGTAGGTGAATATTGAATTAAAAACTTGAAATTTCAGCCAAGAAAGGACGAATAATATCGCGACTTTTTCATGAAGACTTTCATTATAATACAATTAATGAAATTCCCTTGATAATCAACTTGATTTCCGCTTAGTTAGGATGCTTTTCAGGAAATATTCATTCCTTTTGATATCCAACTTGTTTCATACTACTTATATAGGAGAGTCATCTGGGTAGTATAGAAATTGGCAAATTTTGATTTTTTTCAAAAGTGCTCAAATAATTTTTTGGACCACGGGAACGTTATCTCCGCATAAAACTGAATATTTTGATATAACAATTTTCACTGTATACAGATACTTTTTGAGTCGACACTCTACCTATATATCCCTACTCTATGGGCTATGTAATGAGAATTGCTGAGCAACGCAGACGATGGACGAGCACGGAAGCGCACGAGTATCGAACATCATCCAATGAATCAAAGTGAGATTTCAACTTGTGCAATTCAGCAAAGATTTGAACGAATTCAATGCGTGCAGTGACTAGAATGTCTGGACCTACAATTTCACTGCTGCGCTGTATAATCAGGTGCTGTAGAACAGTTAACTTTCATGGTAATCTTACTTTCGAACTCATTATATTCCACTTCTATGAAAAGGGGAGAGTTGTGAGCTAATTTAATTTAATTTAATTTAACATTGTTATATTTTCTCTTGCCATGTTTGCAAGTACATTGGCATTGACCTCAGTTGCACTTTCATCAACGATCTATGCAGCGCCTGGTTTTCTATTCTGCGTGTACTTATTCTGATAAATTCTGTTATATTCTACACCTCATAATCCACTCGTTAATTGCAGAACAAAAGCAATACATAAGGTTGGATAATGAGGCATACCTAAATCCACAACAGCTATCCATACCTACCCCTGGATCGTAAATGTCACTTCACTGATGTAGCACCAATTTTTAAATGGTCAGGTCATTGGCATCTGTCTTCACGTACATTCGGTCATACGGACATGTACAATGTACATGCAGTTCATTTCAGGGATAAAAGCACTGAGCTTAAATTTATTCAATCATGTTTGAATGTCATTACGGACAATTTAAAATATCTCTCCTTAAAGATTGAATAATTGAATTTTCGATTGTGCAAGCACTACATGCAAAGTCAAGTGGTAGCGAAACTAGGAACATTCAAGAATGCTTCATAAATCGTATTTGTTTCTTTTTGATTGAGTGGGCATTGGCAATGAAACATGAAGAACACGGTCGATGTCTAATAAAGAAGTTTCAGTATCAGCATTTTTAATCTCTCAGTCCGAATCGTTAGAAAATTTGACTTGTGTGAGCGTGTAAATATATTAAAGGGGATTTATTTCCTCCTCTAAAAATAGCGTCAGCATCAAATGTTGCAGATGCTACTGTTGCGATGGCAAGCATGCCTTTGAGAAACTTAACTCATAAGAATGCTGTGTAAGACGTAAAACCCATCTGTGAAAAACCATATTTATAAAACCTCAGTCTCAGCACACCTTGCTCTCCCTTTATGATCTCAATGCGTTTTGAAAAATTCTGAGTCGCTATGCAAGAGCAATGAACTCTCTGAGAGAGCAACACGGTCTCAGTGGGCTACAATGAGAACTACTGAAAAAGGGAATGGTTGCTACGTGACACAGTACCTAGGAGTGTCGTGGCAGGGTGAGCATGGCACAAGCAACATGAGGGCGAGGGAAAGATATTGACGCTCACCAGTAGCGACTTGAAATCGCAGAAGCATACTGGATGACCACAAAGCTTGTATAAAGTTGACATACATGTACAGTGATTTTTTAAAGATCATGTTTTAGATGCAGTGATTTTCTTTGCTGAAAATGCCGGTGCGATTGGCAGTCTTCAGTTCTTCCAGACAGTTTCATTCAGAAAGAATTCCCGCAAAGAGCTCTAGCCCCACTGCAGAAGATATTCCTGGACAGACAATTATTCTTGACTGGCTCTGTTCGGTCTTGCTAGTAAAATGTGGATTACTCGAGTAAATATTGTGTTGCTTTACGTACCCCGAGACCTTGAGCATGGCTTCATCCGTCCACATAATTAGAGAAGGTGGTAATATCCGTTTAAGGATTTATGAACTGCTCACAAAATTGAGACCTCCGTTCGGTATGGCGGATTGCATGAAAATTATCACAATGAATCTTTCAGCAAGACGAAAGATGACATAAAGTTTATAGCATACATTTTTATATTGGCGAAACTCATCGCTCTTTATTTTCTCGCATCAAAGAACATCTTAAGTTGACCCTGAGATGAGTAGACAGTTAACATAACTTTTTGTGGGAAGAAAGCGAGTCAACCAGTTTTACATCTGTCTTTTATCTTGCATTCCATCTACATGTATATATTATGTAGATTATTCAAGATGTTTTATTGAATAGTCTGTTATAATCTCTATGTTGTCTTATAACAATTTTTCACTCATATTGAAAAAATGCTGTATTTATAATTCTATGATTAGGCTTATATTGCATCAAAAATGTTGTGCGATAGCATCTTTGCTTACTTCATTTTCCCTTTTTAGTGTTGTTTTTATGCGGAAATATTGAATCAGTTTTACTGATTTTTCACATTGATTGTCATTTACTGGTGCTCTTCAGATTGGTTTTTGACTTAATTCACACAAGTGTGCCAGATCCAAGTAGAATTTAGAATATATTACTTTGAAAATATTGAAGTCAGAGCATAATCAGGTATTGCACTCAATATTATCGCTTAGTTTGTCTTGAAATTTTGTGACTAACGATCTGTCTTAGACTATCGGGAATTCAACGAAATCTAGCAGTCTAAGCACACGTAAAATGCATCATTTTTGGGGTTAAGAAGCGTTTTCATTTTGGCAATGTCACCTCAGTGCTTCTGAAAGAGAATGGCTATTGCACCGCTCATGATTTGATTAGGCTAATTCTTCTTCAAAAATTACTGTACCATCCGCTCATATAGCATTATTTTCCATCCTCACTGATTATAGTTGCTTTGTAAAATCTCTTGAGATTGATGCAACGTTTACGCACTTCATTTTCTCGAATATAACCCACGAGTAATATCATTTCTTACAATTTAATTGTTGGTTCTATTTGAGGGCAGGTTGTTTTGACAAAATTCTTTTCTTTGTGATTCAACTCTTGACTTTTTAGTGATTGAATACAGACATTGTGTACATTAATTATGAGGCAGAATACGAAAGGGAAGAAATCGAAGTTAAAGGTGATTAGAAGACAATGACGACGAACTCGAGACGCAAGATTTGCAAGAAGTAGAACTATACGCATATAATCTTGAAACTTGTGCTGCCTCTGTTTTTATTGATCACTTTATACCAATTTTTATAAGTAAAATGAGCTATTATTTCGATTATTTAGCGATGCTATCGATTCATCTTGATAAGAGCTGTGATCTGTGCTAAAGATCACACTTTCTGATTTCTAGCATGGAAAAATTGTATTTCCTATGCAAGCAGTTGTACTGATGTTGGAAAGAACCATCGGGACATAGAAATAATCATTACCTACCGGTGTATTATAGCAATTATAGTCCAGGAGCTATTACGAAGCTGTGCCGAGAACGAGGTCGTATCTGAATATTTCACATACCATTGTGCACCTCTTGACTACTCCAAAACTGCACGTTGTCAAGCCCCATATATTTCCAATGAAAATGTTGTGACATATTGGTTATAAATTCGATTTGCTGAAATTTCTGTGAAAATGTGAAATTATTATTACACGTATGAGTGTCAAATTAGTAAAAGAAGTGGTATTCTGAATGATAGCGATCACTCATGAAAGGGTGCATGACCTGTGGATTCCTTTTATGGAAATCTTATGGAAAAAATACATCTTCGATTTTAATCAGCAGTCAATAAGTCAAGGAAATGATGTTTATAACCAATATGTCACAACTTTCATTGGAAATACATGGCGCTTTTGAATCCAAGATATTTATGGATGACAGGCGATCTGATCGAACAGACTCGCACTTCTGTTGTAATGAAGACGTGTGTAACATGCACTAGCCTGTGTTAACGTTTCAGACTCGACTTCGTTCCCTGCATAACTTTATGATTCCTTCCGCACTCTATCATTTAGTTATAAAGAACTTATAGTTAGACCAACTGTTGAACTAAGATGATTATTGACGAGGCATTGTCTGACTATAGCCTCATAAAAAAGTCAGTGTCGCAAAAGCCGCGTGATTGATAAATTTTATCTTTTTATTTGAGAGTGGGATGCGCAATTAGTAATTAGTTTTTCAATTCGGGTTCTATTCTAGAATGCACGATAGTCCGAATTCAGCGGATGTACTGGCGAATCCACTGGATTTGTTCAATTAAGATGAACTTGGAGGTATCATAACGAATTTGTTTGTCACAATTGGAGTCTCAGACATCTGTTTTTCGCTTGATCAAACAATAATGTAGATTCTAAAGACGGACATGGAAAATTATACTGTCAACGCAAAATTAAGCTCATGATGAATCAAAATTCCGTGAATCAACTCTCAATGGCTGCAAGACGGATTAATAAGATATTAATCTGGCAGATTGATATGGACTCATGTGGGCAGAAATGATGTGAAGAAAGCTTTAATACACATCGTTTGTCAAACGCTGTCGATGATAAAATTATAGGAAATGAATTCTACCGAATTAATACCTCTCAAGACCTGATGCGATGAGTTACATGAAGAGAATTTGATGACATTTTGACTGTTCCATGTAAGGATGACGACGCCTTCATAGTCTCTCCATCCACCATCGGCATGCACTACAACAACAGCACAAAGGTCTTAGTGTATTAGGAAGATGACGTACATCTTTGTAGTGTTGCTGAACTTGGCACTCCTTCACTTCGCGTATTTCTGCATTTTCTTGTCCTTGTGGTTTCATAGAATACCAATTAGACGAGCCACTGTTAGACTGACAATTGTGCCATTTCTCTGAAGCCTTATGGTACTTAGTATAGGAAAATGTCCAAAGACGTGGACAATATTGAAACACGTAGTTGGAACCATGCTGACGTATCACTGCTGGACGAAACCCAGCGTCCACAGTTGCAAATCAATTAAGTGCTTGAAATGTTTTAGTATGTAGACACATTTCTTTCCAATGAACAGGTATGGACTCCTAAATATAGATATTTAAGTAAGCCATGCTATCTAGGAGTTCATGGCCCAGGCAAATTGGCGTTCTGCAATACTTTAGAATTATATTTAGGATGCTCCATAGCTATGAATATTCTATGACGCTCCTAAGTTGTATGAACTAAGTAATCATGATAAACTAAACATTTTCATGACCTATATTCAAGTTTTATAGAATGGGGACTTTGAATATAATTGTTCTAACAATAGAAATTGATCTATCGTCATGTATGCATAAATCACATATAAAAAAAAATCATATCATAAATCATGTATGCAAAGAAAAGAATCACTAACGCGTCTCCGATTCTCGCAAATAGTGCCCTCTTCAGATGATAGTTGTTCATATATTAGAATCTACTATAATGATGTACAAAAGTATTGTTTCATTGCATGTATAGTTATAAATCAAGATTCCATGTGCAGATAGAACAGTGACTTCAAATAGTTACTCTAGGATAAAAAGGCCATTGAGATAGAGCCCTTAAGGAAATGTATCATCAAGTTTCATGATATTTTAATGTCATTAACCCCATGATATTTTGAAACTAGATATCATTAATCGCCATGATATTAGTGTCATTACCCCATGATATAAATGTCATTATCCCATGATATTTTGAAACCAGATATCATCAAAAATATCATTATGATACTATCATTAACTCCCATGATATTTTCGTTTTCATTATCATAGAAATTAATGACAGTATCATAATGATATTTTTGATGATGTCTAGAATAGGTGAAATCACAAATAACCCACTGACGAATGTGATACGTGCAAGTAAGAGATGATTTACCAGGTAAACAAAACAACAATATTTCAAAAGTAACTATTATTATACAAAAGAACTGACTTTAAGTCCAACATGAACTGTGTGATTGACTAGTACACGACAGTGTGAATTCAAAATCTGAAGAATGAGCTATCCAATTACTTTACAAACAAGTCTATACACACGGATATCATCTTAACAGTGAATCACATTCAGACAGTTGCATACTCAAAGGCACAATATATAATATACGTTTTATGGGCAATTGGGAAAAAATTCTATTTATTCAACGTGGAAAATCAACGTATTCAATCTATTCAATGTAGAAAAAGATAGGCAGAACTTATTTTGATTTACTTAAAAGATACACGCTTACTAAAATTTCTTATTAATTTTTCGACTAAATCGGTGCATGACTGGATACATTCCTGCCGGATACATTCTACACGTTGTTACACATTACACCATAGGCAATGTGTAAGCACAAAAACAATTTGATGGGCACCTTTATCAAAGACAGACTCTAGAAATTCGTCAGTTTAAAGAACTTGAATAATGCAACCATTAACAGTATGAATTCAAGGTATCACCTTTACATCAATTTTAGTAGTCAATGATTTTATGAAAGGAGTCACAATATCATATTTACATTTTTCTCTTTTACGCGCAAGTCATATTGCCAACCATCCAAGTTTATATGTAGTACAGTAAAGTTCGACACAAACCGAAATGAAAACGACTTTAAAGAAAATACAAGAATAACAGTCGCTAGTCGAACACAAGGGGACTTTAAAATGAGTAACACATTCATTTGTATCTACAGTAGCACAAAATTACAGCATTTGAAACTTCTAAATACAGTATACATGTACATATTGTACAAAATTGCATCAAAGAAGTCATTAGCTTCCATTACAATATGCTTTCATTAAACAGCAGTAACAAATGGCGTCCATATAACATAAAATATACGATGAGTTACATGAGAAAAATGTAGGAGCCTACTACAATATTTTTGGAAATTTTATAACAAACTGAAATATTCACATACTATAGTTGATGCAGAAAAGTTAGGCTCGTAGTCACACGGAAGGCCGTAAATGAATCTAATAATACAAGGATAGTCAACTTGTCACTTTTCAATTCAAAACGATCATAATGTTACATACATAACGGCAACGATGGGCAAGCAGGATCGTCAATTTAGCGGAAGGTGTCCATATTGTAACGGATATTGTGTTGGAACAGAATACAGGAGCAGTAAATTGACGAAGTAAATAGGAACTCCAATGTGGACATCTAGAATACTTTCTGCTATTATAGTTATAATTAATTAGTTGATCACATTTCCTATGCTATCTAGAAAACAGCATGAGCGGTTGGTGTTAATTGCTAGAAAGATATAATCAAATTTCTTTAACGATGAATGATTTAACAAGGAAAAATGAAGCTTTAACATTACTGCTCCCAGGTTTGAGACTATTGTGGTGTGGACATGTTCTGACTCTATAGTGGATGATATTGATACTTATAATTTGAAAGAAAAGATGGAAACTATATGATGCAATGAAGGTTTTCCACTTGAACATTGATCATTCAAATTGGTTGGAGATCGAAAACTTAGTTGAGCATTATTCCGCTTGTTTAGAGCAAGACTCCACAATTGACCAATTTTTTCTGTAATAATTATTTTGGAAGACTTGAGATTCATGCACGAACAAACTTGAAACAGATCTGCTTCCATCGAAATATTTAAGAAAATCAGGATTGAAAGAGAGGGGCTACAACACGACAGAGATTTACCCTGAAGATTCCTGACACTGCTCAACCCACTTGAGATGATTGCGTATCTAGAACAGAATACTTGCTCTCTCAGTACCTATGTAGTGAACAGTCAAAAATAGCAGATATTTGTTTGTTGAAAAGGGTACTGCAAGCTACTTACAAACGGCCCACATGCAAAAAATGTCACAAACTCTTGGTGAAAGGAGAGTGAAGGGGGGGGGGCTTTGTCCTCATTCTATTTCAATTGTAGAAGAACATCAGGACTGCCGTACAGTGACAAAACAACCTAAGTCCAAATTTGTGATTTTTCAGTAGAGCAACTTTTGTGAAAACTTTACTAGAACAAAAAATACTTTATCAAAAATGCCAATATTTTACATATAGCATGTCTATACTAACACTAGTTATACAAAAAAGTTTGCACTAGTGCACGTACTGGAAAGTGCTTTTCATGGACTTAGGTTTTTTGTCACTGTTTTCCCTTTACCATTTAACTGCAATTACCTTGTGTGAAAACTTAAGTCCATCATTTTCCCCATTTTTTAGCAAGATAAGTTGCATTCCCATCAGACAAGAGAAAGAATATTTTAACTTGTATAAAAACAGATAACTCTATTGAAAAACAATCTCAAAATCCTTGTATCAAAAATCTATCTGGATTCAAAAACTGATATATCTTTACTAAAACGAGGATAATGTAAATTACACATTTAAATCAGAATCGGGAATTTATCAAGTCCATTGAAACGTTGCTTTCGGGCATCTCAACCCACGAATGTCTCCTGTGTGGAGGAATCAAGGGAATCAGGGTTTTCAAACTGACTGCTTTTTTCTTTGAATTTATTCCACGTGCCTCTTTTTTGAAGACTAGCTTCTCCAGAAACAGCTCCGAAGAAGACTTCGACGGGACACTCACAGCCCTAAAGTTAGTTGAATCAAATGATGATTTGAAAAAGAATCGATTGTCTCCACGACGAAATTGAGCCACAACGACATTTGAAAGATGTGGTCGATTGGTCATCTTTGACAATTGATATTGCGATACTAGGTCCAATTTGTACCCATTGTCTTTAGAGTGCATGAAGTCATCTGTCTGCATGATCACTGCAGTGCTTTTCTTAGTTGAACAACAAAGCTTGAAGTCTTGCAAGTCATACTCACAACCTTTCTTTTTCAAAGCTTTCTCGACTGCAGCATGTTCACTGTCAGCACTCATGAACGTATGGCCTGGCTCAAAATATTTTAGGGTCACTGTCTTCATGTCAAATTCTTCAATATGAACACAGCGCAAGATAAATGAAAATAGTTGCCAGTTTTTGTTTTGTGCAGAACAGTTATCAAGGAATATGGTGAATTCATCCGCGTCCCTCTTAGCACGAAAAAACTTCAAGTAGGCACTCGCTACATCTTCGGAGTTTCTGCCGGCTACAGATTCATCCCAAATGACTGCCAATGATTCTCCCTCTGCTCCAATACATGTAAAAGTCTCATTGAATGCAATAATTCGTGGTGTGAATATGCAAATCTTGAACGGCATCTGAGGAAGCATTGTAACCTTCATCATATCCGCACATGCCTCTACGTGACCAGTTTCATGAAGAAATTTACAATCTTCATACTCCCTTCGAGCAGCTCGATACCTTTCTCCGTGTTCGGCAAAACTCAGACAGGATTGACATGGCTCGAAACAAGCATTTTCTTTGATGTGGTGGTCATGGCTCACACATACTTCACATTCCTCACCAGACAGCTTGGTAAATCCGATGTTCATATCTTTTATGATGGTCCTCATAGATTCATAGCTCCCTGACTTCTGATAAGTCATGTTGAGCTCACGCCAGATATCGGCAATGCTGATTTCACTTGAAAGATATCTCCTGTTTGGGGCATGCTGTCGTCTGTAATGTGGTAGATAGGGGTTATATTTTTCTACAAATACATACATTCGTGCCTTATCCTCATCGCTTAGTTTATGAGCTGGAGGATGTTTGCCTCTACCATCGAGCACCCCACTGGTGTTTCCAAGTTCCCGATCTTTGAATGCAGTTTTTAGTATCATACTCGAGTCCTTTTTGTAACCAAGGGTGGCAAGAAACATCTCTCTGCATACTGGACGTTTTTCAGATGGACCCAGCGCTGATGGTAGGTGAAATTTGTATACGAATCCCCTTTGCAATCCATTTTCCTTTCTGCTACGTCGGCGACCAGGCGTCTCTCTATCAACCATCATTCGAATGTAATGACATCTCCCTTCATAACCGCTTTCCCAGAAATTCCGATTGATGACACGTCTGTCTTCCTCAGCAAAGCGCTCATAGCATCTCATATGCTTGCATTCACATGGATTCAGCAAAGTATGTTTGACTCGCAAGTTTTCCTTTTGTTCTGCTTCTGTGCAAAGTTTTCTCTTCTTCGCTGGAGGCGCTGCAAAGACAATATCATGATCAATCGAATCGTTGTTTACGGATAAGAAATTGTCATCGTTCTCTTCAGAGTGCTCTGTATCCTTTGTCCCTTCCTCTCCAGATGCTACTTCTGAATACGACGTGTCACTATAGTACTCTACATGCAAAAACATAAGCCGGTTCAGGTTGTTTGCAATAAAATCTCATACATATCCTTTGTCGCCAAGTGTACCTTAATGGTCGGCAGCTGTGTCATTTACCACACTTTTAATCACAAACGCCTACAAATTCAAGAATTGATGGAATCTTACCTTCAGAGACAAATTGAGAAGGCTCTCACAAGTCACTATCAATTGAAGAAACGATGTGATGAATGAAAACGAAAGTTCGAAAATTGTAGTTACAGACATAAACAAAATGCTTTTTCATGATTCAATTTGACGCATAAGCTCAACCTGAGCAAACTTCTGAAGTTTATTAACCCAATGCAGTGCACTGCTAATAAAAATGTCGGACGGCATCAGTCTAAAAAAAATTTTCTGGACTTAGGTTTTTCTGTCACTGTATCTCCATGGACTTAGGTTTTTTGAAAATTTGAATTCTCATTTTGGACAATAAGCAATTTGTCTTTGGCCTTAAGCTGTTGACACATAATAGACAGACACACCCAAATGCCTTTTGCGTCAAAAAGTCAATTTTCAAAAATTTGGACTTTTAAAATTGGATTTTTAAAAATTTGGATTTTGTCTATAGGTATATAATTAGGCATAGTGTATTCGGGCGTACTGCATATGTTGCAGGCTGCAGAGGTATTTAAGTGGCGTGACTCACGTGACCCACAGAAATGGACATTTTTGAAGTACTTAAGTTTGATTGCATATTCCTGAGTAATTAACTTGTTTTAAGGCACCAAGTTGTCTGTATGAGGCAAACACAATCTGAATGTCTTAGAAATGAAATATTATTGCTGTACCTTTTAATTATCAGTCTGTAGAGCATTAAGTTCGTGTGACTCATGTGACAATCTGTCGTGACTCATGTGACAGTCTGTGAACAAAGTGGAATATTTATCCGTTTTTGCCTTAATTTCGAGACTTAATTGTTGGTGTTTACAAGAGAATTCATGAAATATCAAATGTTATATCGCAATTCGACTTGAAAAATCATATCTTTGGCTGAGTTGCACGTCTACTATTGTTTAACTAGGCCTACTATTATTTCTTATTAGACATCACAATCAACTTTTCAAAAAGTCATGTTATATAAAAAACAATTTAATTAGATGGATTTTTGAAGTACATGCACTATGAACAGAAACTGATTCCAACAATTCTTTGGTAATTATAGGGAATACATGTACATTAATGTCTGTGGTTAGTGTACTCAACATCATTAAATTGTTGATTGTGAAAATATCGGTTCAAAGTCACGGTGATAGAGAAAAGACTACGTCAATAACTAGCAAGTCAGTTCGATTCTTACATCAAATAAGCTAACGTGCGGAACCCCCGTGTGTTACTCCCTTTCCGAAGACGTTCGGCCATGTATAACAAATCTTTTGTTAAGTACTGTGTTCACTCATGATTTGTCTTTCTGTACATATTGTCATTACCGCCATTTGTTTTTGACAAATAAAGAATTATTATTATTATTATTATCAAATGGATGACTGAAGCACAAGATTGAGCATTTGCCTCATGAATAACACTTTGAAGACTCTCCTGCGTGAATATCAGATGACCTCGGCGATTGAGAACTGTTGGATGGGGCACTGTCATAATAATATCCTTCTCTGGGATCCACGCTTCGTCAAATGGGAACGGCTAGATGTACGAGTTTCCAGCTTTCTTCAGAAATCAAACAAAAACGTCACAATTGTCCTTTTGAATCACCTGAGACATATAGATGTATCGAATATTGTCATGCTTTCCAGGAATGAATACCGCAACCATGTCGTTTTCCTCAATGTCATTGTCCGTGGAACGATGATTGGGTTCCACTTTTTCAAAGGGATGCGAATCATTATCGCTTGAGAAACGTTTCGTTACTTATCCATTGTCACTCAGATATATTTGATGGAATGAAGAAATTGCTTTGATCGGGGGAGCTTGCCCAAAAATTTCTTGGAGTGAATACAATTCTTCGCGCTCTTTGATAATTTCTTTTGAGACAAAAGTTGTGGAGATTGTTGAATTTTGAAATACCCGAAAGAAATCATCAGCTGAGTTGATTGAGGAATGTCGTGATCTCACTTTTGTCGTCGCAATTCGTTTTAGAGCTGCACCCACGCCATCTACACCGCCTTTGCCATGACCACTGACACTGTAATTCCAAACAATGTCTGCTTGATGTTTCTCACTCAAAAACCGTAGGCAAGCAGCGACGTATCTATTCTTGAATTGGCCTGCCGGAGCCATCGCTCCATATACGAAGTCGGTCGAGATTTTCAGTGCCGTAAGCCTCCAAAAGAGCATCAAGAAATACGATGACCGACGTTTTGTCATGAGATAAACAGTCACTTACCCGAGAAGAAACTTGGTTCTCAGCTCTCCACATAACAGAAGTGAACAGACAGACTTGAGCCTGATTCCAATGCGCGCCTTGTATCTCGTCTTGTGCGACACATTTGTAATTTTCAGCAAAATCAATTTGTAGTACAGCGAGTCTAGAGTCTGGTTGAGAAGCTTCACATTTGTCGTCTTCGAAAGATTTCGATTGATTTCTCTTGATGAAAACATGTTTCAAAAATGCTGAACTCATTGCCGTCACATGCTTGTGAAGATCCTCCACACTGCCGAATTGATCCTCCTTTACCATTCGGCCGTTCTTCTGTATCCATACCTTTCACCGAACATCCATCGAGTTTACTTCTTCGGAAGTGGAAAGCGGATATTTTGCCGAAAACCCACAATCATCGTGATCACATTCACCAAACCAACATGCTTTTTCGGATGGATTTCGAACGCAAGTTTGTGGAAAGTTTGTAGTATACGAAGGGACCGCTGGAAGCACGGAATGAAGAGCGTCGATGGCTGTAATGAAGTTATCATGGTAAACACAGAGGCACATGTTCGAGGGCGTCTCAGAAGATAACAAGACATTTGGAGGACGGAGTTCAGAAAATTTACTAACTCCAACTTTCACTTCAGGAAATTCTTCCTTGAACAAGCTGAATGTTTCAGACACTGTGTTGTACAAATGTCGCTTTTGAAGTTTTGGCTGTCTCTTTATCACAGCTTGCCGCTTTCTTGGACTGTTCGGTAGAGATTTCTTCACCTTGTTGCTAGCTCTACTCAACCAACGACGGGATTGGAAAGGAATGTTCGAAATTGCAGTCGATGATGATACACGTAGCTTTCTTAATTCTCGACTTTTCCTCTGACGCAATCGCTGTTGCTCTCGTTTGGTTGACAATTTCTCGTCTTTCATGGATGTAGGTAGTCGGTTTATCAGTTCTTTGCACTTCTGGCGATACTTCGCGTTGTACTGGGCATTTCTCAATTTATATGCGTCGTATAGTCCGTTCTCCTTAAGACGTCGGCGTCGTCGTTCTTGGCGCTCTTTAGATGATAGCGGCATCGTAAAAATCTTACAGGCACGAACAGTCAATTCACCAAGCAGTGGGAAGCTAAGACGTCGAATGGTTGTACCCAATTGGTGGTACACGATGTTATTAAAAACATCACTGGGAAAACCATGCCGTCTAAAAATAGAACAGAATTGATGTCATTGTCAAGCGCAAGGATACTCAAGCGATCACGGCAGGTTGACACCCCATAACTGACTTCGGATAGAAGATAGCACAGGTTGTGAACTTATCATGTCACATGAGTCACGAATTTGTGACTCACGTGACAAAAATAAGCAAGCTTCTCGCAAAGAAAAAGTTGCAGCAACCAGAATAAGATTGTTGCCATGTATTGAGCCCGTGATACTCCTTATACCTATCAATAATTATTGTTGAAAATCATCCTTTCTGCTTCAGTAGAAAACTAAGATGTTCAATCTGTGACTCACGTGACAGTTTTTCCGAGTATGTTTTACAGTCATAGCTTCGACACGATGTAAAGATGAAAATTACCACACTTGTCAACAAATTTATTCCAAAAATAAGAAGTCACGACGTTTCGGATGATGCTACAGCCATTATCAAATGGAAAGGCCATCATACTTAGGCCTGATGTAACTGAAATAAAATTTACCTGTTGAAATGACGGTTACTTTGCAAATATAAGACACATAGATCACGAATTTTCGAATTTCAGAGATATATACGGAATCATATTAGGAATCATTGTACATGATAGAGATGCATTTGTCAAGCTTGCAGTAATTGTTCAAATGACTCGCAAATTTGGTTTTAAACACTCTGTACAACATAAATTAATTTGTAAGTGAAAAAGAAGCGAAATAAGAGTTTTAAAATTTTAGCGATTTTTTCAAAGTTACGTGGAATTGCCCATATTGAATTGATCGCACTTGATTGATGTACACTTCTACACAACTTAACATGGTCAGTATATTAGTATTTACTCTCGATGCTTTGACCATCAGCCATAATAATAGAAACTTATCTACTCGTGAACACCAAAATGCTTTTAATTGATGTAAACCATCAATGACTGAATATACTCGTACATGGAAACGGAAAGTTCAGTTACAGCGTAGGCAAGAATTAATATATGAATACTAGAAATTACAGGTAACTTGACTGAAATTGATTTTAAAATCAAAAGAAATATCTAGGAGACCTATAAAATATTTCAGATAATAATATAGCCAGTATAAGTAGACTCAGTGCACCCTGAGCAGTTCTTCAGCTTGTTTAGCCACTCTAGACATTTTAAGCTAGTTTGGGTCATTCCCAGCCGTAATGACGCATCCCTGTATTGGCGAAAATCAGCGTCTACGGCTGACAAAGAACATTTGTGCTTAATTTGTTCAAGTTTGAGGAAATCTTCCTATTCTATTCCCAGGCGAACAGGCACTCTGGAATCTGCATGATTATCAGCCGCACGGCAAAGCAAGAAAAAATATACGCAGAGTGCAACCCATTGTATAGTCATTCAATTTGTGAAGCCAATAAAGACATCACACGATAGATTGAACCATTCCGAGCCGTTCTGACGAGCCATGCTATTTTTGAATTCTTGTCAAATCAAATCCTATGATTAAGGCGTCTAGTCAAAGCATCAAGCACAAATAATGATATATATATATATATATATATATATATATATATATATATATATATATATATATATATATAATATATATATATATATATATATATATATATATATATAGTTACTAACCGCATAGTTGAAAATTCATCAGAAATCAGGACAACAGAACAGAAATTGTATCTCCAATTAGGTTCACGAAGACTCAAAATAGGAGCAACTATTACTTCGCCAATTTCCTACAGTCCCGGAACTTCTGGGACATTCGTTGGATGATGTCCTTTTCTTGGACGCTGGGATCCAATTGATGCACTTCATCTGAAAATAAAACAAGCTTGCTTGCACATCTTATCTAAGCAAAGAAAAAATATTCAATCAAAAACAAGAATAGGACTCAAATATGCAGAAATATATAGAAAACATGAAATCGCACAAATTTACATCACTTTATTTGAAAACTGATTCATGTTGCTTCCATCTTCCATTTTTTGCATCGATCTATGGATTTTAATAAAATAGGAATAGATTATAAAAGAATGTGACAGGTATTGATTGAGCTACTATATACCAATAGCAATAAAAGGAAAAATTAACCTGACTGAATCCAGAAATTTATTTTGTATTTCCTATCTCTTTCCTTTGCCATCTTCACAGAACGTTTCAGTTCTGTACTGTAATATATTTTACATTATATTAGACAAGAGTTGCACCTCATAAGTCATAATCATTGTAATAATCATCATCATAATAATGATTCTAATGAATTTCTAAGCGGTACCACAACTGATGCTAACACGAACGATAACCATGTCACCAACACAAAACTCGTTGGCAATTGGCGTTTGATTAAAATTGTAATACAAAGCATCTCTATGATCGTAGATGAAATTAGCTGTGAACAACCACAACAACTTGTACTTGCTTGGTTGACAACTGAGTGTTTCTGCTAAGAATACATGTGAACAGATATATTTCTACTTACTGAAGATCCAGTTCCGGACACTAGAGATGACTTCTGGTCCACCACCTCTTGACCGAACAGCACTCAGCCTCAGCCTCACCAACTGCTCCCTGGTATACGCTGTCCCTAACATGACACTAACCAGCTTCTTCCACTGGCGACAAGCTTTGATGGCAAGTGCTTGGATATATATTAGGACAGGAACTTCGCCAACAGCAACCGGTTGCGGGGTTCTCGGCGTTCGTGGACTACAATTCTTAACGTCACGGAGAACAGATGAAGCTGTAGGTGTAGGAGGTAGGTGAGCGGGCGTTGCAGGAAAGTAGACGGGCGTTGTGGGAAGGTGGACGGGCGGTGGTGATGGATGGACAGGCGAGAAAGGATGCTCAGGTGCTGGAACAAATGCGGAAAACTGGACGGGATCGTGAAGGGCTGAGGTTTGTGGATGCGCCGGCATTGTTGGAGTGGCAGCTAAGGCAGCATCGTCCTCCATAAATTCCAGCATCCCCATCTCGGGTTCTCCTGTATCCATCGCCGCGATACTGAGAGCATCAGTGAAGCTCTTCGCCTCCTGACGCACGTGAACCTAAAAATAAGTACTTTTATTTGAATATTTAGCATTTCAGTGTACATGCATAAATTAATTTTATTATAATTTTTCAAGAATTTTGCTTATTTACTTCATTATGAGAATATTCACTTACGATTGATCGCAGAGTCCGTGAGATGGTCATCGGGACATCTTCAATCAGAATGGAATTCAGGCGTTGCAGATTGGGGACTTGAAACTCCAGCTTTCTAATGGGTTGTACCAGTTCCACCTTCGACAATTTGCAAAGCTCGTCCTGAATGAGAAGTTGAACAACATTGATTTTTATGAAAGTTCCAAAACTAGCTGCATCAATCAATATTTGCTACAATTTCGTGATCAGAAACACTGACATGATGATCGTGGTTGGCTTTATAAAGGAAAAAACGAAGGAACTAGTTTCTTTGGTGCTGATGATATCTAAGTTAATATTTTCAATCATAAATTTAAAAAAAATGTTAACAATTATTACAATTAACAATTTCACGAAATGCGTCGACAAGATTAATTTTCTTTCGAAATAAAAGTTGAAAATGAAGTTATTAATTCTACCAGCTTTGTATGAAGTACTGAAGGCAGTTGAGAAAAACATCGAGCATTAAAAACAAAATCATATTTGCACTTACACCGGCAACAACTTCGTCCGTCTTCTCCTTCTGAGACCTGAGAAGACGACATAAGCCCTCCTCGGCCTTAGCGAATGTATCTGTAAAAATAATCAATGATGATTGGATACTTACGGTCCGTATATTGAACCAAGCATGTGAAATTAATAATAGTAAAAAAACATTAACTATTGCTAATAAACTTAACTAAGGCCTAGATGATGGTTTAAATGAAAACCAGTGTTTGGATTCCTTTGTCTGGAAATTTTCGTGCCAAGCAATATCTAAGCGTACGTCACATTTACAGGTCTGTTAAGAGGGTATTTTCATCTATTAATATGTTCCAATAATGTCGTTCATAAGGAAAAACATGCGGTAAAGGAGCATGAATAATGGACGTAGAACTAATAATGGACGTCCTACAATAAAAATGCCGCATTTAAAACTTATTGAACATTGAACTGCAAATGCAGTACATGTATATTCTGGTAACGTAAACTATGTCCAATTGCATTTCATTTTCCAGCTTGGTTGTCGTAACGTAAAAATGATTGAAATTAATTAATAGAATCTTGTTACAAATAATATGATTGTGCATAAATCTCGAAAAGTTTTTGAAACTTTTAGGCTTCTAAGTCTGGTTGAAGATATTGATCTATATTTATATTTATGGTTGTATATGTAAGTGCGTGTGCGCAGTAAAATATGCATGCAATATATGCTATATTACCTATCATTGAAGATAAACTTCCATTACAAATAGGACCACGTGTCGGGAATGAACGAATGAGACACCTTGACGGTGGGGACTATCTTTAAAGTTAGTCGCGCAGTGGGGAGTTATATGAGATGCATCATCAAGTAGAAGCCATCTTGATATTTTTCAAAAAAAATTGTTGAACCAACAACCTTGATTCCCCGACCGCGCTCGCATGACCGAGAAATCGAACCGAAGTTCGCGGTGGAGACGAGCTCTCACCTTTTTCACTAGGCCACGCTGACGGTACACCGCTGTATCTATGTCATGCGGCGACATTTGTCATCTCCTAGGGGCGGCAGCTATCACCTGAGGGTGGTATTTATCGCCCTCTGAGGGTTCGGTTACTTAGATGTTTAGAGAACGAAAAAAAGTGAAACTGAATTTGTTAGAAGGAATCCTCTTGAGACATGAGAACGAATTAGTAGCGACAATTTAAAATGTAACATTAAACAATTTCTCACCATGTATTTCACGCACGCGACCAGGATGGACCTCCCATCCACGTGCAGGTTCCTTTAATTGGCACCCGGTCCATTTAATGGAACCCCAAATATCGTGGTTCGCTAAAAGGCGGGGATCCCTTACGGAACTCTCGGGTTCTATTGACCATTCAATAATAGCGTATTTCATCGCTGTGAAAGATTTAAAGGTGTTTGTTGGGGTGCTTCGAAACAAGTTGTTATTTGGAAATATTAATGTGATCAGAGTTCATAATATGAAACTTGGTGAAAAACGTATGGCACCGAAGCTTTTTTCATCATTTGAATCACTGACGTCATCAATCAATAATTGAGCTCATGCAAAGCACGCTGGACTTCGTGAGATTAACTGCCGGTTAAAACCATCCAGTGTGTGCATACTCGAATTAATACACGACACAGTCAAAATAATTGGGACCGGTTTACAGCACATTATTTGAAATTGATTAATCAAAGTTTGAATTTAGCCAGCTAGTTTTATTACTAATATCGTGAAAATGAAATTCCGCTACCGCTTGGCCAGCCCCTAATAGCACTGAGGAATTAGGTTTTGGATCAGCAGTGATATCCTCTGTATTTTTTATTCGAGAAGAAGGTTCTATAATAGCCAATGCAAATGAAGCTCTTGGAACTTCTAACAATTAACTCACATAAGTCTTTCAAGGAGTCTTCAACCTGGTCTAAATTAAGGTTCGTATAGAGTGTGGAGAAATCATAAACTTGTAAGGAGTGGCAATTCAAACCCGACATCCTGTCTAGGAATTCCGCAGAATAGTTAATGCTCCAGAAGGCGTTCACACCCGAATTATGCTTGATGGAAAGGCAGCAACAACTAAATTTGTCACGGACCAATTGCGAACCATAGTTCACACGTATGGCCAAATCTTTGGAAGTGCTGTTCCTGGCACCATCTTTGAATCTGCTCTTATACCGATTCTTATGCAATTTAGGTAACCAGAAAAGTTTAGGTAAAACCATAAACTTATCTTTAACCCAAAATGCCAAAGGAATCCTTGAGGGCGGTACAATGTTCGGCAATTATGTCATCAACGGAAGAAATGATTGGTGCGTAAGTCTGATTAACAGCAGCATTGAAACTGCTAAGGTCAAAGCCTAGTTCGTTCAAGAGGACAATGAGGTGAATAGGCTCTCTATAATTGGTGCCCTTTGCCATCAAATCCCTGAGTTTTGGGTTGGATATGATAATCAAGTCACCAGTAACCACGTGTAAAGCGGGCTTGTAGCAAAAGATAGAATTAGAACAAATACAAGGCTTGTTAATAAATTCTCTGATTTCATCTATAGAAGTATTATTTAAGATCTGGTTGTAATTGAAGAGCTTCCGACCAATTGGGATGTTGTATTTGAAGAAAACATGTAGCAGACTTTTACTACGAATTGGCTTCGGCAACATGCTGTTAATATGGGAATCAGCGAAAATGGAAGAAACTTTTAAGAGATCTACATGCACTTCTTCGCACTCAAAAGAGATAATAATAGCTTCCCTGTCGACCTTATCAACCAAATCCTCGACTCCTTGACTTTTAAGAAGGATAAGATGGATGATGCCTTTGTTGGACAGTCGTAACAGGCACCTCTGAGATGAGATACCACCGGTTCCACCAGTACCGGACCTGGTGTTGATCACGTATCCATTCCCAAAGATCCTTCCTAGTGTGGAAAGAGCCTGATAAATGCCAAATGTTTGGGCCTGCAATCAAGCAGTTTTGCAGTCTGGTAATTCTACTGACTTTGGACTGGATTGAAAGTAGGAGGAATTATCAACTTCACTTGACCATTATCATCATATACAGCCAGCTGTTTGAATATATGGCTTACTGGAGCATGCATAAACTCTGAGGAAGAACGTGCAACTACTCGCTTTATATTTCTTGAAAGGGACTCGATATCTAAACGGTTTCCTACGAGGTGATGTTCATTTCCTACGCGAATAAAGAACAAAACATGAATGAAATTTTCAGAATTGTCCAATATATAGCAACTGCATCGTCTAGAACAACTACAAAATTTAGAGCAGGTGAACTTCACGCCGTTTATCCACATAGATTTGAAGACTTCAACTTCGATATCAATGTGCTTTACATTACTTAAAAATGCTTTCAATCCCTCACTAATTTTCATCAATTTTGATACTCCAGGTATCAACTAGTGACTAGATATTTGATAACTTCCTCATTTAAAAAAATGAGATTTGATCTGAATAACTGGCATTTTATCCTATATTCACCGAAATATTAGCAAAAATCTAATTGACTATTCAGGCATGAATGTAGATCCACTTCTGGGGATCACACTTAGAAAATCTAGCATCAGAAATACATTCTCACTCAGCACAAACAAGTCATAGGACAATAGAATATTGACTAACTATTCTTGAGTACGAAAATCAAAAGAAAATTGCAGAGCAAAAAATCTTACGGCGAGTGAATATCAATGAATATCAAATTACTCTTCTGTCTCATGTCAATTCATGAGAACTGCAGGGCTTTGAGACCGCACAAGCTCTCTAATGAAATTGTTCAATATTCTGTATATCTGCTTCAAACATTGCAAGTAGCCAATCGCTGACTGTTGTATCGGGTGAGGTCATGGGAATAACCTCGTCTATGTTCGATCAAAAATCATCTGAACAAGTTAGGCAAGATTTAATCTTTCACTCCAGTTCACACAAAATATACACTGAGCGTCATAAATTCTACAGCAAGCTGAAAATCCATTTAATTTGATAGGATTTAACTTATATCTACTGTATCCAGGATGCCATGACCTTGCCAACCGTTTCTCTAGTCCATCGTAACACTGTAAGACGAATATCTAGACGCTGTCTAACTGAATACATGTTGCCGAATGAGGCACTGTCTAGTTAGCCACATTACCATTCATAGCTTCCTGCCCGTAATTGTTTGGGCGATCGTTCAATGACACAGCTTCTCCTTTTACATGTACTGCTTAATAGTGCAAAAGTCTTGACTACTTTGCTTGTTATATCTTATTTGCTGAAGGATTGAGTTTTTCGGAATTGACTTGATGTAGAGGAGTGCAACGGCTTCGTTTTGACAGCACGCAAGGATGTGAAATGTTTAAGTTCATCATTTTTGGATTGTCGATTGAATTTTGTGACTTCTTCGGGTAAATAGGAATTGTTTTTACTAATTTGGTTCATTTTTTGCTGCTTTTAGAAGAGCTACTTAGCTCAGACGACGATTGAAAATCCTGATCTCGCTATGATTCCTGACTGTGAGTGTACAAGCAATTATGGGCAGGAAACTAAGAGCAGAAATGTGACTGCTTTAAGAGGTGCTATTTTAGACGTCTAGATATTCGTCTCACAAGGTTATGATGGACTATAGTAACGGCCAGCAATATCATGGTATACTGGATATTACTGTATATCAGTTGATTCTTATCAAATTCAATAGATTTTCTGCTGTTGAAAAATTCATGACTTTCACTGTGCATAGCCTATTTTAGGTGACGGAATGATCTCATAACGTGCATGAAAAATATATATTCACATTTTCTAGCTTGATTGAAACTTATGTTTGCTCGTGTATTCAGACGATTTCTTTTCTATAGATTAAACAGAATTGTTGCTAATAGGAGAATTTTGATTAACGTACACCCCATGCGAGCACGTGTATATCAACTCCTTCTATTTAAGCTGGTTGATGAATGGAAATAGTTGCACAATGCTCCTGACATTTTGAGCGTTCGCCTATCATCTAGGAAGAAGAAATCGTGGATTTTCCAAAGATGGGTGAACGCTAGAAACTTCTGCAGTAATGGGCATCTTCCTTTTTATCGATTTGCTGAAACAAAGAGAATTCATGCACTAACTGCCTTAACAGTATTTAAAAATTTCGACAATTTTTTAAACGGATAAAAGAAGTTTCTCTCCATAAAAGTTGGCGTGAAATAAAGTCTTCAGCATTGTCAAAATGTCAGCCGTAATCTCGATACCTACTCGCCTGTGCCACTACACTACACTGCATGTGTATAGTATCAGTAATAGTAGTCAGTCGAGACAGTCAGTTTTGCCTTTAAGCTATGTCTTAATATATGGCACAGCCTCTCGTAATCGGTCAGTTAATTCTTTTTATGTTTACCTGATTCTCTTTGTATTGGGTGAAAATCTGGCTATAGTAATAGACAACAAAAATACATCATTCTTGCGTATTCATTCTAGAATGAATCGTTTGCATAATCGTAATTATTTCCTTTAAAGGTGCCTGAAATAATATTGGGATTGACGGGAAACGATTGTGCGGATAGGCGTTGTGCGTTAATTGATATTGACAAAAGGCGTGTGATCCAATTTTCATTGACATACTCCTATTTCCTCTGACTTGAAGATGTATCAGAAATGGACTATTTTGCTACTCAAAATTCTTTTCATTCGAATCGTTATGAACTCACAGACAAAATAGAGTCAAGAATTTCGACGTCATACTTCGTTTTCGGTCAAGCAATTTAACGTTCTCACCGATAGGGCTTCTGTGTAACCTCATAACTATCCAGAAGTGAGATTATTAATTCGGCAGCAAATTATTTGATAAGATCAATGAAACATGCCATTTTGAGATTAATTGATGTTTAAGTGCACTTTTTTCATCATATTACTTGCTAAGATATTGCAATTACAAATGTAAAATATTTTCTTCGATAAGGAATGTTTATATGTTGACTTCATACAAAAAAAGAAAGAAGAAATGTGGCAATCAGACGTTCATTCTTGTCTTTATACATACGCACTGAAGCAAGGTGAAAAGTTAGACCCACATTCGATTTTCATATACAATTTTTATCAAATTAAAGCTAAGGGCAAAATTATATTCATCCTGCGATGAGTGCAGTAGGTGCCGGACGCCGAATTCCCGTCGTGGTTTTTACAATGAATTTTTTTAACAAATAGAGATCGAAAATGTTCTGTTTTCCCATGAGTTTTCAGTCAAAATGACTTTCATTGGAAAACGTGCAGTATCCCGAAGATTGGTCGATTACGTGAGCAACTGCTTACTCTGAATCCCTTGTTGTCTTGCGCATAGTGAGAATCAAAACATATCTGACTGCGTCTATCCCACTTCAATAAAATCTATGGAACGTGACGCTCGAAAATTTGAATAATACTTGTTTTGCCAAAGTGACTTTTACCTACTGGTGCTCATGTTACTAAGTGTCACTTCCCAAAGGTAATCATTGAGATGAGTTAGAAATAAGTCAGAATTTT
This sequence comes from Prostheceraeus crozeri, assembly GCA_907163375.1. Lineage (NCBI taxonomy): Eukaryota > Metazoa > Platyhelminthes > Polycladida > Euryleptidae > Prostheceraeus > Prostheceraeus crozeri. The sequence goes on along the minus strand of CAJQUW010001476.1, from coordinate 181,440 downwards.
GGTTCATTCTAGATTTGGGAGAGAATTAGTGTTGCTGCGTTCTTTGAAGACTTCCTATGGGAAAACATTCGTTGATTGTACTCAAACGAAAATAGTATAATGCGTGCAGACAAAGAGAAACGACAAATGATAATCTGATTACAGGAAATATGCGGACGAACTTCTGCCACAATGAAATGTGCATCAAGTAGATTTTGCTGAGGTTATCCAGTGACAGCATTTGACGTCAATATCCATGCACTATTCAGTCTTAATCACAATATAATGCATCGAATTGTGCTTTAGACACTTTCTTCCTTTTAGCCCTCCTAAGGGCAACATCACAATTGGCACCGGTCGCTGGCAACCGACCTAAAAGCGGCTGGACTTGTTTCGTCTTTATGAAGATTTCCTCTTATCTGAAAGCGCGAAACATGCTCGCGAAAATGGAAATCAATATTTTCCGAGGTGAACCATTGAGCTGTCTATCTACTATAATGATAGTTGAGCGACTTTTTTCTTGTTCATGCATATGGGGTATATACAGGGTGCTCGCAATATTCTTGCGGATTTTTGTCACTACTACTATGGTGCATACTACTGCGCACAAAACTACATTGTATGTTATCCAAAACATGCACTTATCAGTTATGTGAACTATGTACACCTGACGATCAAGATGTGTTTTCATCGGATAAACCAGGATTTTATTTTATTGCATATGCGAAAATCATATTCAAGGAAGTGCATGCATTGTTTTGCTAGACTTTTTACAAACTTTGCCTACTCTCTATGATTCAGTCCCATCATGGAGTATCGTGACTTTACGAACGAGGGATTGTTTCAGTTGCAACAGGCATTTGTGCATGCCAAGTGTATGTCAACTTGACATACACTTGGCATGCACAAATGCCTGTTGTGCCTGCGTTGAAGAAATCGGACGACCCTCTGTCGAACTTCTTACTTGACATTGTCAAGTAAGAAGTTCGACAGAGGGTCGTCCGATTTCTTCATGGTTTCATTATTTCTTCAATGGTTAAACGATTTTTGAAATCTGTTGCTCTTGCGATGGAAGTACCAACCTGTGATAGAGATAGAATTACAATATGTTTCCTGGAACCTTAAAGCCTTACTTATTTTGTCTAGATAACAACATAAGAAAATCCGCAAGAAGATCGCGAACACCCTGTATGATATGAGCAATTGAGCATGCCAGTATATGTGATAAAGCGCCAGCGGGAATTAGACTGCTCTTTGGTACAACGTGAATGCGTTTATGATCGCAAGTACAGCACTCAACCATCATCTCTTTATAAGATAATCGATCTCTAATCGATAGTCACTGATATAAGTACAAAATAAAAAGCAAGGTAACAGCAATGAGAGTGAAAAACATACGATTTCCAGTATATCAGATCCTTCGGAAGTATAGACAGTCTCAAACATCGAAAACTTTGTACGCTCAGGGTACTTGACAACACCTTCTAGTGATCATATGGTCAATATGTGTGACTATTCCTCTCAAAAATTGAGAGAGAGTTCACCATAAGAGTTAACCATCACTATCCATTGCAGCAGACTTGGCTTGGTGACAAATGTGCATCACGCAACAATTAGGTTGTCCATTTCTTCTTGCAATCTGCTCCCATCGTACAATTGAAAAAGAATAAAAGTGTCATCCGCTTGCTTTGTAAAGGAAGGCTGGGAAATTTTGTGTGCAAGTCATTCATGGCCTTGGAAAAGAGAATAGGAACAGCTATGCCACCCTGCAACCTCCACTTATAACACGTTCCATCTAGGACGAAGAGCCAACAAACGAAGCTAGTTAAAATCATTGATGTAGGAAGTCAGATATCTAACGCATTACATGAGTTGGAATGATGAACAAAACACATCGAAATATGCATTTTTGCCTCTTCCCCAGGCGCTTCTTTTTTAACCAATACATGACACATGGATGTCTTGATTTGTCAATGGGACATATGCCAAAGATATGTGCATACTTTATCTAGAAGTATATGTATGACATGACATTGCTACAAGGTGTTATTTTGTTATTAACTTGTAATAGTTCCTCAGTAGTTTTCTCAGTGTAGCAACATCGAAATACAGGAACTCATTTTGACTAAAGTGATACTTAATCGCACATTTGTCCAATCCTTCGCCCAAAAAGGAGTGATGCCAAAAGTTGCGGATAAAAGAATTTTGACGAATGTTTCTGATAATGTAAGTCGGGAAATGATAATCAATTTCGCCATTTCTGAAACCAAGAATATCCGCACAATCTGCTATTTATCATTCAAACAAATATTAATAGGTTTTCTTGCCTATCGACTTACATTTAGTGGATAGCAAACTCATTATTTAAAGAGAAATAATTCATTAATTGAGATGTATCGTCGTGAATCGAGATGCCAGCGGCAATTTGTGCTCCTGAGGTTCGTTGATTTCTTCAACTATGCATTACAGCATCATCTTCGAATCTTGATAAAGAACGCTCAAAACATATTTTTAAATTCTATTTCATCTTCAAATAAACCGCAACGCAGATGTATTAGAATGTATGTATTTATGTAGGAAGTCGAACGAATGAATTCCTTTTCCTCACACGTGTAGAATCTGAATTCGCATATAAAGCTCGCCTGAGTAACTCTCAAACCTTGCGTGCGAGACAAAGTCATAGATGATTATAAGATATTTGCAGATGTTTTGAGTTGGTTCGGTCGATGATTATGGAACCATATCTCAGAGAGAAACGCATCTCAATTCTCTACAGGTTTCTTCAGACAAATTGAGGCATTAAAACCCCTGAAATACCTCTATAACGAGTAAATCTCTTTTTCTTTCATGCTGTATCGCTGCTGATTTTCTCACACTATGGAGGAGAAATTGCTGCTATCGTGTATATGTTGATGTTCCATATTACTCACAATCAAAAGTCCCCGCTTATTCACTTCCAATAAACATTCAGTGTTTCATTTTCTCAAGATAAAATTTTTCCGCAAAAGTAATCTGGCTCTCGCAGCATCAGACTCAATTTCACATCGTCGCGATGAATTTCGAAAGTGAAATTTCTACTTACAGCGATTACGTGCTCATTAGTACATTTATTGTTTTCCTACAGAATTCATTCAAAAAGGAATGAAGCAGAAGTTTGCTCGTATTCTGTTTCAGCTTATTCCAATTTTTTCTGAATCGAAATACATCGTAATGTTGATTGTAAATCCATTTGAAATACCAGTGCCATTAGCATGGCGCATTATGATTACTATCATCCACAATAGACTCAGATGTGATGTTCAATACAGAGACAGCATGAGAAGAGCACAATAACTTGTTGAAATTTTAAGGTCACTTCTAATAGACTAGTCAGACGGTCAGACCATCCATCAATTGTACGCCTTTTCGAGTTCCCTTACTGAATAATTTTATTATACCGCAGTATTGACAACTTTATACGACAATAAAATTGCAACTGCGATGCATATTAAGAATAGAAAATGAAAGCACGTTGAAGTTTGGTTTATGAACGTACCTTGTGAAATTAGAAATAATTAAAATATGTACAACATAGCATGTACAACATTGGCCCTACGTGTAAAAATTTTTATGTGTCCAAATGAGTCCTCGTGACCCAAAGTAAATTGAACACTTCGATGTAGCCATATCTACAAACTGCTTATCTGCATTAAGTCTGCATGTAAATTGATTTTGTTTTTATTTCATGGCATTATAAGAAGTACATTCAAAATGCATTTTCTCTAATAGACGCTTCACGTTGTCAACCATCCGATCATCTCCATACTTAGAGATTCCCGATGCTGTGGGAAATTTTCTAAATGAAGGCCCTAAGTTTAGGCTACCAAATAAAATTGATAAGTTTTTCTGGGAAAAGGTTTCTTTGAATTTTGAAGCCTTAAAATATAGTTTGCGTTGGAACGATAAAATGAAAGATAGGACTGATAATGAAACTGAACTGAATGTTCCGTTCACTAAGAATTCGTGTAGTTTACCACCTAAGATGAGCGAAGAACTAGAAAATAAACTTATTTGTTTTGAAAATGATCTAAAAGGTGTTTAAGACTGCGAAACAGCAAGACTTAGGAAAAGCAAATCTTTCGTAAATATAAAAAGTAACTTTACTAAAATTAAAATTACTTTTCCAAAAAGTAACGATCTGCAGTGCGTGAGGTCCGATAAAACTAATCAATTTGTACTCTGTAAAACTGAGGACTATATAAATAAAAACGAAGCTTTCCTTCAAGATGAAGATACGTATCAATTACTAGAAAAAGTAGAGCAGACGCTATCGAAAAGCAAGCAAATAAACTTATAAAAACGGCTATTAAGGATAGTCCTTTACTTTCTCAAAGCGAAAAGTTAATAAGTACAGGCAGTAATCCAGCAAACTTTTTTACCTTCATTAAAGATCACAAAGAAAAATCAGAGGATGGCTTTCCGGTTCGACCGATAGCTTCTGTCAATAACACACCGGTTGAACAAATAGATTGGATCGTTTCGAAAATATTATCGCAAGCCTTATGCTATGTTCCCGCCCATCTCACTAATACTGATGATTTAATTCCAGTTTTAGATAATTATGGTAGGATCAATAATAATCACGTCTTTATTTCACTGGACGCAAAAAATTTATATCCGAGTATTCCATTAGCTGGTATACAATATAACATAGAACATTTACAAAATAATTGGGATAAAATCGATAATTTTGGAATAAAGATTGAAAACATAGAAAAATTGTTGCGCTTTGTCTGCTACAATTATGAAATAAAATATAATGATAAAATTTATAAACAAATTAGAGGAGAACCTATGGGATGTCACCTGGCACCGCCTTTTGCTATAATTTTTATGCATAAGCTCGAAACCAAAGCCTTAGAAAAGTTAAGTTTCACTCCAAGTTTGTACAAACGGTACATAGATGATATAATTATCGGTCCCTTTAAGAACGACGAAAATCAGTTTAAATCAATACAAGAAATGTTCATTCAATTCGATTAACATAAATATAAAGTTTTCGATAGAAGCTCCAAAACCGCAGAATTGGTTACCATTCCTAGATATAAAGATTCGCATACAAGGTGAAAAAGAGTACTCATGGTACCAAAAAGAATGTCATTCTGGCATTGTTCTAAGAAAAGATTCATTCTTTTCCGGCGCATGTCAAGTCTAATTACGTAAAAAATAGTATTAATACGATAAACAAGAGGTCCAATGACCCAGAACTGCGGAAGGAGAACATTTCTAAGTTTCAAAATATTTTGGAAAGTAATGGTTATAATAAGAAGGACATAGATATTAGAAAGTCAAATAAAGTAAATAAAACCCGTCAAGAATATGAATTTCAAACTACCATATGTAAATGATCGCTATAACCGCAAAGTTAATAAATTGATTAAAAAGTATGATTTACCGGTAAATTTAACAAATGAGTACGGCTGCAATTCAGCGTCTTTTCTAAAGATTAATAAAGCAAATAAATCTTGCGACTGTAATATTTGTAAAGACTTGGCAAATACTAAATTTACTTGTAGAGAACGCTTTGTGGTTTACCAATACGTATGTGTTCATTGCGGAGACTTTTATATTGGTAAAACAGCGACGATGTTGAAAACGAGACACTATCAACATATGAGAGCAATTTTGAATAAAAATAATAGCAGCGCTTTGTATCAACATCTTATAGACAAACACAACGGAGAGGCAGCATCGGAAATTTTCAGGTCGGTCTCATTAGTAAACTGTTCAACGCACGAGACACAACAATAGCAGAAGCAAAGGCAATCACACACTTGAAACCTACAATAAACAGGAAATACGAACTTCCACACTACAATCTGACGTCACAATTAGACATGCATTCATGCAGCCAGCACATTTCTTAATATCACTCATCATATATCTTAACACGGCTTGCTTGCCTCATAACGTGTTTTATTATAAGATCGACCACCGAAGGCGCTGGACGCCGAAGATCTGTCGTGTACTAGTATTTTAATTTCAATACATCGACGACCGTAACCTTTGGGGAGTTTTTCCTGCACTTTTTTGTTGAAAACCATCCGATCGCAGAAAGCACTTGATACTCTAGAAACTTTAGCGTTTTTGCATTTGGGTAGAATTTAAAAGCATATCTCTTGGTTCCATCAGCTTCTGTGGACAGCATTACAATGGTACTGGAAACAAGTTGGAGAGTGCGCGGTTATTTAATGTTTGTTTTCCAACATGGAATCTTATTGGAGACAAGGCGCTAATTATAGGAAATACGGCATTATGTTTACTTATAATAGAGCTTTGCGTTGCCGTTAATTTTTTCTCATGTTTGATGTCCTCATTGAATGAGAGAAATGAGCCTTTGATGATGTAAACGATTGGTCAGCGACTTCATTCGTTCGATTCATCCATCATTTTTGTGCTGATGAAGCACGTTGTGATCGAATATATGCAGCGATCATGGAACTTCATGTACTTATTATGGAACATCTTGTGAAACCGCTTACCGTAGCGGAACTACTGCAATGCAACGCGGAGTAAGCGCCAGATACATGTAGAGCCTTCTTGAAGTCTCAGTAGAATTATAGAATTATAATTATACATACAATATAGAATATATAGAATACAATTATAGAATTTCTATTTTATTTCGTTTGAAGCAGTATTATCCTGCAGTGCTTAAAAATCCCCTTTTCAATCATGCAGAACACATCAAATTCACTGATCACGGGCACTACCAGTTCTCTCAAATTCAAAACTTGGTCTTGAAGAATCTGAAATAACACCGGCCTACTCTGAAATGACTCTGCAGAATCATATGCAGGGGCTATCAAAAAAAATAATTCGGGCATGCAATCGATCAGTTTTAATCGCAGCAGGTAGCAATCACTTAATTGCAGCTATTTGGTGTCATCGATCAATTCATTGCAATCATTTATCATCACCGTTTCAATAGACCAATCATCGATTTTGAATTCTTCACTGTTATTTCAATTTAGAGAATTATGATATATGGGCCTACATATTTCACAAGTCGCAAAACAGCATGTTATCAATTTGGATGGTGACTTGAACAGGCTCATTAAGACTACAAATTGGATTTGAAAATTGATAAATTTTATTACAGACTTAAGTTAATGCATCATAATTAAAGTGATAATCAATTATTGAAACAAGTGAACGAATTATAATGGGTAAACTAATTTATGTACCAAATAGTTCCTAATTAGATTCCTAAAAGTGATCAGTTTTGAATAAGATGTTTAGTAAGCTCAGTACCTCAAAAAAAGTCACTGAAGGTGAATCTACCTGCTATGGTGAGTGGTGACGGCATTGCAATCAGACAATTGAATACCTTCTGATTACAATGCAAGTCAATCAATTCATTGCAATTATTCGGTGACACCAGTCAATTGATTGTAATTTAATTGCGATGCAATTAATTTTTGATATCCCCTCTGATCATGCGGGAAATGCTTCCGTCGTTAATATCTGTGTGCTGTTCGCAAAATTCGCACTCTTCATGAGATGCTATGAAATTTCAAATTTCACACATGCATATCGGATGTGAAACAGATAGATGCTATCATTTTCCTTTAATGGCCTCTCATCTAAAACATCTGCAATTTGAGAATGAATGTCGTTTGAGGCCAAATCATCAGTAAAATTACAGATCTCTTGTCTGACATCGTCTGAGGGCATCGCACTGCTTCCTCATGTCCATTGCTTGCTAAAAGTACTCATTGTATGGCATTAAATCTCTGTCTGGATCACGTTTTTCTATTTTTACGAATTTATGATAGTAGCTGTAGCTTCTCGTGTAATTGTCTCACAATTACTACAGGCTGTGTCAGAGTCTTCTATCGTTTATGTTCCCTAATGAAGCATAAATAGTCATCTCATTTCCGCCGCTTTCCACCTAGCTTTCAGATTCTCGCGAAATCTGTCGAAATTATACATCCTGCAATTTCTTTAGCAATCGATCAAACATTCGCTATGGAAGAATATGACAGAAGTACCCGGGCGAAAAGCACAGACGGTTATGTGTGTGCTTATATTTTAACTGTGTGAGGATGTAGGCCTGTACGCGGTGCAACGGTTCTTCTGCTTCCACCGGTTCACATGCAGGTCCTCTGAAATGTGCGAATTTCGATCAGTTTTACAATATAACTTCATTTGCAATTACCAATTCATTTGATGTGTTATCTTAGTAACAGCAAATTGGAGAGACCTCAAACATGCAGTCTGATTAATCCAACTAGGAGAACATTAATCAATTCGATTCAAACTATAGATTTCTTTTCCTAATGTTAATAAGCGTGATAAAGTGACTAATATTGGATAATTCAATTTTTAATGATAAATTATTCTAAGCCACGAGGTCTCTATTTCCGCGACTTCAAAATTTCAGTACTTCATAGTGAATACTGCGTTCCCTTGTGTTGCTCCTTTGGCTAAGATATAGGCTATCTTGCATTCCAGCGAACAGCGATTCGCCGGAAAGATATATTTCGGCATTCGGTAGTATAATCACTTCACAGAGACTGCTTGAAGACGAGTAATGTCGTGGTGTTGACCTTGTATAGTAATTTGTGGATAGCGGTGACATTACTTCGAATCTTTCAGCATTTCCTGATGTGCTCAGGCATTTTGAAAAATAATGAAAAATCTACTCCTACCTTGTTACATAAAATTTTAAAAGAATGAATTAAAACCTGACGTTTCAAAAGCCGCTGACTTTGTAGTCTATTCACTGTAGCACTTTGCTATTTTTTGCTGCATATCAGTGCAATTTCTGCTTCCATCTATGGCTTTAAAGAAGTCCATTCGAGTTATCAGAAAGACGTACGGACTAAGCATGATGAGAGTCACTTGGAAGTAATGGCTATACTCTATAAAATTTGCATTGAATTCTATTAAATATATACATTCACTGTGAAAGATGGAGACCCTACCTTCAAGATCTTGAAGCATTAATTGAGTATCACACGACAATCTAGAACGCAAGACAAAAAATCGCTACTCATGGGGCATCAAACAGGCATTTCATCGTCAATATAGATAGCTTTTGCCGTTTAGTTATGGTACCGACCACTTGAGGAGCGAATATCCTGCAATATTCACAGTAAATGACTAATTCCTGGTCTAGCTTATGTTGCAGGTCAGATGATAGATAAGGAGCTATCTCCATCATTTTCATCGATCAGCAAATTTACTGAGGAAATTAATTCAGTGGTGCTTTTGTCTTTAGTTCCACATTTCATTTCATTGAAAGGCGTAAAAATCTGCACACATGCCTCAAGTATTATTAGTAAAGATTGTAATAGGGTGAAAGATATACTGTGTGTGTACAACTTAACCGTAAGAAATTGCAGGGTAACACCGGGGTAGCTTGAAAGTCTGCCGACGTCTCACACTACTTATTGTGAAAATCTTGTCAATGACTTGTAGAAAATGGTATTTCAATCAAATATAATTGGTGCAAATTTTGTATTCCGCATGGATTTCATCCTTGACATATGTTCATAGCTTTACAATTGAATCTTTTGAATCATTATTTAACATATTTGAAACAATTTATCCAATGGAAAGTCGCTTATAGCGCCACAACCATTGGATCCACCATGTTTGTTCTCACAAACATTTAATCAGAAGTCACATTAGGTTTTCACACCACGATGAGTACATGATATATGTCACATCATCGATGAAATCCATCACTTAGTTGAAGGTTGAAGCATAATTATAATTACAGAGTGACATGAAATGGGGATAAAGTGCAACGGATATGCACACGAGATACATTTTCGATGCTGAACAGTGTACTCGTACAACCATCCATTAGTAGGCATGTGTCATCCTTCTTGTTCAGGTGTAATCGAATACTTTCAATTCATGCATTTTATCTTGTTTAAAAATTACTATTAGTTGCTTAGATAGCATTTCGGTGTTTTATCAGCAGGTGGATGCGATAAAGGAAATGAATCCTACAATACTTCTTTGTCTATTTCAAACCACATTGAATTTATAATCAATGAGATTATATGGAAAGCAAGCGTATTGAAAAATGAGGAACTGTCTAAGCGCGCTTTGATGTGTGTTGGCAGCTATCCATAAGTTAAAAGTCATCTATCACAGATTATGAACAATTCATTTTGATAGCCATAAGCAAAATGCAAGCACAGAGGGGCTGTTCAAGAATTTCGTGTTCGTTTCTTTCGAGATTTTAGCCCCCCCCCATTATCGGCCCCGTTATCGCAGTTGAAGCACCCTAGATGCAATCGTCGGTCCAACTTCCTCCTCCTTAGAAGATTGATTTTTTGATTTTATTATTTCGATTGCAATCTCTAAGCATGTGCTCAGGACTCTCCAGCGCTACTCATTTGAAAGCCGACAGGTCTATGTGTACAGTTCAGCCTTGCGTGAAATGTAAATATCCTTCCAATAATTGGAGTGGCCATGTCCTGTAAGCCTAATTGGCTTCCAATCTTGACAAAGTTCTGTAAGTACCTGGGAATGGGAATTTCGCCGCTCACTAATAAATTTGCATTCGTGCGTGCATATAATAAGGAATTCATGTAACAGTCATGAATTGGAAACTTTTAAAGATCTCATATTATTGATAATGCTTTTGGCGAAAAGTTGGAATTGAAAGCGAAATAAGGATGTCGGAACCATCAACATTAATTCAATATGAAAAATTGAGGCCATCGAATAAGACCATATTTGGAATCGTAGTCGTAGACATCGAATACTAACATTAAAAAATGATATCATGTCTAAAAGGAGATCTGAAAGTTGTCTAAACGAGCTTATATTGAAATTACTATCAAAAGACTAACTTAGTCAACCGGCATTCATTTTTCTCGCAACGATTACGTAATTCCTGCCTCAACCTACCCTTCGTTATCGCGCGTCATTATTTCGACAAGCACACCCCAGGCGATTACGTAATTCTTGAACGACTTCTATAGATGATTTTTTTTAGAATGAAGCTATACTGAAGTTGACAGCATTTCGGCGTCCCACGCATTTAATGGTCGATAGAAACTTGGTGGATGTCTATGGTTTCTGTGGAAGTCGCATTTTCGGCCTCGTTCTGACTGCGAAGCTAACAGACCGACAACAGTTGGTGCATTGTCTATAGACGACGCACAATCTTCTTACCATAGCCGATTTTTGAAAATATATTCTTCATTTAAATTTCCGAATGTGTGCATGCATAATAAAGGGAGTTGCACCTTCTTTTCGCTTACATTAACAGAGTTAACTACAATGTAAGCAAATTTTTTGTCAAAAAAGATGTTCACATAGTGCAGATAAGCTGTCTGAGTAAACAATGTTCAGGTGTCTTCAGCAGATTTTGCAAGCAAAATGATGACAAAGGCTGTGTAAGATAATCCCTCCACTGATAATATGCGTAGTGCATACTTTGATATTCGAACCGAACCAAAATGATTTGTTCATCTCATCGAATCCAGTCCAAAACGAAAATGTCCAAATCACACAAACTTATCGTTTATACTAGTTTTTTGAATTTAAATTTCTTAAATCACTTGAATTGTTCAAGTCTTCGAAGAGGCAGAAATACTGAAGCAGTGGTCGAGTTCTTTAACAGTTAGAAGAGTTGGAGAAGTGAGGGAGAATTTGTCAATGTCCGAAGCTTTTGGTTCATGCTCAATCACTTGTCGGCATCATGTCAAAATCAAAGTCAAGCATTTCGCGTAGGTTTTTCAAACAGTGAAGAATTTCTCCGAGCTGTCCTAACGACAATCAAATATTTCATTTCGCGTCTCAATAAGGCGCTTACATCATTCGACCGGTTTCTTTTCACATCAGACGATATTGAAGGACGACATCTAAGAGAAGAAATAACTCTACTTGAGCAGCTAACCACAGACTGATGCGACTTAGACAAAATAGCAAAACGTTCTTCATTAACTAAAAGTATCAATCATACAACTATTTTTCACAAGAAACAAAAAGATCGATGATCAGAAAGGGAGATATCAAAGAAATATGGAAAAATCTACGGTGAAGAGAAATCTTAACACTTATTATCATCGTTGTATATAAAGCTAAAAGAACTGAGAGCGCTTACACGGGAGATCCGCTACATTAGTTAAGTAATATATAAATTAATAAATAAGATAATTAATAAATATAAAATAAATTAATAATAAAGTTAATCCCTGTCGAAAGGTGCTACCCTAGTAACTGTTGACTAGACAAAAATAACTCCCCTTTAATAATGATGATACGATGGTCATTAATTATAGCCATCATTAATAATACCATATGATGACGGTGGAGATGTATTATTCTGCATCAAACTTTAGTTTACATCAGCTGTCAAACAGGATCAGACCGCCTAGGTATGTTTCCATTAGGAAGTTGCAACAGAGTCAGTGATAGTAACCACTTACCGGCGACCGCGGAGAATCGATTAAACCAGGGATGGCTAACCCTTCTCTGGCCGCGGCAGATTGTCAATGCAGAAGTCGAGCCGGACCGCATTCAACTTCAAAAGTACTACTTAATTGAATGCTAATTAGTGTTAAGTTCGATGTTGCAATACGCAGTGTTTTCAATTAATGTCTGTAATTCTTGGCGATGACAATAGTTTTTACATTTCACATATTTCAGTCGAAAGATCAGTTGCTCGCACGTATGTATACGGTGCTCCTAATAGTGAGGATACAAAAATGGCATGTTTAGCAATGCCTAGAAATCTCTCGAGGAAGATAATTTTTGTGGAAATCGAGAATATTTACTTTTGTAAACTTAGGTTTTAATAAAGAGTGGGACTGAAGTTAAAATACTTCGATTTGTAGTTGTTCCGGAAGGATAGTTGCATTGACGTTGAAAGGTGACCGCAGCAAGGCGTGAGAGCACTGATCTGACGATGTAAAGACCTTCTGTTGGTAACCTTATTGCTTGCGCTGATTTGTCACCTTGTCACCTCCAAAGGTCCCAGTGAATTTATCAAATCTTGCACTATGGCGCGCTTCGTAATCACGACGAATATTATGCTCTTTTCAATGAGATATTCTCATTAAAGATCAATTATCCTGGCTTGCTGTTGATTTCAATGGAAAATATCGCTCAGTTCACAAGTCATTGAAAGAAGTCATGAATATGATGCAGATGTTATGCGATTTTAATGCATGTAAATGTGCTTAGGCCGCATCACAGATAATTTTGAAAATGTTGAGTGGGCAGCACAGTTGAATGCATCCGGCGTGGAAGCGAACCCAGCCCTCGTGAATACCGGAAGCATTGAATTGCTAAATCGATTCTTCTAGGTCGTCTGGAAGCAGTAGCTATTGATATAAAAACAAACAATAAATGTCACATGGTGCATGTGCAGTTACCTGGCATAATCATGAAACCGGTGCTCCTTTGCCTTCAGTGGTTGTCATGCCGCGTTTGCATCTCGATGAGTAGGTTTGATTCCCAGCTAGAAACCATACTTACTTTTTCTATCTATATTTTTTAGCTTTAATGGTTTAAGATATCTATTCAGTATTCAACCTCGTGAAAGCCGAAAGCATTGACTTGTTCACAAAGGAGTAGTTTGACCTGTTCAAATTTGCTGGGGAGAAACTCTTGACCAGTCATCGACCGGCATTTGGACGTGCTTTGAGTTGATAACATCAAAAAGTCAAAGCCGTCAGACCATTTTGTAGTCGAAGATTTAATTTTCATGATCATAGGTTTTCATCTCATCATCTAAAAAAACTGTCCATCTGTGCAAGCACCTAGTAAGTTTATATAGCAGTGGAATGCAGGCAATGCTCTATAGGTCAGAAACGTGGACGTTGACAACGGCCGACCGACAGCAACTTGCAATCACTCAGCGCGCGATCGAGCGCCGCATGGCTGGCGTCAGATGGACCGACCGGGTCCGGAACGAGGAGCTCCGGGCGAAGACCAGGGTGGCGAATGCGGTCGACTTGGCCGCCAAGTCGAAGAAGAGATGGCCGGACACCTCATCCGAAGGACAGACAATCAATGGACGCGAACAGTAACCGAGTGGATTCCGTTGAAAATGAAGTGCTCGTCGGTCGACCAGCTACAAGATGGCACGACTCTCTAGGACAATAGCGGACAAGATTAGCTCAAGAGGATCTTGGGCCATTCGTTGTGGTCTGCGTCGATCCTGATCGGCGATGACAGACTGATTTGTGATTGTGAAGTTTATGCTGTATATTTCTAGATTTGTCACCCATGGTAGCTCATCGAAAATTATGATTCTAGCCGAAGTAGTTCAGTTTACCATCAAAGTGGGTAATTCTCTCAAGTTTTCCAAACCCTAGATTCACATCCATCAAATCTGGACAAAGAATCATTGTTTGACTTTGTGAATTCAAGTGTCACTCATTCTTATTTGTACTTCTTCGTTTAAAGAAGAGTGGAAAAGGGTCTATTGTGGATCCAAAAATACGAAAAATTATCGTGTAGAATACTCCTAAATGCAAAAGCCAAAATGCTGTCTCCACATTAGTTCTTTTAGATATCGCGGAACCATTAATGAATAAGAACCATTCCTTTTATAATGAAATCGCCGTTTACAATTGTCTTGCGCAGCTTCTGTCGTTGGTATCTGCTGTTATAAGCCTCCTACTCATAAGAAATCATGGTTCTTCCAGGAACAATAAAGAGATTAGAGAGGGTTCACAATTATGAACAGGGGGGTACTTTGTATCTTCAGCATATTGAGTCCACGATTGTGAACAGTATCCGAAAAATGCAGCCGTTTTCGAAGCCTCTTTAAGAGTATTGGAAATGCGAACGCTGCGTAAATACTGCCTATTCAAAATCTTGGTGAAGACAACGTATGTAGTTTTCTTGTTTTCAAATGATTTGAAATGCTTGAATATACATAATTCATCCTCTTTATAAGTAAATTTGAAAGGTACGAACTTGTAGAGAATACTGATGAGATATACTGGAATGCTTACTTTTGAAAGGAAATATTAAGCATTTTATATACGTTTGTTTGAGTTGGATTCCGCGTGCAGATCAGTCTATCCGTCTCAAATCGCACTCATGAGTGACGCTTCAGCACATTTAACCATTTAGACATTGCAACTAACGACCATTAAAGGGAATTATTGCCAACATCACGTAGATTTTCAAAAGTCCGAAAAATTCGTGTGAATTGCTTTTCAGAACAAAGATAAGAGAATTAGACTAACACCATCGGAAAGTTGGCACATTAAATATTATTTAATGGTCAAAATTTCATGGAATTATTCCGAGAAATACTTCAGATGCTAAGAAGGGCAGGTCGAATCGGCCACCTGGATCTCGATGCGCTGCAGATGGATAGGGAGAAATTAAGGAGTGCCCGAATCACGGCCACTTAGAGACGGTAAACACTTACAGTCGGTAAAGCACCAACCTGATTCTGAAGAAATTGCTTCTATTTAAGAATTTTGTTGGACCGCATATCATTCAATGAAGGATTCTTATGTTTAAAGTCATTCTCGATCTATACGTACATTATAGTTCGGCAGCCAGAACAAGTTTCAGCAGGGAACTAGACCGAAAATGAGACTTCAAAGCATTAGGTACACGCTACTGCGCGTAACTACGAATCTGCGCGTCTTTCAAGTTCTACCCGGTTACTGCTCTCAAGATCAAAGAAAAGCACAGCTAGATCTAATGAGAAACAAACTGAAGTTTCCGGTAAAAATCAGGCTTTCCTTGTTTTCTCTGTTTAATGAGATGACAATTTAAGAGTCTCTCTGACCAGAAATAATACAGAAAATCGCATTTTCACCGAAGACTTCAGTTTGTTTCCCAGTATTTGCATGTGTTTTTATTCTGACAAGAGGAGGAGGTAGAACTCGGCAGTCGCGCAGGTTCGTAGTCGTCACATGATGTACATCATTTGTGAAAGTCCCTCTGTTAGTCGCTCTGGCTGCTGGACTAATGACTAATATGTTCCCACCACGTACATTGAACAGTCGTCAATCTAATTTCTAGCAAACGAAACTCTTAGTTTCTGTTTTGTGGCAATGAACGCAATCTGATCTAAAATAAGATCATCTATAAAATAGGACATCATTTGATTCTTATGAAGCTTTATGCACTTTTTGTCAAGTCTGAGCAAATATTGACATGCGGGAAGAACCTGTTGAAATTTACTAAATTCGACAACATCAGGGATCGAATTTCGGTCTTCTCAGAAATATGAAACGTTTCGACTTTCTTGAGGGAATTATTCTGTTAAGAAATGAGAATGAGGGATGATGGAAATCTTTTTTACAAATAATAACAAAATATTGAATAGACGAGAATGATGTTCATGGCTTCAATAAATGTCACATAATGTGTCATTAGTGGTTTACTCTTCCCTAAGTAATCGATTTGATTTATTAGAGTTGACGAATGCATCTCATGGATGAAAGTGTGGAAAGAAGGCGAAGTTCGACAATCAAAATGAAATATGAAAAAATGATGACATAGAATTAATTTTTTATCAAACACAAATCTGAATTTCATTTTATTTATTTATCTATGAGACTTCAACCTGAAGGATAAAATGATTTTCAGCAAATTCAAACGGTTGATCCATAACAACATAACATCTCTTTAATTCTTAGATCAGGATCATTGATTTTCTTTAATTCATGATCAATCAGGCTATGAATAAAGAAGTCAACGATTTAATTTGCTAATGATTTTTCAAATTCAAGCAATAATCCTAGCGTGGATAATACTAAAAAATTCCAAATGCACATTGTAGCTATAAACGAAAAAATTTAATTTAGATAAATCTAAATCCTATATCTAACATAAGCAAATGTTAATATAAAAAAGGTTTTCATGACAGGTCGGTCGTTATTTATCAAAAGGTGCAACTGGACGTTAATTAGACCAACAACCCGAGCGAGTTTCTGCAGGGAATGAGGCCGACAATGAGACTTTCACAGAATGATGTACACCCTGGATATCTAAAGAGAATGACAGCTATTAAGTCAATGCAAGACACCAACATTCTTGATTCCCCGACCTCACTCGCCCGACCTGGGAATCGAACCGAAGTCCGCGGTGGAGACGAGCTCGCACCTTCTCCACTAGGACACGCTGACGGTTCAAAAGGAATACTAGTGAAGGCAGAAGTGATCTGTAAGTGACATCGACAGCATATTGCCCTATATACTATTGACAGAACGCTACCAGCGTTCATATTGTAGCGAGACAGCATATCAGCATGTCATACGACTACGTTACAGTGTAGATTGACAACAAAGGTCCTTCGCAGTTCATTAAATAATCCTTTCAATTCCTTTTGAACCGTCAGCGTGGCCTAGTGAATAAGGTGCGAGCTCGTCTCCACCGCGGACTTCGGTTCGATTCCCAAGTCAGGCGAGTTCGGTCGGGGAATCAAGGGTGTTTGCTGTCTTGTATTGACTTAGTAGCTGTCATTCTCTTTAGATATTCGATAATCTACGATAGACCTTTGTTGTCGATGTACACCCTATGCATGCTACGAACCTGCGCGTCTGCCGAGTTCTGCTTGGTCCCTCTTCTCGTTAGACAGGATCAAAGAAAAACACATCCAATTTGATTGACGTTTTTGGTAAAAATGAAATATTCTATGTTTTCTCCTTTTGTGTTAAATAAAGTCAAGAGCCATGATTTCTGACATGGAATGTCTTCAGGTCATCGTCTATGACGTGCATTGAGTTACTATCCTGTTTCTGATCGGCAATGCATGCGAGAAAGTGGTTAAATGTGAATTTAACTGCTCAAATTGCTTTTATTTGCCAAATCTGAATATGTCTAGCTTCATAGACAGGGATGCATGAACATGGTAGGAATTGACCTCAAGACATTTTATGTCAAAAATTATGACTCTGAGCTTAGTGCTTTTTCTATAATCAGAGAAACATAAAAAATTTGATGTTTGACAATCTGCATTTCATTGAATTCACAAGTGTTTTTCTTTGATTCTGTCTGACAAGAAGAAGAATCGGGTAGAACTCGGCAGATTCACAGTAGTCACAGGATGTGTACATCATTCTGTAAAAGTCTCATTTTCGGCTTCGTTCCCTGCAAAAAGTCGTTCTGGCTGCCGGACTGAATGTTTAGTTCATTCGACCATAAAATGCGACAGAAATTGTTGCGTTCAATAAGTCTCAAATCTCAAAATTGTGAATACATCGATTATGAGCAAAATGTCAATCATATGCAACACCGAACTCGGCTGCATATGCAAAATGAAGTATAATTTGAATTTCAAGATAGGTGTCAAAACGTGGATAGTTACCTGTCACGATTGGTAACAACCACAGCATGGCTCAACTTGCTCACCTTGAAACGCCTTGTCCCACTGAAGGTGGTAGCCTAATTTTCCTCTTCCATCTCGAGCGGTCCAATGCATCCGCTGCTGAGGCTCCAATGATCTAAATGTCCTCTAGGACTTGGCGCTCTCATATCTTCTTTGGTCACCCTCTGTTTCGTGGCCCTGGCACAGGCATTCCCAATGCTAGTTGGGTCTGTTGTACGCGAGGTCTCCGTACCACATGTCCGTGCCACGTCACTCTGTGCCACCGCATGATCACATCAATCGGATGAATCCCGAGTGCTCCACGAGTGTCTTCATTCCTCATCCTATCTCTTCGTGTTAGCCCGAGGATGCTTCGTATCATGCGCATCTCTGTTGCGGCGATCTTTCGGCGATTCTTTTCGTTGACTGCCCAGCACTCGCTTCCATACAGCAATACCGGTCACACCGTGGTAGTGTAGACCTTGCTTTTAATTTTTCCGGCATCTTCTTGTCATACAGTACCCCTGTCAGTCTTCTCTAGCTTCCCCAAGCTGTTTGGATCCTTCTATTGACCTCTTTGTTGATGGTGCTGTCTTTAATCTATCACTGATCGCAGTAACTTAAAATGATCAACCCTCTTCACCTGTCCTGATGGTAGGAACATCGCTTCGTCATGGTCTTCGGTCGGCATGTACTCAATCTTATGAACATTCACTTTGAGTCCATATCGCTCGATGGTGTGATTCCACTGGTTCAACCTCCTCTCAAGAGACTGCTTCGAACTACCCACAAGGGCAATATCATATGCTTATGGTATTTCCCACGGTGGACTTGATCTCTGCGCTTGCGAAATCGTGTACATGACCAAGACAAAGAGGAACGGACCTAAAGCAGATCCTTGGTGGAGACCCACACTCACTTCGAACGCATCACATCACTTAGACCTTGCTTGGATCTCATCTTCGTTGTTGCTCTCGTATACATGTCTTGGATCACTTTCACGCATTCCTCAAGGATATTACGACTTCTCATACAATTCCAAAGGATCTCACGTGGAATTTAATCATATGCCTTTTCCAGGTCGATGAAGACGTTGTGGTGTTGTCTTGTTGGTGTTGCCTTCAGTACAACGGAGTAACTTGATGCCCCAATAGCTTGAGCAACTTATGTGATCACCTTTGCCTTTGAAGATAGGGGTCAGGATACTTTCACACCAACTGTTCCTCATCGAGCATCTCGTAAGCATGTCATTCATTGCGTCCGTCAGCAGACGCACACCATTCGCCTGTAAAACTCGGTAGGCTTCTGCAGGGATTCCATTGGGTCCGCAGCTCTTGCCGTTCGACATACAGGACAGAGCACTAAGTACTCTTCCTTTGTTATTCTGGGGACCGTTCCTTCGACAGGTGTAAAAGCTTCCCCTAACTGATGCGGCCTGACCACATTTTGCAGCCCTTTGAAGCAATCTTTCCACCTCTCGATCTTTTCTTGAGGAGTACACAACATAATTCCGCCGTCATCTTACATATAATATCGTTCATGATTGTCTTTCGTAGCTTGTTCTCTGGATCTCGCAAATCTGTAGATAGCCTTTTCACCCTCTCTAGTGCCCAGTTTCTGGTACAGTAGTTCGCCCTCCTTTTCCTTCGCTTCAGCTGCTTCGATCTTGTCAGTCTTCTTTGCCATCCTACAATACTACAAGGTTTCGTTCGCATTCGCATCTTTGGAACGCCTTCTTGGTTCGAACTGCCTCTTGTATGAGAGGATTCCACCATCGTTGTTCGAGCTCTTGGCTGGACTGGCCACCACGAGTGGTTCCAAATGCTTTACTTCCGGCCAATCTTTCTTTGACGGACCCACTTCTTCTGCCACTTCCTTTGTAAATCTATTCGCCACGTCTCGGTCCGTCAGTTTCCACCACTTAATATTGACTTCGTTTTGCTTTTTGTACTGTCTCGTGGAAGAAACATTCTTGAAGTCCATCACCAGAAGACGGTGCTGAGGGACCGCAGTTTCGTTCAAGACAACTTTGCTGCAGTTTGTGACCCTTTTGATATTATCTCGATTTGTCATCATATAGTCAATTCGTGATTCATTGCGTCTACTTTTATAGGTTATCAGCTGTTTCTCTAGTTGTGTAAACCAAGTATTTGCTATCATAAAATCACGAAAATCCACAAGCTCCACCAGACACTCCCCTTCATTGTTTCTTACACCCAAACCATTGTTACCGTGTGACCGAGCCCCATTTGCCTCACGACCAAAATGATCGTTAAAGTGCCTACCACAGCATAGGACTTCGCTAATTTTCACATTTCAAGCTGTTTGCTTGTCATGTTTGTCGCACTACGCTTATTTTTCTTTGATTACTGACAATTCGACTTCAAGTAATTACGAGCCACAATGATGTCACTAAATCTTGAGGAATTTCGAAATATTTTAGACTAGGTTTAATAAAGCATTCTTTTTCAAGTATTTAAAAACAAACATAATGTTCTTCAACTTTCATATTGTCTTTTATTATTCTTTATTCCAGCAGTTCATTTCACTTGAACAACTTATTATACTTGTAGGTTATTTCAAAAGCTGATCTGATATTTTGTGAAATAAATCACTTGTAATATCGATACCATGCTATTCCCAAGTTTTCTAAGTTGTATATTTATATCGTGCTACATACTCGTATATGTACTTGATGATAGTAAATCAGTTTCAAACTGTACTCTAAACTTTCTCACTCTTTCTCTCGCTTTGAATAAAACATCATGATGACAACCTAGTCTTCATCATACTCATCAAATATTGGAATCTCTTTTCGGGTTTAAAAACATTGCGAATGAAAAGCATTCTGACAAACACACGATTCTAGAAAACATGCTTGAAAACTTGATTTATGAACATGCTAACCGAGGCAGTTTCTACTTTGTCAATTTCAGTCTTCTGATCACGAGTGTGGGCTCAGGCTTCACAATTCACAGTCATTTTCGCGAAATTCAAGTTTCAAGATAAAAATGGTTTCTCTGTGAAGTTAACGGAAACAATTTCTTAGTCTCGCTGATAAGCGCAATAAATATATTTTATTTTGTCATTTCCTTTGTATATGCTTCATTTTTTATAGCAATACAGTTTTAACCGGAAATTCGAATTTTACTTTTTCTGCAATCTGATTCTGAGCCATTTTCGAAAGGTTAGTAATGGCTTGTAATTCTCTGAATGTGATAAGATTAGAACTAATTCCGAAGCAGTAATATTCAAGGGTGTGATTCTGCATTAGCTGAGCCGATTCGATCAGTCTATGATAATGGATTAGCTGGTAACTTTCGTTTTGTTTATCAAATCTGTCATGTAGGCCTAATAAGGCTTAGTCAGATGTCTTTTTGGCAACACACTCGCATGTTCCGTGTGTTCACTTGAGAACCAATATCATTCTCTGCTTCGTATTTTGAAGATTAAAGGCCTAAAGATTCGAGCAGTGGATTTCAGAATAATTCTCGAATAATTTGTAAAAGCAGATTTCTAGTCACAAATTTAATACTGTCAACATTCGTGTTGAAATTTTAACAATTTCAGTTGCGCTATCCTTTGACATGCAAATTGAGAAGCTTTTATAAACTGCTTGATTACTTAATCTGCAAAACATGCTTATAGGGCATATATAAGAACCATTCTGCTGCTGTTAAATACTTTACTTCTGATTTTGCTTTCTGCAATCACTGTTAGTCGCAGCTACTTGAATCACAAGGTTGTAATTTTGGCTACATAGGTCAGAGTGAATTTTATGAATTCAGAATGAAAGGTTAAGAATGAATTTCGTCAGTCAGCCGACTAAATGTACAAAATCTATTCACAGTGAAATTTCGAAACCTATTTTAATGAATAATTAAAAAAAATAATAAATAGTAATCTACCAAGAACTATCAGCAAACTTGATGACTTTATCTCCAAAAATGACAGCTTCTTTTTTTTAGTTCTTCCTTTTTGGATCAGTAATTGGGAATAATAAAGTATTATTTCTTTCTTTTATATTACCCGATGACCGGCGTGAACGCTTTCAACAGCCCTTTTCAGGGCTACACTTATTAAGTATTTATTGAGTTTCTATTGTATATTATTGTTCATTCGAAGTGCACTAACCTGACTTTTCCCATAAAAAGCACCTGTGTAATGCGTTGTATCTTTTGACTCGTTCGTTAGCAAGCAAAGTCATCTGTATTCGCACAAGAATATATGATAACAGTAGTAGCCTATATCATCTCATTCTCATTACATGAAGTTCACAGCTTTTGAATGATGCTTTAGTTCTCAATGTTTTATTGAATAAAGTAATGCCCTGTCTCTCCAACCTTGAAGTTTCTGAATTGCAGATTTCAGCGTTTGTCTCGTGGCCCTTCGATTTCACAATGCATTTTGTATGCTTGGCATTCATTGTATTTTTAAGTACTTTGAATTTAATGCGCATATTTAATGTCCAAAGTCGGGCCAGTGGAGTGACTTTTGAGGTCAACATATTTAGTGCTGTACCTCAATTTTACTATAGAGCCTTTGTTCCAATTCATTCCAAAGGTCCTAAGATAAGAAAATGACGACTCTGCACTTAGTGAGCTTCTATCATCAATATTTCTTACTGTCATATACCTTATATTTACGCACATGTAGATGGATTTCGCTACACTGAAGCTTATTTCTCTTCATCATTCACATAAAATGTGGCTCATCATCAAGTTCAAACGTTTTCTTGCGATTTTAAATGAATGTCAAAAGTGCCGACGTCATCCAATATTGCGGTGCAGCTGAACCTGAAAGGAGTCTCTGTCTAATTTTATAGGTGCATGTAACTCTCAAATTTGGGTTTTCTTCTGTCTATTTGTTCATTGTTGACAAAGCTTGCTAACATAGTAAGTCTATGTATGTTGCGTCACAAATTATTGCAACATGCTACCTACACTCGTAGATGCACTTCCCTTTTCCGCCGAGTTGTGTGTTTGAGTTAATCATCCACCTTCTTGTTCATTATGAAAAATTAGTTGTTAATCAAAATAAAAGCACTTTAGAGTTAATATAATGAAGTAAGACACAATTGGATTAAGGAAGCAGGAACCAAGTTCTTGACTACATATAATTGTCAAAAAAAATACACCCGCAGTAGCCGCGATTTAATACGCAGCCAGAACGAGTTTCTGCTGGGAACGAGGCCGAAAGTGAGACTTTCACAGAATGATGTACACCCTATGCCTACTACGAATCTGCATGTCTGCCGAGCTCTAGTGAGTTCCTCTTCTTGTCAGACAGGATCAAAGAAAAACACATGTTAATCCAATGGGACGTAGAATCCAGTTTTTGGCTAAAATGAAATTTTGTATGTTTTCTCTGATTAAGTGAAAAGTACTAAGCCCAGAATCATAATTTTTGGCATGGAATGTCTTCAGGTCATTTCCATTCGTGTTCATCCATCCCGTCTATAAAGCTTAACACATTTAGATTTGGTGAGCCTCTTAATGTCGGCAAACACAAACATTTTGAGCAGCTTTATCCACATTTAACCACATTTTCACATACATTGTCGATCAGAAGTATGATAATAGCATGTGCACATCTTAAGAAATAACCTGAAGACATTCCATGTCAAAGATTATGAACTGGGCGTAGTACTTTTCCTTCAATCAGAGAAAACATAGAAAATTTCATTTTAGCCGAAAACTACAATCTGCATCCCATTAGATTTACATGTGTTTTTCTTTGATCCTGTCTGACAAGAAGAGGAACTCACTACAGCTCGGCAGACGTGCCGATTCGTGGTAGGCATGTGGGTTACATCATTCTGTGAAAGTCTCACTTTCGGCCTCGTTCCCAGCAGAAACTCGTTTTGGCTGCCGGACTAATTAGGCAGTTTAGTGAGAGTTTTAATGAAATAAATTTAGACTCGTTTGGTGTATCTTTCGATGCAATCCGTTTTGTCAATTATCAGGTCTCCATTAGCGGAAAACAGGCGCGCGCATGCAGTGCTCACCGATTTAGTCTAGACTGCTAGGTAGGTACTTCATTGTGAGTTTTGTAGTTTTCAATATGAGGAATCATTGAAAGTCACTATTTTACTGTTTAATTGGATTTGAAAGTCACAACTTTGCAATACCTAATGCTTCGTACCTCATACACATTATCGAAGCTACTATAACCGCACGTTTTATTTTACTATGTAGGATCAGCTTTCTAATTAGTTGAATAGGTGTATTTTCAGATCGACAAAAATAACAAGTTGAGGCAATTGTTTTTGAAACCAGGTTTTAAAAGTTCTCAAAAGTGGTTTGAATATCGCTTCGAAAATGAGTCTTCTTCTATTTTATAATCAGGGCTGGAAATTATTGTTTTTTAAACGTTCTTCTAGCCATGATATCAAGTATAGTAACTGATGAGCACGGAGATGTTGATATGGTGACTTGATGATATTTATTCACATGGAGAGCAGATTAAGACAAGTATACCAGCGATCCAACTTTCTATGCGTGGCTTTCTAGAAACGCGAATGTTTAGAATACTTCAAGAAATTGATAAGCTGTCTGCAAATATAGGTAGCATGAAACAAACATGCAACTTAACGAACCTGCACATGACATAGTTGCTTTATTTCTTACATCAAAGCTGCGCTTGACATTGCCGACACAGTTATTAGGTTGTTCAAACGAAAAGAATCGGCTCAAAATGCTGGGATATGAGGAAAGCATCCTTTGTATGAATGAACATGTATATGTACATAGTCATGTGCCACTTCATTCACAAGACATATGCAACTACAGATAAATACAATAAAACATGCAATAATTTCATCGATAAGTGCAACAAGCTCAGATCGTTTCCGACTCAAACCTTGGAAACGAAGAGTAAGTGAGTACGATGTAATTGCTGAGATTTCATTTATCATATTAATTCAGAAGAAATAAAAATAATTGAAGGATTAAAATTTATTTAACTGCTGTATCTCAGGTAGATGACAGGTTAAGCTCCATGATATTTCTCCGTTTACTTCGTCTTATTGAAGAGAGTATTTGCACGAATTCAATTACAAACTATTTCATGAGTGTCATCATTAGTTCAGTATTTGACTTTACAATTCATAACCTATTGCTTTTTACGTAACAACTTCTTTCAACAAACTAGGAATCAAACATAATTTGTCAACGTTCCAGCAAAGTTAACGATATTGATCAATCAACAGACGAACTAAAGAAAGATTCACAAGAAAAACAAACCAAGTTTTGTAGATTCATTGATGCGTGCTGACTTTTTAACTTCCATCGTGAGGTAAAGAGTTCAACTTTGTAGATGAGAAATTTCCTAAAAGAATTCCTCTGAGGCTCAATATTAGTCACGATAATTTTTTGACGAGAAAATAGCAGGGATATCTATCAGCGCATTAGTACATGCCAACTCCAACGATGAGGTTATCGTCATCTTATGCCTGAAAGGTGTCTTTCACAAGAATTCCATCAATAATGTGAAACAATGAGCCCAAAATCTAATGTTTTTCACATTAATTGATGTGTGTATGAATTGGGATGTGTACCGTAAAGCCTGCAATCGACTGCTATGGCGGTCTATTATTCAATCCTATCTCTTGGGTGGCAGTCTATTGCAAGTGACATTCTGTTAGGGGATGGTGGTCTGATTTTCAACGGCTTCAAGTTATCAAGAAAAATCTTCTAAAAGGGTTGTATTTGCATGCATATTCCGTCTATGAAACTCTCAAATTACCAAATGCTTTTCTAAATACCCGATATATTATGAAATCATTCACATTTCGGCTTATTAGCATGACTTCGTATATTTTGCATATACTACATATTACATCGATATCCAATAAATTGATTATAGGTTTTTTTGATAATATTTATTAGGTCTAAGTTACTCGTTTACTAGTAAGAAAAGCTCAACACTTCAGCAGGATGACTCTACCTATAAGGAAAGCAAGATGAACAGCAGCACAATTAACATTAGGCTACAAGAACTTAATGATCTTTTTGAAGCTATTGCTGATGTTGAAGAAGTCAAAGACCCATGAAGACCCATGCTAATAACAGAACACATCACATATCGGACAGGCCCTACACAAACAAATATCTTGGTGCTCACTACTTTCATATAGGCCTACTGCCAAAATAAGGTAAGTGACGGTTTGTGACCGGTGGCGGTCCATTTTTCAAGCACTTGGTTAGGGTGGCGGTCTATTACAGATTTTACAGCATCCTATGTTATAATGGCACATGATGCATATTATGTCGGCTTAAAACATACAAAAACTGTTTTGAAAAGCACGGTTGGAGTAACATTTTTGAAAACAAAGTACGAAACTCGAGTATGATTAAGTTTCTCTATGCCCATGGAAGGACTCGTACTGATCTCCTTAAGGTCCATGCAGTGCATTCGAAGCATTTTCGAATCCTCATCCCCCATGTTTATTGGACTATCCAAAGGTGACGAAAATCGTGTCGAACGCCGAGCACATCGAATTGTGTGCCCAGAAGATGAGACATTTTGTAAATATGATGAAGCAACATTTAGAAATAGATGTGAGAGCAGATGCCGCAAACTTTTCCGTAATGCTGAAATTCACCACGCTCTTTCTCTTCATTAGAGGTATGCACTGCAGTCATCGGGAATTTACCTTCAACACGGCACGAAGTGTCGAATAAAGCATTTAAAACATGAAAATCAATGCAAAGCAGCATTGAGGAGCATCACTGGAGGCACAGTGACAGATTCATTTGCGTGTGGCATACGCGGACATAATCCTATGCTAGCCATTGTATGCAATGGTAGCATGCGATAGAGATTGACATAGATATTCGTCTCTCCTTGGCTTGTGTGATTGGTCAAGCGCTCGCATTGCACAAGCAGCTCTTGGGGCTGCTCATTAACTAAAATTCTACCGGCAGAATTTTAGTTAATGAACAGCCCCATTATCAGCGAGCACAGCAACTTCAACGGTCAGATTGCAGACAGCCTGTCAAGTGAAAAGTATGTATCTTTGACTCAATTTTCCTCCGTACACGCTTGCCGTTGGGATGAATTTCCAGCCCAATCCCAACCCAATCCCAATGAGAATTTCCATTGGGATCCCAATAGATCCCAATCCCAATAGCCAGCTTTAGAGCTAAAAACGCACGCAAATTGACCCCAAGCTGCATCGGGGCTTACCGCTTAGGCCTACCATATGTGACGCATTTTGAATTGACGAAGGCCACGGACGTAGGCCCAGGACTATATTGGCCTTAATAGTAATGGGGGATAATTGATTTTACAAAATTATGCATAATAGGCCTACTGTATAGCTAAATTTTGCACCGAGACTGCCTTCACATAAGAGCTTATAAGGGCCTACGTGTATAGCTGATATGTATGTACGAGCATTTGGTATTAACTGACACTTGGTATTAACTTGGTATTACACTTTTGGGTATTAATTAAGCCTATATCGGATAATATGATAAGCAGGTCGCCACACGGGTTCTTTTTGAAGCCATTGCTCCTGTGCAGTGTGACAGTGTTACAGCGTCATGCTATTACCCGCTTCAATCAATGCCTCATGTGCACGTGCAAAGCACGAGTCGAGGCACAAGAAGGCCTCCGAATATTTTTAGTGGCTTAAGTGAAGTTAAAGCCATAGAGTAGGGTTGAGGCTGACTGTGTCAATTTGTGTGAATCACACTAAGAGCTCTTAATGCTCGAATTCGAGAGAGGCAAGGTCAGACTGAAGACACAGCAAGATGAACTGCTCAGTGAAACCCGAAAGCATTTGTAACGTACTGACTAATGTCAACGATTACATGTATATTTTGTTGGAAGAAGGCTTATTGGGATCTATTGGGATTGGGGAGGATTTTTGGTAGCCCAACCCCAACCCAATCCCAATAGCTATTAGGATCCCAATTAGGATCCCAATCCCAACCTCAAGCCTGGTAATACATTCGTCAAATGGAAATATTATTCACACTGTTCGACTCTTCACTATCAAAATTTACTGACTGTGTACGTTTGATGTGCTGTCAATCTTCTGGTTCGACAGAATTCAGACTTGAATTTGCATTATGTTCAATTGAAAGTTTATCTTCTTGCCCCCGAGACTATGTTCTGGCCATGACCATTAGTACTGCAATATGTCATCTCTAGACCGATCTCTAGATTATCTCTTAATATATTGCTCTCATGTTCTCATGAGTTATCATTAGTTTAAATTTGGAAACCAAGTACAGAAGATGGCAATTGTTTTTATTGCCATTTTTATTTTTTTACAGCGTGTAAATTAAGTAGAAGACTCCCCAATCAGTCTTAAGTCGTGGATATAATTGAGAGTCAAAATTCAGACTGATCTTCGGCGTTCATCGCCTTCGGTGGTCGATTTTACAATAAATAACGTTCTATGAAATGGCCGTTCTATCGAAGGCGCTATACGCCGAAGATCAGTTTGAATTTTGACCCAAAATTATATCGACGACCAAAACTGATTGGGGAGTTTTTAACTAACTTTTTCGTAAATCATCATGATCTCCCGTCGTCTGGTCAATTATGAAGATAATTACCATCTTCTCTACTGGGCTTCCCAATCAAAACTAATGAGAAAAATGACTAGCCAAGGCCTATTCAATATTGTATTGTAGATTCTCTGCGAAATAAGTGATCGTCAGCCAGTTTACTTGACCACTTTTGATTTTTATTTAATTGTTAGCCAAACGGAGTTCTTCCACTGTCGGCGTAATTGCTGGACTAGCCTTGACTGCCTGCTCAGTCAAGCATGTTCGTTAGTGTTTGCAGCCTTTAATTCTTCAGACGTTGATTGTGCGCTAATCGGTTAGCATCTGTAATACGACTTGTTTTTCAAAAATGGCAATAACTTACATGAGACGCAGCGGTTGCCGGAAATTTAGGATTACATTCAACTGACTACTAACACGTACGGTAACATCGTAATGAACCGTTTACACTAATTCCACACTTTTAGAAAGGTGATGCTCATTCTTCAGTCCGTTGACTCAAAGATTGGTATATAATACATCTTATCTACTTCATTCTTCGAATAATTATGATGGGCTATAGACCAGTGCTTCTCAAGTGGGAAGCTTGCTCTTTTCGTGACTCCTCAATGGCTGTGATTGTTGTTAGTCGCATAGACCTGCTGCAGCTTCTGATTTCAAGAACTACGCAATCGCCTAGGGGTAAGGAGGGGCTTTGAAAATGATTACGGACGATTATGAGGTGGGGGCTTGAAGCAGCTAACACGTAATCGTTGGGAGAAAAAATGATTATTTGTTCTTTGTTAATTCTCCATCAACAACAGTTTCCTTATTACAGGTCCAGTGCCTTATAATGCGCATAGTGTAAACATGTCTTTTTGAACTAAAAAGCAAATATTTATTTTGTCAACATTGCACACAGCAGCAATCACATGCTTGTTTGCCGAAAATGCAGAATTATATCTCATTGTTTGGTTTAGAAAAAAGCTTTCGTGTCAATCCTAAAACTATGCGTACTGTTAACCAGCAGTCGTTATGAGAAAGAGAATTTTCCACTTTCTCCATAGCGCTGCCCATATCACAATGAGATCTTACGCTTTTAAGGTTTCAGATTCAACACTGTTTTGCTGTTAGCTATTGCGATATCAAACTTTCTTTTTACTGTTTCAGAACTAGTAGCTCTTTTAGACATGAAATCACTTTTGTTAGTATTCGATGTCTACGATTACGGTTTCTGATATGATGTTATTCGATAGCTTTTATTTTTCTATTGAATTGATACTTATATATTTTTTGTGTGCACTGTACCAATATCCTGTATTATTGTGATTTTCAATTTGAGAATGAGAATATAAACGTTTATTATTATTATGTTTCCGACATCTTTATTTCGCTCTCAATTCCAACTGTTGTCTCGCCAAAAAACATTTTTAATTGTATGAAATCTACAAATGTTTCCAATTCACGGATGTTGCACGAATTCCTTTCCTACACTATTATGCGTGCGAATGCAAATTTAATTTATTTGTGTGAAAGGTAACAAGGTACTGGGGGACAAGGGACAAGGTAACTGCAGAATATTGAAAGGATATTGCGTGTCACGTAAATCTCAACTACACCCTAACACAAAGACCTACTGGCCATTCATATGCTGTATATTATGAGGCTTAGGAACACGCCTAGAGATTGTAATCGCAACTAAAATAGCGGTGAGAATCGATCTTCTATGAGGGTTGGAGGCTAGACCGGCGATTACATAATCGTTGTCGATTAGGGAGGGAGTTTCAACAGCGATTGAGGGACCGTTTAATTGGGGAGGGGGTTCAAAATCAGTAAGAAGGCGATTGGGTAGTTCTTGAACGACCCCCTCATATCTGTGGCTTTGTAACACGCAGCCAATCAATATAGACATAAATTAATAATCAGATACCTTTCTTAAGCAGCAAGTCTCGCGAAGCAACCTGCTAGTACTACTTGCATTATGTTTATTTGAGTGCTTACATCAATCTTTAGAGATACTATAGTGTCCTAATGTTTTGGCATCGATTTAAGCAAGTTAACCATCAAGAGGTCCACCGGACCCCCTCAGATCTCCGAGGATTAAATGCATTAGAGCAATGGAAACTGAACGAGTGGTTTTTCATTTTCTTCTACTGTCTGCTCTTGAAGTTGGCTAGATATTTGTCGATTCCGTCGTTTTTATGAAAATCTGCGTTACTGCAAATTATCGTTCAAACCTATATTTAGCCTCAAAGTATTGTTATCTAAAACTATCAATGCGAATGTCTTCATGAACTGATGTTAGAAGCGTTGGCAAATAGTTAAATATAAAATCAATCCATAATTGAATAATAATAAGAAGCGAAGTATCCCTGTCAGAAAGGTTGAAGCGTCTATCTGCTTTCAGAGAAATGGATGTCTGTCATTAGTCTCAGATTAAATGACGTTTACATTTTTTTTCGTCACTTGTTAAACTAAATCAACAAAGATTTGAAAACCTCAAAATGTTTGTAATATCTCATCGAAGTTGATTTTTATCGATTTTCATGCTTCTTTAGCTTCTGCTTCAAATTTTCAAAAGAACTTTCCAATGATGATAATTAAATTTCATCTCAAGAATGATATGATGCCATGCTGATGCACGAAACCGTAATTAGACGATAAGAGGTCTTGAGTAATTACAGATTGACTGTCCTCACGTAAACTCGACAGATGAGTTACTTTGCCATTACACACACGATATCTCTGCTGCAGCAAGTGTGCATGAGAAATACATCATCTTCGAAAATGTTCAATTCCTGTACTTAAAATTATATGCTCACTATATTGCGGCACCTGTTTTAGATGTAGTTCACAAATCACATAACACCAGTTGTCATATAATAATTCATCCACTTTGCATCCAGTACACAGGCGATGAATAGATATGATGATGACTTTCTTTACTTTCGAAGCTTCTCGGCCAGACCTGAAAACGGGTCATCGTCAGTGACCCGAGTGAGCCAATGACCCATGACCCATGATCCGTATTTTTAGTTACTGAATCAACACCGAATTCAAACATAAATTAATGTATGTTTACATCTCATGATCATTCCAGCTTAATATGCACGTACGTTTATATAAAGAATAAATTAAGAGAGAAATAACCTCGGAAATATAATTGCTCATGAAAACATGATCGCTGATCTGATCCAAATTATCCCAGGAAGAGAAAAATGATGATATTTTCAAACATACGTATGTCATGTTATGCGCTTTGGAAGAGCAGAATATAACATTAATGCATGTACAGCAATTAGAGTTAACGCAATTTTCAAATCTTCATGTCATTGCCTGAAAACTCTCACACAAGTATGGTATGGTAGTAGGAAATAAATTCGAGTTTCTGCAAAATTCAAAGGCGACGGAGATCGCCTCCACCGCTTCCGGACTCATTAGAAACTCCATCTTAACGATATTATATATGCATTAAATGCAGAATGTTTTTCGGATTCAGATTTACAACCTTGGAAAATAAACACGGAGCGTGCCGCAGAACTTAGAGCAGGAAATTCCTGTATCCTGTTGCACCAGCATTGAAAAACATTTAGTTGGTCATTCATTTTAAAAAGTGGGTCAGCAATGGTCACAGGGGTGACTCTTGACCCGGCAACCTGTTGTTTTCAGCTCTGTGCTCAGCATTTGAATGAAAACCTTGAGCAAAAGACTGTTTGAGCTAGCGCTAATTTCTAACCGTGTTTTGTAATCACTGATAGATATCATCATCACGGAACATCCGTCAAACCGTTGCAGCAATTACTTTGTGTAGGATAAATCTGGTGATTCGAATTTCGATAAGAATTTCCCATTTTTGAATGGCTGTCATTCAATCAAAATGATTATCATTGAAACTTTTGATAGCGTGTAGAAGCTACAAGGCGTTTATCTTCCCCTAAATTTTCTTTGATTCTTTCCATTCAATATCAGTTTCATTCGGTGAGTACCAATTCAATCATTTAAGATTTAAGCTTTTCAACTCAATGATAGGAATTCCTTCTCATAAATATCATTCAATCAAGGACTTAAGGAATTCATGTTAGAATGTTGCATAACTCCATTGATGCAATTTGGAGGACGTTTGAAAGGTTTGGGATTGAATGCGAGCGCTGTAGATTTATTACCAAACTTTCTAAATTTTGCTCAAGTAATTGCTCAATCTAAGAAATTGCTGCTATTACTGTTGAGAATAATTCCATTAACTGATTAATCAAGTGATTTCTTAACAGATTCAATGTCTGACAGCGAAAATTATGGACGTTCACATGAATTACGATTTGCGAAAACTTTCAACAAACTCTAATAGAGCTGATTGAAATGGCAGCTACTCAGGTCTGTTTCCATTTTCAACTGAGGATGCAGCTCAATATCTAATTTTTCTATTTATGGAACCGATTGTAATTGTAAAAAATTGTTTGTTATGTCATCAGAGGAGTAAGGGGTCGTTCAACTCACAATTTGCGAATCCAAGCGTTTTTAGAACTAGGGGCATACTCCCCTGAAATCGGTTCTTTTTGCCATATTCATCTTAGATTCACTTACATTTCTTAGGATGCGTTTACACGTGCAACTTGATGACACTTTTCGATCCATGATGAGTCAGAAAAGAATGGACAAAGAATAGAAAAATGCATTGATTT
Source organism: Prostheceraeus crozeri (assembly GCA_907163375.1). Taxonomy (NCBI): domain Eukaryota; kingdom Metazoa; phylum Platyhelminthes; order Polycladida; family Euryleptidae; genus Prostheceraeus; species Prostheceraeus crozeri. Next base: position 147,982 of record CAJQUW010001476.1, on the reverse strand, counting down.
CATCAGCTATTCATCGTATGAGTACCAGTAAAAGATGTCAGCTAAATTTGAAAAAGGAGCAACTTTTAGGTGTCATGTTTTGCTGACACTAGGATTTTCAGCTAATTAGATCAATACATTTCCCTTTATCATCATTCATTAAATTGCTATTGTCTGGACTCTTGTCTGGTGACGCACGAAGTACGATTATTGAAGGCAAGCCTTGCGTCCACTGTTTCTCTCTTCGTTGCTGACTCATCATGGATGGAAAAATGCTGACAATCAAGTTCCACGTGCAAACGCACCCTTACGGGCAAGGTATATCCTTCCTTATCACCGCAAGGCCCGGTGCAGGGTCCTGCGATCAACATCACCGAGTGCATTGTAAAAGTGATTTTGGACTCCATCAAGATAAATAAAACACCTGGTCCCTCTGAAGTGGTTGTGGAAATGATTCGTGCTGCAGGTACTAGTATGATTGAGTTGATTTCTAAACTCATCAACTTGACAATCAGCAATGGTAGAATTCCCGATGACTGGAATCTCTCGTTGATAGTGAATTCTTACAAAGGCAAAGGCGATGCACTTGACTATGGGAGTTACAGAGGCTTAAAGATGTTTGATCAAGTCCTGAAAATCGCCGAACACGTCCTTGTAAACATCATCCGCGAATCAGTCTGTATTGATGAAAGTCAATTTGGTTTCATGAAAGGACGAAGTACAACGGATGCGATATTCATCATCATGCAATTGCAGGAAAAATACATTGGCAAGATGAAAGATCTCTACGCTATGTCCGTTGACCTAGAAAAAGCTTTTGATAGGGTCCACAGGCGTGTGTAATGGGGGTCAATGCGGAAGCTAGAAGTTGACGAATGGATTACACGCATTTCTGTTGTCTAAGCGATGTACGAACACCTCAATGTCTGTACTGTGCTATGGCAAGGCAAGGAATGAGGAATTTGCAGTCAATGTTGGGCTGCATCAAAGCTCGGTTTTGAGACCGCTCCAATTTACAATCGTAATGGAGGCCATCTCACAGGACTTCCGACGAGGATGCCCAGAAGAAATGCTCTACACCGATGACCTTGTCATACTTCAGCTGATGCTAAAAACAGCTTTCGTCTCTCCTTGAAATTTATTGACCAGATTAAAATAGTTCATTAAAAGATATGTACAACCCCTACGCGTTTCAAGCGTTCGCAGCGTTCGCTCTTCCTCAGGGGGTAATTCGCTAAAACCGAATGGTTCTAGCGAATTTCGGATGGTTTTAGCGAATTACCCCCTGAGGAAGAGCGAACGCTTGAAGCGCATAGGGTTTGTACATATCTTTTAATGAACTATTTTAATCTGGTCAATAAATTTCAAGGAGAGACGAAAGCTGTTTATAGCATCAACTTAAGTATGAAGAACCTCCTGTTGGCGGCCTTCCTGTATCACCTTGTCATAATATTTGACTCCGTTATAGACTTAAAAGTCCGCTTCATTTGATGGGAGACAAATCTGGAGGCCAAAGACATGCTAGTCAACGTCGGCAAGAATACTCAGATGATGAGAAGTACTCATCAGTCGAAGTACCCAAGTCTCACAAAAGGACGAGGGAAAGTTCCCATGTGCTGTGTGCAGGCAGGGAGTTGGGCGGAACGCGATCAAGTGTTCAGACTGCAAGTCGTGGGTTCATAAGAGGTGTGTGAATTTGGGCGTCATACGAGAAGACCCAAATTTCAAGTGCCGGCGATGTACGGGGAGAGCTTCACGTGTCTCAAACAATGGTCAGTGAGATTATAATGTGCGAATAGTCCATTGAAGTAGTTGATGACCTCTGCTACCTCGGCGATAGAGTAGGTAATTCTGGAGGTTGTTGTGAGGCTATTACAGCTGGTGTGAGAAGCGCGTGGAAGAATTTCCACGACCTTCTGCCTGTCCTTACCAACAAGAATATCTCGCTGAAGCGCAGGGGTCAGGTATACAATGCCGGTATCAGGAGAATCTCTTGAATGCGTCGGAGACATGGCCCACAAAAGTTGATGACCTTACTCGCCTGGCAAGAAATGAGAACGCTATGAATGTGTTCCATCAAACTTAGTCAACGCCACTCCATGGGCGAACAGAGAGGCATGCTTCATCTACATGACCTGGAATCAGTCTTGCGCCAAAATCGCTTGCGCTGGTTTGGTCACCTGCAACGGATGCCTGACTGGAAGTGTCCAAAGAGAATCTTGAGTTATGGAGTGACTGGACCGAACATCAGAAGATCAGAGGTGGACAGAGGAAGAGATGGTGGCACAATGTCAAGATGGAGCATATATGTAAACTAGAGTACCCGGTTCTAATTTAGAAGTAACTTTGATTTTTCAAATAATGATGAAAGAATGAAGAAGTGAAGGTAGGGTAAAATGGTGTAATGCCGTACCCCTAAGCGCCGAAAGAGATTTCGTCTATAAAATGAATTTCTGTATCCAAACAAAGATATTCCTAAAATGATATGAATCTGGGCTTGTGGAATTGATTGTTTATTTTCGTCTGGAAAACATATTAATTTCACTGTGTATCTTTTTTCAAAAATCACCGAAAACGGCATCACCCACAGTGGCTGTGGTAATACCGTACACCATGAAATATTAAATAAAAAATTGTTTTAGTGTCATTTTGGTGGGGAAATCTATTGCGTAACGAATTATTCATTTAGTGTAAGAATTTGTAATGATCCTTATATTTTCACGTCTTGTAAAATCTTAATTTATAAAAGAAAAATCTTTTATAGCCTATCCCTAGCGCGAGAAAAGTTATCATTCGCAAAAATATCTCCAGTTGATCATACAAAGCGTCTATGACGAGTTATGAACCTAAAGTAAAGGATCCGACTATTTAAACTTGCAAGAAAGCCATTAATTCTTCTTAGGATGTCGCTTCTTTTTTATCAAAAACACCGGTATTACCCCCGTAGTTGGGGTAATACCGTACATTGTCACTTGTTGGGGGGGTATTACGGCACGTAGATTTATTTAGGACTATCTTCCTTTATTTCCTATCTCATTAACATAAACTTAGGCCTACATGTTTTCCAGTAGAGATATGCCTATTATTATTCTTGTTATGCATGTAATCAACTCGTACATGTATGAAATAGAAACGATTTTCATTTCCTCTTTCATATACTGCTACAAAAATGCAAAATTATAGGCATCACGAGAACATCTAAGAGACAGACTATTGTTAGGTCTACTTCAAATAAAGGTATTGTTGCTAACAATACTGTTAGTTTGTTGTGTCCCATGGAGCTGTACAGTATAACGTACAACTTCCCAAACTACGATAAAATGAAAAACGATTTGTTATATAAGAGTTGCGTTATATTACTAAAACGTATCTAAGAATGCTTAGCAAAATTAGACAAATAGTGTCCACTGTGTGTATTTGAATAAAATGCGACTAAAAAAGTTTTGCGTATAAAAACTATCATTAACTACGTGCGTAAAAGAATAAAATGTCTACATGCAAGACACACAAGAGCTTGTGCCGAAGCAATCTTCACATGCCCAGTTGCTGCAACGAACACATTGAAACCACTCTGAATTGGTATTTCTCCAGTTACTTCCACAGACACAACATCGCGTGTTCAGTGTTCTTGACGTCTGAGGTTCATCCTGGTTGGCATGATCAACTTCCTGACTTGACTGATCGGAAATATTTGCAGATTTGCTCTTCTTGGATTGCTCAGTCGAATTCAGAATCATAGACTTAAAACGTTTTCTATTTCCATTTTGCTGACTTGGCTTACCCACAGTTTTCTGAACAGTAAAGAAGTTAGCAAATTCTTTACTGGAGGAGACCTCGCGATTGGATGAGATGGCGCCGGGCTCCTCCACGGTAGAGCGTGGCGTGCGTAAAGAGATGTCAGGGTGGCTACGAAGGAAGCCTACAAACCAGTCATATCCAGCCATTCTCTTTTCTCTATTGAACTTGTGATTCAGTCCATTTTCCGTTGTGAAATCGTAGACAGCTGATCTGCAAAGAAAGAAACCCCCTAAATTTGTTTTCCTTAAACTCCTAACCAATTTTATGCCTTTTTCAAATGATGTGTTGGACTATCTCGTGCCTGTTAATAGATACATATCTTGGACAATTGTCCTTAACACGGGATCAAATTTTCTACAGCAACACGAACACAGAATTGAGGCTCTTTATACCTCAACACGATAATAACAAGATGATTTTTTAGAAAATGTGCAAGTACGCCAATTGCAGTAACCCAATTACATCAGTGAAATATTCATCCCTAAGCCTGAACGCCTAATGGGACCTGGGTAGGCTTAACATAAAACTTGTTACATTTTTGCCAATTGCGTCTAAAGACATTTTTGTCTCTGATTTTTGTGAGGTTTGATTCTTTTAAGTAGGCGAAGAGATTATCGATTTCACTTACTTTGCTCGTTGTACGGTAACTCCATAAAATAGGTGACCGAGCTGCTTGATTCTCTTGACCAATCCTTGTTCCATCTCCGGGTCCATAGCACATTTTCTTCCAAGTCTTGCTTTTGTCTTGATTCTTTGTCTTATTCGATCACACAGTGTGGTAAGAGGTATTCCGTAGACTTGACTCGCCTTTCTTTTACTCAAGGTTCCATCAATGACTGCCTGCATCGCGTGTTTAAGGTCCTCGGGACTCCACTCCCCCCTGTGTGTCTTTCTGAAATATTTTCGAGGCATAGGTAGCAATCCAAAATTAGATAAAGGAGAACTGACTTAGAAATTGAAACAGCCAGGCATGTCAACAGGCATGTAGGCCTAAACAAAGATAATGGACCTAAGGCTTGAAATGTGGAACCTTAAATAACATATATATGTGCTAAATGCATGTATACTTCATAAAACTGTAGATAATTATACTATTTAGATTTTGAAGCTTAAACCTAATATTTAGAATGTAGGAGTAGGATGTACACATTATTTTTTAGAACAGGACTGGCAACAACAATATGGGCAAAATTATCAATGCATGAACAGGAATAGCAGATATAGGCTATAGTATTCAAACAATACCCGGGGGTAATGCCGTACATTCAACTCGCAACTGTTCGATATTACCCCATAATACGTACGCCATTGCCCCAACTGGCTACTCTACTTTAAAGTTATTTTTGCACGAAACTGTCCAACATACTTTTATGGGAAAGTTCTATATTGTAAGTACATGATGCCATGGACCGCAGAACGGTAATTCGACGCACTTAGACTAATAAACCAATGCATCAACACTCACCGTAGTTGACCTCCTCATATATCGCCCGTAGACAAAATGAAGCGCGTGTGAGTTTGACAACAAACGCAGTTGGTGTAGTCGGGAAATGGAGAAACATGATTTGGTTTTGATTGTACAATCAAATTGCGTCGTACAGAAATGGGCTGGATAGCATACTTTGTTAGATATTGAGTGTTCGGTATTACCCAAGTGTACGGTATTACACCATTTTACCCTATGCATGTGTAAACTATTAGCTACGCGTCTGCCAGACTCGCCGTGATTAGCCAGTCTGTGTGTAACTCGTAAACAATTCCCTGTCTTCGCCCGGGTTGAATCAGAGAGATGGATTGCTTCTTTGTGGGTTGCATGCAGAGCAGTTCTGGCGCGCGTGAACGGCACATTGACAGATTCGTTGATTTGTCGATGACATCAACGAGCCATTGTTGATCATGTGTGGCTCGTGTTAGATTTTGGCCAATCGGTGTAATCTCGGTGACACTTCAGCGACTGCCCTGAAAGGCTGAGAGAGGAAGGAAGAGAAAACCACCAACAATTATACATGCAGAGATGGCAAATATGCATACATGAAATAAAGACTTAAGATAAGATGTAGCGTTTGGTCACTGACGCGTAGTGTACATGAATAAAACATGTTGGAGAATTTAACTAAAAATACATTCGGGGCACTGCCCCGAATGCCCCATTGGACGCTACGCCCCTGTTCAGATCTATCGTATTTACAAACTTTTCACCGAAAATTGTTAGATTTGCACCTTTGGAAAGTCAAATTTACGGCTATTTTAGCAACTACTTTTATTGTATGTTTGAATTTTGTCTCTTCGCAGACATTTTATTTGATAACTTTCTACGAAACGCATCGATCTTCAACATGAGTACTTCGGCTTTGTATTGTGTCGAAATCAAGTCGATGAATCATCATGATCTTTTATGCCACACATATCGAACAGAGTACTGGAAATTCAAATGTTGCGCAAATACTACTTTTACAGTTTGTTTTGTTGTGTTTCATAACTGTTCGAACATGGTTGTAAATCTCATGAAGCTGTAAGGGCACGCTAAATTTCCATAATCGTCGTTGTTGCAATAATACCTGACATGTGCATCCTTAGAATTTTTTCAGGAGAGGATGAAATCTGATTTGCATTTCCATTGCTTGTGTGGATATTTGGCATAACATTTTTGATTAATGCTCGATAAATGTGCAATATTGACAAACAACACCAAGAGGCAGATCTTTCGTAGTTAAATCCATCTCATAAGACAACTGAATCGTCGGAATATTGCACATGTCAGGTGTTGTACTTTCTCGAGAGACACTGTCTTTTGAGTTTACCTTATTCTCACAAATGACACATAACATTTAGATATGCAGCAGTTAGATTCTCAAACACGTATCATTTCGGTGGACAACCATGGTTGCAATTTTTGTGACAGAACACGTCGGGAAATTTTACTTTTGTCGAGAATATATATCGGCCTTTAAATACATGTAAGTGAGTGATAATTTCCTTCGACCTCAGTCAGCGCTGTTATTTATGTGATTAACCATTTTTTCTTTGAATTTGATGAGGCCGTTACTGAATCCACATGTATAATACAGAAGAAATGCCTTAACAAAAAGTCGAAAGGATGAAGAATTTCGCTTCAATGCCTCAAACGGCCATTGCGATATTGTCACAGCCGACCCATTATCTCCTTATCTTATCTCATCTAAACAAGGTATCTGTGATACTATTCTTCTTTAACATCATTCCGGGCTTCAGGGATCTTAAGAATTCATGCATAACTCCAGTAGGATCAAAGTGACACAATTTTCTACAATTTACGTTTCCATCATAAATCATAGTCGATTGATCGTTTCTAGGATTTTAAAATGTTCCATGGTTATTGCTACTCAGTGATTTTCAATCAAAGCAGCATTCGGAATATTTCAACAATAATGTGATAGTGAAGTAAATTCCCATCAATTTGCGTATATCACTCGCAATCTTTTCGAAAGTGTAAGTGTTTATAAGCGATCCCTGTAAAGATAGCAAAATGCTTTCATTAACAAATGTCACAAGCGAATGTTTCTGTGAATGATAATCCAATTCATTTATTGCCAAACATCATGATCGAAATTCATGTAACTGATGTAGATTTTCATGCACTTTGAATTCACCAAACGTGTGAACAAAGGAGATATTCGGTGATATACAGTGACACAAGTGAAAGGTGCACTCAGAATAAAATACTTCTTCTTTTCCGCATGAGACATTCCACATCTGTCGAGGTTTTGTTTCTCCTGTTACTATCTCGTAGGTTCGCAAAATGGAAACAAATTGCATAGGAAACTTATTTTTATCTCCTTTTGATTGACATACACAATACATGTCCAATTGTCCATTTAGTGGTCAAGTATCAATACAAAAGGTTTGTGTTTATAATCCAACTGAAAGCGGATTTATTTCACTCACTGAGCGCATATTAAAATCTTCAGCTCGAAGCTAAAGTTCATTTACTAATCGCGTTTTGGATTACAGCCGAAAGATCTTATTAGTGAAGATGTTGTAATCACGTTTACAAATATGAAGCTGTTTACACGTCTAGTGAAGACAACTCCGTGTATGAACTATAGATATTGCAAGACAATTTTAGGGAATTGAAGTTCCACTCGAACCTTTTCATGATGTCTTTCAATGTTTCTTTCCATGTCATTCTTTACGTAATATCTCACTTCATGCATGTAAAGTGTCAGAACTTCGTGTTCCGATATAGTTATAGAATTTTGCTTTACGGAAAGTTGAAGGATGGAATGACTTCCACTTGAAAGGACATTTATCAACTGAATCTTCCATGAAATATTTATTGATATCAACATATAAGTCAGATGCCCTATGGAATTGAAGATATCTAGATTAGAGGTGCGCGGTTGTTAAAAAATGTCTCAATCCTGCTTGAAAATATATTCGAGTGGAACCCGACACGACCCGAAGTTTGCCTGCAAACCCAAAATTCATTATAGTGCTATTAAACTTGCCTGAACTAAGATTTAGATCGAAGTTCTCCACCACGCGTTCTGGGACGTTTTACAAAAAACGTGGGAACCATTTGTAAATAGCACAGCCTCTTCAAAATGACCTACAAGAATATCAAAAAGTCACTATTTAAAAAAGTCGATGACAGAAAGAGTCAGGTACCACTCATGATTCATTAAATATTTCGACTACATACCTCATTCAATAATTGTGAGACGCACTTTTTGACAAAACGTGAGAGCCGCTTGTAAATGGCCTTCAAAATAGCCGCCGAATACACTCCAAAGGGTCATTTGAAAAAAAACTGAGTGCAATGAGTCCTCTGCACTCACAATTCTTTCGAATGCTGGCTGCCATATCTCATTCAAACTTTTTAAGAAATGTTTTTCACATATCGTGGGAACCGCTTGCATATGGTTCTTACATAAAAGCACTTAGGCCACCTAAATGGCCACCGCAGAATATAAAATGTCATTCTATAAGAAAAATCAGTGATGTAAAAAATTCTCCATCACACCAGTTGCCTTCAAATATTTATTCTCTCATCTTATCTGTGTATTCCAAGACTTTTTTAGAAAAGCCATTGCAAGAGTTTGCAAAGAGCATAATTTTTCAAAATGGCGGCCAAAAGAAAAACCAGGAAATCATTATCTGAAAAAATATCGATGACAACGACAATTTTCTACTAGAAATGCTTTCAAAGTTCAACTTCAGCAAATTAAAAATTAACATTGAAGTGCAAAGTGATTTTTCATCATTCCTTTCTTTCCTTTTTCAAACACTAATTTAATTTCAACTTCGTGATGTCAATTGTATGTTTTCTTAATTCCTCAAATAACCATTTCGAATAAGTCTTTCGATATAAATTTTATCTTAGAAAATAGGACATATTACTGTTATTACGATATATGCAACACCCAACATCATCGAGAATGAAATGGATGAAATAATTCGTTACTACAATATTACCACATTTTTCATGATTGGCTTCCGTTGGCCTTTTTGTTTAACAATCAATAATGTTGCGTTCAATTATTTTGACTAGCATATTTGGTTTGATGATGATCTCCTCCTGGTGTTTGGAATTTCCAAATCGTCTAGAACTAAGTGACAACTAACGAACTTCTGTGAAAGTCAAAAGGTTGAAAACTAATCAGACGAATGTTGATGAGACTATTAAAATATTTGACAGCAGTTTGACATTGATGCAGTTTACACACTGCATTTGAATGTGATCCGTGTCGCTACCCAATGTTTGCTTGTCTGATGGAAAAGTTGTGACCAAAATTTGTAGCGTTTGTTTTTTGGTTTCTTTTCTATAATGATATGCGTTGGAATGCATATGCAAAAATATTGTAAATAAGCAAAGTATGAGGTTACACATGATGTATAAGTTGTCAGGTTTGACCGTTCACACATGATTTTCAAATCCTACTTTGTAATCCATAGTTCTGTTTGCTTCCTAATATTCCGTAACAAGTGAAATGTTCCTTGTATTTGCTCGTCCTTTTAGAGAGACGAATATGCGAGGTTAATGGCAATTCTTCCACGGTCGAAAGGCATTGAGTTTATCGATAATTCAATGCGCCATATTTATCGCATGTACCCATTTTTAAGTCGCATGCGATCTTGCGTTGCAATATTCAAAATACCTGTTCATAATTCACTGAAAATGCTGACACAAAATTAGCAGCTTGTCAATGAATTATTTTTGGGGCAAATGATGTCTATCATAATGAAACTTATTCAGTCCTACAGAATTTCCTGTGATCTTTATATCAAGCTTTGATCATGAGATTATCAAGCAAGGGTGACGGAGGAAGGAATGCAACCTGGTCACGTTTTCTATTTGCATGTGACAATCCAGATTCACAACCCAATCTCTTACCACAAACCCCATTTCATGTCTTAATCCAGACTGGATTCCAAGTATTCATGCAGAATTTGCATAGGTCATGGTGATTTATGGACTTTTCGCTTTGCTTAAGTTTGTGAGACTAGAGTGGAACCATTTTTTATTATGGCGTGCTTCGATTCGAAGCAACTTTTACTTTATCAATTTCTCCTGTTCATGTATCTGGCCTCGGATTCCACAAATTATCAGTCGTTAATGAGAAATTCAAGTTTAAAGATGAAAGTGGTTCCTCTGGATGGTTCCGCTAACTTCGCACATGTTTTTGCACGAAGACCATTTTCACTTGACACCGTTCTGTGAACTGCAATGTCCTTGATGTAAATACTTTTTCTCGAAAGGATCTATGAAGTTGACAATAGCCATAAACCGATGCTACCATGCAAGTCCGCACGGCTTATCAGGATCTATTAAAAAAGACATTTTCTCAATTTACCGAAAATCGAAATGCGGCCTTTTATAAAAAAAGTGATGATAGGAAAGCATCTGTCAATATGAACTTAACAATCATGTTGAAAAGTGACATTTTGCGTAACCTGCGCAGTTTATCGAGTATTCCGAGATCAAAACTAGGATGATATCCATTCATTTTTACCTGTTACTTGTTTGCCGTTTCAGTTTCCTTGTTCAGGTTTTCGTTTCCATTTTCGTTGACAAAAACGAAAGGGATTTTGTTTTCGTTCTCGTCAAAGAGAAAAATACTAGTCAAAATATTGATTTGCATTTACAAATTTTATTACAGGAATGCTGAAAATTGCTGTTACGTTTATACTAATTATAACAAGAAGTAATTAAAAATTCAAAATCATTGTTATCAGCACTCAATTAGCATGATCCATCTTTGGATATAATTATGTTGTAATTAGTTTGTTTCAAGATAATCTATGCTGAACATTGAATTGAAATGAAGTTTGAATCTGTGTTATCAGAAGCTCTATTTTGTTCTTTAACGAAGAATTCTGGAAATCCTTTGATCAAGATTTGAATTCTTAGATATTTAAGCATGCTGCAATGATTTTACCATCAGTATGAGGATTCTGTTATAAGATACTGAGATGCGAAAGCAAGACGCGTGGATGGTAAGCTGTGGTCGGTGGGATAAATTCGTCTAAAGAATTCAATAATTCTTCAAGGGAACACTAAAACTCTCGGCATGTCGGTCAGAAAGAATATTCCAGCCCTCAGAAGTGAGTGAAGATTTCTCACAGTTTCATTTCTGCCCTCTAGGGATTCTCTACACGTGTCCCTCTATGACAGTCTATTAAAGACGTCTGTATTCCTAATTATGACACTCCTCCCTAGAAATCCCCAATGGTATACGTTCAATGTCTTCAGTTATTTTTTCTTTGTAAAATTTGAGCATGAGAAGGAATTCATATTGAAGCATCATAACTATGTTTTAATGGGATGCTTTAAGTCTTTTAATTTTCTCTTCTCATCGGAAATGGCAGAAATATCTTTTTTGTAATGCTATTCAGCATGCAGTAAAAGTAGTTGAGGGAAACCAGAGATGGACAGAAGGCATCACAAATGTAATGGAAATCATTTTCATTGCTGCTGAGTAATATTTAATTTTCTTCTGATTGGATTGAGAATTTCTCGCTAAATACCACGTATTAATTGTAGCAACACTTTTAGAAAAGAAAAATATCTTCCGATGCGATTCCGCATTCGTAATGCTTCTAACTTTTTCACGTCGAACTTTTTTTATCAACCCTTTCAGAATGAAGCAGTTCGTGTTCCAACAATGAAAACTCCAGCTTATCGAAAACTTTCTTAATTTTGTGTCCATAGATGCTAAAATGTATACACCAGATTTATTTGCTTTTATTTGTAAGGGTTTCAACAGCACATGAACATGTACAATTTTAGGTGAATTTTCATTGATTTTTGAACATCTATCTCCGTCGTAGACTTATTTCACAATCGATATTTGCATATTTGAGATAGTGATGACTAAATGAGTATTTGATAAAGGAAAATTGTTATCAAAAGTATGATAAACTTTCTGTAGAATAGTACAAGCTGACCAACAGCAAACGCCCACTGGTATTCCAAATTTTACTGAATATGCCTGTTGAATTTCAAAATACAATATCGCTAGTTATAGTAATAGTGCGTGTGCACTAAAAAGCGATCAAATTCAATTATGTTGGTTTTGAATGCGCGATTTTGATTTGATTTGATCACGATTTATTTAAAAAGGAATAGTGGCATTATGACAAAAGGCTTCAAGGCTACAAGATTTTATATCACATCTACTTGCTGTTCGAAGGAAGATGACGATTTCATCTGTATATATAATTTGTGGTCTAGAGAGAATCCAATCGTATGTTTTCCTCCAAAAATAGCAAGCGAAAGAGTCCTACATTTTCTATAGTCCTCGCCCCAGACAAATATGAAGTCAAAGTTGAAAAGCAGAAAAGTCGAAGACTCGGACAGTTAGAAACTTTCGATAGTTGTAGTGATTTTGCATCATGAAGCATATTTCAACATAGTAAATCTGTTCAGTTAAAGATTAATATGCTGAGCTCATTCATCTACAATATGAAAAAAAGACTGTAATTTTACGTACATAATGCTGATGCTTTTGGCATTGCCTAGTGTATGTGAAGACAGAGAGAAAGCTACAACATCTTTGGTAATCAATTCATGTAAATTTCATTTCCTCAACGAATCTACTCACATGGTTACATTTTCCTCCACTTACCCGGACATTATCATTATGTGAATCAAAAACTTCTTCGGGTAGTGATGTAAGCATGATATTAAATTATCAGAATTTTCTCCTGGCAGAGCAAAGGGGTGGTCCACAATATAAGATGCAAGATTTGTAGCAAACATTAGCCTATATTTATGAGACTGGTAGCATGATCAAAACAAGAATTCTCGAGGACATGAATACAAATTATAAAACCAGTCATGTCGTTATCATGCTGATACTGAACACAAGGGTCTTATTGACATTACTTGGACATTACTACACCAATAACTCTGGCAAAAGGAGAACTATGGAAGCCATGTACATCAGACAGTTTTCCTATCATCAACTGATGAACGACTGCTCGGGAATGACTCTTTAAGGATTTTTTCATTAATCTCATTTGTTATTTACTTTTTTCTACTTATGGAAGAACTTCATCTTAAGTAGCATGAAGATGCTTGATTTCTACTTTTAACATTCTATTTATGTCTGTCTGAAGTTCAGCTTCTGTGTCACGGGTATGGTTACGTGTCACTGATTTTTCTTGATTGTGCTCTTGCATTGTGGAATTCATCTTGGCTTCATTCACCTGCCATTGACAAAGTCATAAAGCGAAAATTCTGGTGATTTTATATTATGCCTGCATGATTCACATGAATCTACTTATCTGGCCAAGTGTGTGAAGTTAGTGGAACCAGCGAAGCCAATTAGTTTCGCAGATAGCCGAATTAAATCAATTTTATCTTGTCACTGCCTGATCCAATTTGTTGCGCTTATCATAAATGTATTCTTCAATTTTCATAACAACGCACCTTTGAGTGCATTGAGAGCTACATTTTGAGTGCTTTGATTAAAAACTGACTCTGCTAGCTTCACAATCTGATTGCTAAACAAAGTAGAATTCGGATTTCCGGTTAAAACTGTACTGTTATGAAAATGAAGAATGTTTTTTCGATCAGTGCAACAAATTGTATCAGGTAATGGCAGAATAAATTGATCTGTTGCACCTGTCAGCTAGACTAAGAAATTGGTTCCGCTAACTTCATAGGGGAGCCGCTTTTATCTTTAAACTTGAATTTCTCAAATAGACTACGAATTTGTGGATATTGAGCCCATATTCGTAATCAGGAGGCTGAAATGGATATAGCAGAAGTTGCTTCGAATAGAATCACGCTGTATAGATGTATAGATGTATAGACGTATATATTTGTCAAATTACAATGGAAATCAAGTTGCTGCATTTTACACGGTTTTTGCATTTCACAGAAAGTAATGCATAAAAAGGAAAATTTCATTATCATACATGCAAATCATAAGTCAACATGGGCATTGTTAGATAAGGTTACGGTAAAAGGGAAAAAAGAGTTGCGTCGGCGTGAAGTTCGGATAGGAGGCATCTTGAATCTACCAGATCGTTGTTTTGGCGGGAAAAGGTCATGGAGGATGTGGTCTGAATTGTTTGAAATCGTATTGAGCAGTTGTATGGCTTTCATCACTCGTCTTTGTCGAAGATTCGGGAAGTCAATACAATTGCAACTGTCATCGCAAATCAGCTGTATTTTGTATTCTCTCCAGGGCAGCCTCTTCTGACCTATTGAGACCAACCATCAGAGGGGAGCAATACTCCAGCACAGACAAAATTAACCCGCTGTAAATGCGCTTCAAGGCGACGCTATCTAGGTATGGCTTTAACGTGCGTAGAGCGTACATTCGTTGTGATGAGATCTTGGTAACATGCTTGATGTGATAACTCCATGTTAGATCTGAAGACAGAAACACTCCAAGGATCTTCAAGGTATCAACGAAGTTGATATTCGGAGAAACCGGTGGGGCGCACTTCTTGGGAATCCAGAGAATATTTGATTTCTGATGATTCAACTTCAATCCGACGGTGGCGGCCCAGGAAATCATATTTTGATGCTCGTCCAGAACAGCGGAGTCAGCTGAGTGAAAGATGGGTATCACGAAAGTACAATCGTCAACGTATTTGATGATAATGTTCCTGCTATTTCCGTTAGCTTCATACGCTTCCCCCCCCTCACGATATGGTATGTTTCCTTATGAACACAGAGATCAGATAATGTATGAGAAAATATCCTTAGTTAGAACTAACTAACAACATGGATGCTGTCCATAAATTATCAGACCTATCTATGGTCATTTGATGAACTGAAATTTTGTTTTCTTGTTTGCGACTCGACACACCTCGTTTCCATGAGAAATTGGTAACTAGTATATGCTGAGTTTTTACTCTAAACCACCCTAAATCCTATAAACACACTTGCAGGGAAAAAAGAAGCACTTTCATGCTCTCTAAGAGCTTCATTTGAGTTGACGCTAATGCGCTTGCCTAATCGCTCTCTAATGAGCCACATCTCAATAAGTAGTTTTGATTGTGAGGTAGTTGAAGTAGTTTTAGATCACATTGTTGTATGTGAGTACAACTGGTGATTGATTACCACCTCCTACGTCACGCCGGCAGAGGACTCTGAAAATTTGCAACATGTTATCGAAGCCAAAATTCATTAGAATGCACACGTAAATCTTTTAAGGTTATTATTAATTTAAGGTAACTATTTGAAAAAATAAAAAAAATCACAATTCTTTGAGCGGAAAATTAATGCTTTAAGATATATTTTCGAAACATCCCTAGTCTAGACTATGTCTTAACGTCCCTAGTCTAACATGTCTTAACCTGTCTGAAGTCTATGAGATAATAACTGAGTCAAGGTTGGAGAACGGGTGAGCTTCATATATCTTTGCACTTTCATGTGATTATTATTAATCCTTGCTTTTTGTAAGAGGCTCATATCAAACAATGGAAGGTTCTTTCACCTTCGCGACGTCCGAAGAGACTCATATTTCTATTGTATTCAATACAATCGGTCTTTAGTGCTGATTCTTTGTCTTGACTAATAAAAGCCTTGATGTCGTCAATGTTAATGAAGTGATCACATAGATGATTAACGATAGGCTTCCATGAAATACTGATCTGTTCTCACATTTCATCAGCACAATCTAAAAGCGACCGCTTGTCCTGTTCGCATACTGAGATGAGTGAAATTTGAACTTATTAATATTCGATGATACAACATACTAATATTCTATACAGCTTTTCATGCAACAGAATTATATTTTTCAATTTTGATGAACTCAAAATCATAAGGATGGCACTTTATTGTGCGAGAGCTTTTGAGTTGGTGCACATATCTACAGGCATCAGTAAACGGTTGGAAGCAATTATATATTCAATTTCAGATGGTGCGATCTTTAATTTTATGTTTGAAATGCTTAACTACCGTAGTACTTCAATTCACGATGAATGCTCCTGATATCTTCTTGCAAACATTACGAGTAGTCAATACGAGTCATCACGAGTCAACAATTACGTGCTTTCATCATTCAGGATCAGTTTAAGTTGCCAATCTAATTAAAACTAGTGCAATGATCGCGGCAAGTGAATTAAGCGTATATTAAGAAAAAAATTTTGAAAAGATTACAAATTTAATTTTGAAAAGAAAAACAACTCGTTTAATGGATAAAAAGGATTTCCGAACAGTGTGATCACATGTCACGAAAGTTTGTGACGCCTAATTAAACACCAGGTGCTGAATATAAGCCGACTGTACTATACAAAGGACAATATGGAAACATGCGAAATTTTAAGGCCATACACGCTCATCTGAATGTTCATCAATATAACCTGCATTTGATATTTTCTTTAAAAATGAGGAGGAGGAGGACGTCAATGGATTTATCTCCTTAAGCAATGCCTGTCTATCGATCATTAGTCGATGTAAGAAAGGATTTCACATATGACATAGAGGATGAATGAGAACCTTGTCTGTTATGTGCACATCATTTACGTATTGATCCAGCAACTAGCATTACAATTTTATCATTCTGTCGTCTTATTTTCAGGTTAACTCCGTATGGCTTACAGTCGCCTTCTCCGCTGACCGTTACTTCGTCATTTGTCACCCATTTGCTGCTGAACGGTTTTGTTCCAGAGGCTTGGCGATCGTGGTCATCTTCTTCCTATTTTTCCTTTGCGTTGGGTACAATCTTCCACGGTTCTTCGAGAACGAACTTCTCAATATTCAACTTGCTCCGAACTACACTGAGCTGAACTTTAACGGCACGTTTCCTGTGGACACTCAGTGGACAAATTGGCCGAACAATATACTGTGGTACCATGTAGCCCCGTTTGGAGCCAGCAAATCTTTCCGACAAGGTTATCACCTCGTCTCATGGATGATTTTTGTAGTATTAGCGCCATTTATTGCCCTTGCTGTGATGAACTCATTTCTTATTCGTGAAGTACGCCGATCTTACCGACGCGGACGCGCCATTAACGCTACGGAACGACGTCGTAATGATACTAATGTGATGTTGATTAGTGTCATCATTTTATTTTTCATCTGTCAAGTACCGGCTGCTATTAACCATGTCATGTGGGGATTCCTCATGGATTCAACACAAGATATTCCTCGATTTCTAATCAACGAAATAGGAAATTTCCTCGTCATCTTAAATTCTGCTATTAACATTATCCCATATTATCTATTCGGAAGAAAGTTTCGACAAGAATTCATCGGACTGTTCTGCCCATGTAAAGCAGTGGGAGCAGCTAGATTGCATCTCTCTCTGAACTCGATGGATAGTCATGCAGTTCAAATGCAGAGAACGACTGGTGGTCAGTCATTTATGACTTCAGTAGATGGTAAGAGACTGTTAAAGACTGGTAGACGTAGCAAAGATGCACAACCAGGAGGACGCAATGGAGGTGGTATTTGGGACAGCTCTGATGGTTTATCAAGAATTTCAAAAACTCAAGAACACAGACGAAGTAGGAATGGCAATACTTGTACAATTCAGATGCAAACTTTGAGAATCAAGGACACTGACGACGACACCGTGAAAAATTCCTCAGACTCTTCTACAGGATGTCCCTTGCCAGATCCGTCTGCTAGCACCAGTCGCGACTTACCATGAACTTTGAATAGTAAATATTTGAAACTGATTCTATTTATTCGATGTAATAAAAAAACCAGGTATGTCAAAAGTGCATTGGAATTAAGAGACATATACTAATGAATTCTATGCGTGCCATTTGTCTTTCTTCCAAATATTCAGAGATATTCTGTTTACACTGAGGATGTACTGGAAAATCTATCCGACCGGAACTTTGACAATTTGTTAAACACGAAAGTTTCTTAATCTATAATGATAAATGCCGCTTTTTTCAACATGTTTCGATTAACTACCTTTTCACGTTCAGAATTGACATATTTAAATTCATTGGTTATCAACAAACGTCAGAGTAACCTCCATGGCATATTGACTAGGCCGCATATGGTAGATCTTATTCGCCATTGCATGAAAGCGATTTCCTTATCTTCATTTGCTATTTTGACCAGCAAATCACGCAAAACATGGCTCGTACGAAATACTCATGACAAAACTATCCAATTGTAAGCTTCAAATTAAAATAACAGGAACACGTTTAGCAACATATTTAATCAATGGTTCTGCTAAAATTTCAGTCATTTCATTATCCAGATAAGATTTTAACAGAAACACTGAGTTTCGATGCTGTTGAGAACGTTCTTGCTATCAAATATTTAGTTCAAGGCTGTAACCACAGAATTGGATGTTTAACTCTTTCAGTTTACTACAAGTGAAGAATAATGCAAAAGAATGGCACACGTTGGAAATTAGTAAGTGGGCAAAAAAAGTAATTCCTAATACCCTACAGAGATAGGAAAAAATCTTGCGTCGGTTGCGGATTTCTGTAATTTCCATCTCAGTGCTTTGATTGTCAAGATTCCTTCAGATTCGAGGAATTTAGATCATTCCGCACACCTTTTTTCCCACAATATTGATTCTTCCTCTCATTATTAAAGAAGATGACACCTGATAATTTTACCAGCCTATTCTCGGCATTCCTCACTGCATACACTGAATGTAGCCAGACAGCGATGTGTGTTTTGTGTGTCCGGAGTGACATTACAACACTCACTCGCTGCTGTCCAGAAGCCGGCTGACTGCTCATTGTTTGAGTGGCGTGTGCCATTTCCAATGGTGTGCTAAAGCGAGTTATCCCTTCTAGGAAAGCTGAAAGAGCTCAACCAGTTGTCCAATTTTGTGGCTGTGAGAGTTGCATCAAAGCAGTTTCAGGACGGTTTTATAAGAAGACCTTTTGACAAGGTGCCAAATAAATTGTTGTCACTAGCAAATAGAACTATAAATAGCGCGAAGCTTTGAATTGCGGTATGATGAGGTATAAATACATGGTCTACATGCAGAAATCGAGACCCATAAGTGCTCGTTGCGTTGACGAATGGTAAATGTAGAATAGCTCACTATCAATCCGCATTGATGGTTAAGGTTCTCTGAGTTTCATGACACTGATTTTGTTTTCGCTGTTTTTATTTCAATCACAAAAGAAAATGGTATACGCAATATTTGCTAGTCGCAGCATTGAAATATGCAAGTGTATGAATGAAATCTCAGGTGTATGTGATAAGGGTTCTTTTGCTCCTTACTACCTCATAGTTTACTATCCAGTTCCGGCCGGATCCAATTTCGGTGCTCCGCTAGCTTTAACTTTATTCGACGCAAGATTGATTAGGAATTAATTGGAACCATCTATTTTGCATCCTGTAACTTGGTATCACGTTATGCTTTATTATGTTTTGATTTTTTAAATGTCATTCATTATTTTCTCCATTTTTGCCACAAAGAGAGCGTTGTCCCTTCTAATACCAGCCCTTGTATTAAGATGCTCTGTCATTTTAATTTTTGCCAATCGTTCGTGAGTAATTCTGACAAATTGTGAGTTAACTATGCTGAGAATGTGTCTTTATTTACGAAGTCATGCTATATGATTAAAAAAAACTAAAAAATGTAATTTGTAATTTTCGAGTAAAAGCAGTATTGGAAACCGTCAAATGCTTTCTATGACTCTACGGATCCAGGGTAATAGAACAACTAAATAGCAAAGGAAATCAATTGTCGATGAAGCATCTATCTGTTCAAGTCAGTCATTCACTTAGAGAGCAGATCGTAGGTGGAACGATTTCATTGAAAAGTAGGGATATTTTGATTTTTAGTTGCTGGAGGGATTTATTAGCCAGATGGTAGGCCTATAAGCAAAAAGAACACTCATAAGACGAGCGCTTTCGGATGGTTACCGACCACTATAAATAATCACACGCTTTGTCGAATCATTTCTAGGTCACGATCATAGAGTATGGATATATAGGTAGAGTGTCGACTCAAAAGTATCTGTATACACTGAAAATTTTTAAATGAAAAGATTCAGTTTCTTGCGGAGACTACGTTCCCGTGGTCCAAAAAATTATTTGAGCAGTTTTAAAAAAGTCAAAATTTTGCAAATTTATATACTACCGACATGGAAGCCTCTTTATAAGTAGTATGAAACAAGTTGGATATCAATAGTAATAATAATAATAAGCATCCTAACTAAGCGGAAATTATGCTAATTTGTATGGGAATTTCATGAGCCGCATTATAATAGAAGTCTTCATGAAAAACTCGAGATTTTATTCGTGCTCAAGTTTTATTTCAATTTTTATGATTCACTGAATTCATGTTTCATTTCTTGAATCTTAATAGTGATGTGGACCCATTTATTTCCTTGAAAATTGATTGAATTCATTGTCCTTGACTTGTCATTTTCTATGCCAGTGGCAGGTTGCTTATGATATGATCTCGCTTGAGAAGATTCTCTTGAGCTTCAGCAGGAAAGCAATAGCAGGTCGAGGCTGATTCGAGGAAAAAATGCTTCCTTTGATCGATGAATTGAAAATATGCCACAATAAGTTACGGAGAAATGTTTTTCCAAAAAGTCACGACGTTTCGGAAGACACTGCTTCCCTTCTCAAGTGAAATTAAAAAAAAACATTTCTCCGTAACTTATTGTGGCATATTTTCAATTCAATAGCATGTCATCGAGTTGCTAATTAAACAAACATTGCCTCTCCAAGGCTGTCATGACACGGATAAAGTAATATAATTTCCTTCTGTATTATACTATCATGATCAGTCAATTCCGCTGTAATTTCTTCAAAACTGCAAAAATTTGCATATCTCACATTTGGTGACAATACCACCTGTATCCCCCTCGAGTTCATTTACTAAAATCGAAAGTGTATGCATATTGGGGATTTAATAAATGCGGGGTTACCACTCTACCTAATATACTTACTATACGGTCACGATAAATGCTGCTTATGATACATGATTCGTACGATGCATGAGAGAAGCCAACTGGGACAGCCTCAACAGCATCTGATTAGCACAAATACTTGCATGTTTTCTAATAATAATAGTCTGATTTATTGATTTTTGCATGTTCATAAGTGTAAATGGAAAGGAATATTCAGGACCGGCCCGCGCCCGTTTCTGTCAAGTCCGGTCCACTCACAATGTAGTGATTGTGATCACTCACTGCAGTGATCATCGATTCATCAACCAAATCCGACACATACTTTAGCACTATTCAATGCATTTTGCCTTTGAATGAATGCAATATTAATGGGTTCCTCGTAAAATTTAGGATTATCCTCTTTTATTTTCGGTGAAGAAGCAATAGAAAATCTTGAAAAATAAGGGCACCAAATATTTTGCGATATCAGTCACCGTCTTAGTATCAGATAGCAGAATGATTCTCTGTTTCCTATCAACAGCCGTCTAACATATTATATTCAGTAGGCCTATACTTAGACGAAATTTTCACATAGGAACGCCCTTAAAGATACATGAACACCTTCAGAATTCCTTTCCAGGTGATAATGATATTAATAGTACTGAAGAAATGCGGCACCATCCAGGGTAGTGCATGTCAAAAGGTTGACAATGAGATCAAGCGGACCGAGTGATTGTTAATGCTGATTTGATGGCAGCGTAGATAGACTACTAGAGATTAAGCCTAAGTCGATGGTGATTGTTAATAGATGGTATAGCTGTTATTGATGGTGATTGGTCAACTGCCTTTCTATCGTTTTTTACACCTTCGCAGTCAGATATTTAGCAATTGATGCTTTAGTGGAAAAAGCGGACTTTACTTCTGTATTCACGAGTGACAGACAAGTTCATAACTTTGTGAACGCCTTCTTGTTCACGTTTTCACAGGCGTTATAATGAATGCCAGTCAAACCATGCATTCAAATCAATCTCAATTACAATGTCCCACTCCGTTCACATGCCACTCGTTTATCTTAAGACTTATTAAAATATCGTTCTAATGAAACTTGCAACCTTTATTAAATCTGAAATTAGGTAGCACATTGACAGAAAGTCACCTTTACATAACTGGCCGATATTGAAAGATTATGGTGACTTCTGAAGTCCTTATAAAAACAGAAATACGCTGATATTCTCTACATAGAATAAAATTAGTCAAAATTATTTGCGCTGCAGATAGTGCAACCTATCAAATTCAAATGAGCAATGTAAATGTAGGCCCTACACTTTTTGAGACTTTGCTGAGTGCACAATTTTACATTCAGTTAATGTAGCTATGAGATGATTTAGTGTCTTACACAGATCACTATTTAAGTAATAGACAATATACCGGGTAAGCGAAAGCATACGAATTTCTCTGATTGCCCTTTAATTTATTCAAAGTATACTCCATAGAAATGGAAGGAAGAACGCTGACTATGGTAGATTCTGACAGCAGTCTGAATCGTGCAGAACAGGGGCAAGAAGCAAACTACGATGAATGAAATCTATGGTGAATACCGCCTTCTTTGATGTCGATGACACATTCTCTTGCTCTAATTATTAAAGTATTTAAGTTAATATCATAAATACAGAGGAGAAAGTGGAAGAAGTTTTGATTCAATGATTAAAGAGAATTTACCATCATCCATCAGTGTCTAGGTCGGTAAAGAATAACTACACTAACTATACTCATTGAATCGTGTCGTAAACATATTTTTGTTTCACTATGCAATTTATCATTGATTAATTTACCTATCTCCTCTTAACTAATGATGAAAACTGACAGTGACTTCATTCTTATAAAAAAATCCGTTAAAACTTTGTCGTAGGCCTATTTACCTGACGGCAATCGAGAAGTTAACAGGTGCCCATCAATTTTTTAAAGCGATTAGTTTCTTCAAGAAGAACATGATCATGGAAATGAGACTCAGATGTTTCATTAAAAATTCGAAAAGAGCGAGCTTGGCTCTGTAGAATATATTCAATTTTCAAATCTATAAATTTGATGGTGACATTGATGATGAAATCGCGGACCAAAGGACCGAAAATGCTATTTTGTGAATTTCACACAATAAAACGTACTTAGGCCTACTTGCAGTAACGCTCAGCATTTGCACTTGCTTATTCACGGTAGCTATACATTTGCTTTTTATTGGGGAGAGGTTTCATGATATTAGTAGAAATAGTACACATATTGAGGATTTAATTGCAAGTTGGGGTTTAACTCCAACCGCCTTTGTGCATCGCGCAAATGTGTGAGTCATGAGAAGGATCGTTCATAATTATTCTACATGTGTACTAATGCATGTACATGAAAACTGCGAGTCGCAACACAATCAATTCTGAGTATTAAAATAAGAAAATGCTCTATTGATTTTTCTATAAAATGTGCGCTGAAAGCAAAGATAGGATTTTACATAAAGCAGAAAAGTAGCCAAATATCGCACTCAATATCAGCGGATACTTGAAATCTGTTTTCTATGAATTTCTTCGACTCAATATATCAAATATCATATCAATTAATAAACGAATGAACAATAGAGTTCCCGTGCTGGCTACATATGGGCATATCTGGATATTTGCCCATGATTAACATAAAGCTGTTTGCATAGTCAATATACCACTTGTCTTGTTATTTTATGCAATAAGCTATTTTACAATTTCTGTGCTTCAAAAACAAACAGAACCATTTATGCTTTATGATATCCGCCAGTTTAACGATGAATTATGTGAATATTATACAAGGATCTCAAATCAATCGCAGTATTTGAATTATATATGGTATAATATAGAAAGCGACTCATAACACTGAATTTATATAATTTACACGCGGCACATGGCTTACAAATATGACTCCTGTATCATTATGACTCAATGCTATGTTTTAATTACATGTGTTGTCAAATGGGATTCGCCTAAATATACGCGTAGACTATATGGGCTACATACATTACTCAGCGCGTTGCTTTTGTTTTCATTTCGTGTCACTTCATTTCTTGCTTATAATCTAACTATACTAGGCAATATGTGAATGTCGCAAACTAATGGTTCTGCTCTTAATGTAGTAATTATGACTGTTTATGCTGGGTCTAGCAAGCAAAACACTCAAAAATGTTGTCTCTGTCAATTGCTTTCTCTTTTTCGCCTTGCATCTCCCAAATGACAATAATTCGATGAATTATACCCATTTTGCAAATAGAATAAAAATACTAAAAGATTCAATTCTGTTGGAAGATATCTTCATTCAAGCTTCCTATTTCACAGTTTGAATCTAAGTTGCACTATAGTTTCCCAAAAATTCTTGATTATTAGAAATTTTAAGAGACGTTTCCGTCATGCTAAAATATTTGTGACAAGGCAAATTCAAAAAGCGCATTCTACTCGTTTAAATAGAAGGCAGTCGCTCCCTTCTTTAAATAAGACAGATTCTGCGACCGTACAGAAACAGTGTTAGATAGTGAGTTGTTAGTGACAAGGTAATTTTAATGGGTGACTTACTGTCCGAGATATGACAAAATCTGCGTGGCGCATTGCACAATTTTCAACATTTTATTGGCGCAAGCCATAATTGCGGTTTATAAAAGCATGCTTGCGTTTGCATATTTGCGAAAATGAAAAATTGTGCTTACCTTTTTTCAGCAAAAATCGCACAATCGATATGCAACAAATGCGTCCATCTTTATTTCCAGATAAGCAATAGGCCTATTTGCTGAATTGCGTGCCATAACGTCACTCTATATTAAAGCACGTCAATGAGTACTTGCCTCAAGTTCCCCGATTGCTCATTGTATCCACACTTCACTTTTCGTTTAACGCCCTTGTGCCATCGCTTGAGGCTGGACAGATTATGATGGCTCGCTTTCATTGGTCCCGATCTTGGGCAAGATGTTCGCTGATGTTAAGGGCATCCAGGTCTTCTTGACCGCAGCTGCGCCATGTCTTACAACTGGGCGCTTTCCCTCCACCAGTTTTATCCTCGCTTTTAACTTATAGAATGAACATGCGTGCAATTATATGCAAACTGGCACACAAGGCAGCTGAAAATGATAGCACTTAGTCCGTGGGATTCCCATTGGTCGATAACTAAAAAATTCCTTGGGATCGCATGGGTCCTGAAATAGAAAACTCGTTCCACGGACATCCCTGAACACATTGTAAAGTGTAAACCGCAAATATCCGTTAAAATTAACAGTTAAAATTAGTCTCGCGGTTTTTTACAGTCAGAACTGTAAATATCCGTAAAAACAGACGTTTGTTTTATCTGATATGGATGGAATTTAACTGTTACGCCATCATTCATCATTTTGTGACGTCATCATTTTAACAAATATTTACGGATATTTTCTGTGACGTTTGGTGGTTATTTAAACTGTTTTTAACGGTGTACAGTACAGTGATAAGCCACATTTGCATGCCCAAGATTGATGGGCAAAAATTATATTACCTATAAGCCTACCAGATGCATACAGACTCACCACACATAACAGGTTTCATAGTTCGGCGCTATGAATTGGTGGCACCCGTCTGGCTTAAAGGCTGCATTTCTTCGAACAATAGCCACCCTCGAGTAGCCGCGGCTACTGTTCGTAGGAACGCGATGGCAAAGCCTGCTACTCGGCACCACACCGGCACCATTAGTCCTCTGACCGAAACTCTTTTATTTGGCATCGGACTAGCTCACCACGCACCGTGTTTCATTTTCATATTATCGCTACCGGCATCAAGCATCATTCAGACTGCATTATGGTGCCTGTTTTATATATACATTATGCAACAAATTTTCAAACATTTTCTTGTACAAAGATCAAATGTAACTTTTCTGAGTAATTTGGGGTCGTGGATTTCGAATTTGGACTCAGAATTCTCCTATCACGTCAGGATTCTTTGCAACAGATAAGAATAAGCGCTTCCAAAAATGATAATTACTTCGTGCTGTAAAGGGTAGGCCTGGGAGTTGTGTTATATGGGAGCTGGGAGATGTGTAGGCCTATCAGGCCTGTTGATGATGAAATTGTGACTATTCAGCTCTGTTTACATCAAGGTTGCAAGAACAAAAGTGCAAATGCGGCTGGCGCTTTCCGCTCTTTCCTCATGGAAGGATTCACTTGACCACAGGAACCGCTAAATTTATTCCTCATAACTAATCTTGAGGTCATGTTTTCATAAATTTTCATCATTTTGAAAATAATTCATTTGTCTGGTAGTCAAGCGGAACAATTTACAATTCGACTATCATACAGAAGAAGAAAAATTATAGACAAAATATCTGTCACATGCTTATTAATAATGACCTAATTCTGCTGACGTTATTACCCAATACTTTCCTAAGACAGCATGGCTTAATGGTCTTTCATCTGAACGGAGTGGTAGGGCTGTATGTAAAGGAAGCGCAGTAAGTCAATTCAAATATATCTTTAACTGCGTCTCACATTTGAACGCCCGGCATTTAAGTTTTGCCCTCATGACTAACTCAGCATTTTGTTTAAGCGCCATGTGAATTATATCGACAAAATTCAATTAGCCACGTACTGAATGCAAGAATAGCTAATATTCGACTCAGACTATCATCATTCGGCGATTTAGTTAATTCGGAGAATAGCTTCTAACTTCACTGCATCTGCTGCAATTATTCTCAAAGGCTTGTTGGCTGTTCTAGTTTCTAAGCTTTACGATGCTTTCTTCTCGGTACAGTCGCTAGCAAATGTTTGGAGCGATTTCTATTGACACACAGTTCTCCAAAAAAAACCGTATAGGCATACTAAATAAAAGAGTTGTAGGACTTTGGGGTCGTGCACACATTACGTGATGCGTAAGGGGGAGAGGTGGGTTCAACCGATGTATCACGCCGCATCAAAAGGGGAGGGGGGCTTGAAATTTCGTAAATTTGGTATCACGTAGCATGTGCACGACTCCTTTTACCTACGTAATATATTTTCCATAAAAAACTTCTTTGCACAATCAAAACTCAAAAAATTCAAACTTATGGAACCTGCAACAAGCATACACCGGATTTTTCCATAGTTTAACCACCAAAAATACTTTTGCTAAGTTTATTGATTTTTCCCGAAAGCTTGCCCCGTGGATACATTCGATCAATCTGAACGATACAGATGCTGCCCGCTATGAACGGGAACCCGGATCTGGAGTTTTGGATATGCGATCAGGCCGTCCCGGACCGACAGTTTTGAAGACATCTTTGCACAGGCAATTCAGTCTTGTCGAAGTCGCACGAACACATGCTTTTCTGCTTATCTTTACGTTAATCACTCTATAAAAGCATGATTGGCTTTTAAACTTTCACTATCTCTCTTGAAAATTGTACAAGCATTACAAGAACTGAAACTTCGATCATGTTGTGATTCATATCTATTTAGGCCATCCACATGCACAACGAGCTGAATTTTGTTGCAATTCAAAATCATCAATGGCTTTCAAACGTCAAAAGTGGAATGTGAAAGAGGGACAATTTCTCTACATAGATTGCTTTTGTTACGCTTTGGTGTCTACAGCGTACAGGAGAGCAAAATAACTTGTGTCATCAAAAAAGGAAGCAACAGTTGAATGAACCTTCACTTTTTTCAACTGTCATTGCAATTGACAGAGAGAAAGAAAATACCGCTGTCCAGTTTTAGAGTTTGCGCAGTATAGTTCGATTTCTTTGGATTAAAATAACAATATACTAGCTTGCCAATCGTTCCATTATATCAGAATTGTGAAAGTGAGCGCTCTCTTAACGTTCACATAGTGTTGTCCATAAAATGTCTAACGTGCTTCAAAATAACTCTATACTAAACCATTGTAATCATCAATTGTTCTCCTTCTGTGTCCCTGTATAAACGTTTGCGCACAACGAATACATGGCATACAACCACAGTGCTATAGGAAATTTTAACAGCCATGAGGCGATAAATTCACTGATAATATTTATTGTATAGGCTACGATGAGGGTCATTTAACGTCCGTCGAGGAATAGCTAAGATCATTGCATTTAAAAGCAAGGAGAAAGGGTTAGATGAATCTGGGGAAAATCCAAGAAATGGAAAAGAGGCTATTACATTGCTTTCGAAGCACTTTAAATTAGTCTATTGGTACTTATCGCGCTCTGCATCCAAGCGTCATTGCGGTTATCGCGTTTTGCATCCGAACTGAACATTTAAGTTGCATAGAATCTATAAAGCTTTCCATTAAACGATTAAGCCAGAACATCCGTCTACGCATGAGGACTATTTCTGAAGATCATTGCTAATTTTAAAATTTGGCAATTATCTGGTTTTTCATTCAAACTCTTCATGTAGTCAGACATCTTTTTAAATCGTATGCAATGGACGTAAAAATGAAAACTTAAGGAACGTTTAGATGAGAAACAAAACAAAAAGAAGGATTCATTGAAGAAAATCAAAAATCGTTGCCATGAACGCTGTTATGATCATTGTTTTTACGCTGAGTATACTATGCACAAACTGTAACTGAACTCTGCTCAAACACTGCCCGTTCATCATGTTCATTCTTCGCTTTCAATGAAATGCACATGAATTCTTTCATTTGACGATAACTTTCTAAATTTGAATTGATTCTAAAAATTGCTGTTGAAAAGAGTACTGCATGTTGAAATTGCTGCACTATGACATGACAATTTCCAGATAATGTATAGAAGTGATGGAAAGCAAGACTATTTCTACGACCGAGACATCTATTAAAACTAATTAATTCTCCAGAATTTCGCCATGGCTTGTATAAAGGGTACAAAACAAAAGGCACTAAAATGCGACATTCATGTCATTGGAAGTTATGTAATGTGGAGAAGCATCTACAGATGTTTTTAAATTAATATTCCAACACAATGTTGAGTTGCAGAGGGTGCACTGCAACCGGCCCCCTCCAAGATCATGGATTTTCTTAAAAAGACCTGTTCAATTTGGTGTGAGAGATTCTTGATAAAATTTCGAAAATCATTTCAAAATTCGGAGCCGTATTTTGCCCGGCTATTTTGAACTTTAAAACTCTGGGACAGTATGAAGCTATCGAGAGTTTCAGTGTTCGACTAATCAAATTTCTCCACGTAATTGTAGCCTACTACACAAGTAGAAAATGAGCAGTTCACTGGTGGTGCTCGTAATTTGCCTTGGTTATTTAAGTGATTTTCTACAACTTGCAAATTCAAAGCTTAAAATCAAGTTTCTTAAGGCATTTTGTATGTGGCAAGCAATCTTCCTAAAATTTCCTACACAATGCATTTCGATTGTGGTTATTTCATTTGTTGTATCCAAAAATGAGCATGGCTGATGCATAGAGTAGTGATATATAGGTAGAGTGTCGACTCAATAAAGTATCTGTATACAGTGAAAATTTTTATATCAAAATATTCAGTTTTATGCGGAGATTACGTTCCCGTGGTCCAAAAAATTATTTGAGCACTTTTGAAAAAAATCAAAATTTGCCAATTTCTATACTACCCAGATGACTCTCCTATATAAGTAGTATGAAACAAGTTGGATATCAAAAGGAATGAATATTTCCTGAAAAGCATCCTAACTAAGCGGAAATCAAGCTGATTATCAAGGG
Organism: Prostheceraeus crozeri; assembly: GCA_907163375.1. Classification (NCBI taxonomy): domain Eukaryota; kingdom Metazoa; phylum Platyhelminthes; order Polycladida; family Euryleptidae; genus Prostheceraeus; species Prostheceraeus crozeri. The sequence continues at coordinate 118,289 of CAJQUW010001476.1, read as the reverse complement.
AATTTCATTAATTGTATTATAATGAAAGTCTTCATGAAAAAGTCGCGATATTATTCGTCCTTTCTTGGCTGAAATTTCAAGTTTTTAATTCAATATTCACCTGCATGATTTTATGATTCACTAAATTCATGTGTTTCATTTCTAGAATCTGAATAGTGATGTGGAACCATCTACATCTTTCAAAGTTAGATGAAATCATTGTCTTTGATTATGTGATTTTGCTCTGCCACTTGCAGGTTGCCTGTGATGTGATCACGCTTAAGAAAATACTCTTGAGGTTGATCATGAAAGTAATAGGAACCCATCGAATTTAGCAAGCATTATATCTCCAAGGCAGTCATGAGAATCTGTGAAATGCCATCATTCCGTCTGCATCACAATCATGATCACTCAATTCCGTTGTAATCTCTTCAAAACTGCAAAAATTTGCATATCTCACATTTGGTAACAATACCACCTGTATCTCCCTTGAGTTCATTTGATAAAATCGAAAGTGTATACACATTGGGGATATAATAAATGCGGAGTTACCACTCTACCTAACATACTTACTCCATGGGCTGATGTCTGTGCTGAAAGTCAGAATTTAAAATATTAAATTTCATTTTTTCAATGTGAGCGATTTCCCAATGTGAGCAGGATTTATAAAAACTGAAAATTGCACAAGTTCATAGTAGAGACTGATAATCGTGCCTGAAATAATGTTTGGACATGAATATCTTAGTTTTAGCCGTAATAACCAAGAGTTGTAAAAAGCTAGCAATATTACTTGTGATGTCGTTATGAGTAGTATAGACCTAATGTCATTTTCGCGTACATTCAGTAGTTCGTGAATGAAAGTGTTGCTACACAGGTGTCATGCATCAATTTACCTTTTTTTCTTAATGACATTCATGCAAGACAAAGATATGCGAAGGGGTTCGCGGGCTCCAAGAGTGTGACGGATAAAGCTTGGTCATCTAACCTTCAGTCAATTCAAATGCAAGTTTCATTCATCAATTTATCCGATGACAATGCTCTACTACATGGTGATAGAATGACTTAATTTCAGATAACATCAGAATCATAATCAGACTAGTGAAATTGCCGTGAATGTCTAAAGCACGTATCAGTCTCATTTCACGAATGGTATACATATCTCTCTCTCTCATTTCTTGTCATATTTTCTTCAATTTCGATAGAATTGCTGGAATGTCTTCCTTTGCTCATCAAATGAGAAAGAGGAATGCGTAGTTCCATGTTATAGCCCGGATCAAGAGGTATTTGTCTGAAATCAAGTGCCAACACGTTTCTCTTATTTGATTCTTCTCCGTCGTTGACCATTTGTGAAGACGCTGTCGACTTGAGTCAAAGTAATTAGATGTTGTTTTATTCATAATCTATTTTTGATTAAAGTTGTCGCATTCCTGTCGAAAGTTGACATTCTAGACTTTCAAATTACTAAAAAAATGAAGAAATTATGCTAACTGGATAACTAGAAGAGAGAAACAGAATTCAGATAGATTCTAGACAGAGTTCATTTAGAATAAAGAATTCCACGCAATGCATTTTGAATTGCATTTCCCAAACTCTGTAAGGCATCAAAAATTCTTCTTGCCCACTTAGCAAGTTCCTGCATGTGCCATCGTTTTGAACCAATTTAATCAATATTTGGATAGGTAATAAATGAAAACTATGAAAATTGATAGCTATTACAGCTTCCGCATGGTCTAGCCAATACAGTAATAATTCTATACTCACGTGTAATTGGGCAAGTTGGTGGGCATGGGAAATTTCTTTCATTGGAAATGGGAAAATATTCGACATTAAGAGTCAAAACTCAATTCCTCAGCATTCACTGTTAGTGATAGACAACGATGACAGTCAATTGATAGACAAAATCGATCATGTACACAAATAAGCTCATTTACTCATGTGATTGGTTCTCATTATCACCATACTTGTGATGTAATTATAGTTAAATAATTATATTGTAACTAGTAATTGTGATCAATTACATTTTTAGCGAAATAATTGAGAAGCAATTGCAATTATTTTGCAGTCAGCACTGCTATAGATGCTCAAATCGTACGCAGTTCTAATTACCTCGTCGATGATGCATTAGACACATACCCGATGTAGAACTACGGGCAATTTTACAAAAAGAACATAACAATGAAACGCATTGTCGAAATCAAAATCAAATACCGATGTAATGATGTTCTCTATCACCCCCTTCAATCCACATTATTGATCGGAAAATTTAAATAATAAAACTAACATTATTTCCCCTCGGAAAAAGAAAGGCACATGCATTCTTCTAGAAACCATGGTTTTAATATTTTAGTCACTTTAAATCTTAGAATACAAGCATAACTGCAAACTTACCAACATTATCGAGGAAACTTTTGAACAATGATCTGAATTCTTTGAATCTGAAGGAATCGTGGCGATTGCAGTATTTTGAATGAATTCACAGCAATCTGCAGGCGATGCACAACTATTTTTCCAAACTCTGTAAGGCATCAAAAATTCTTCTTGCCCACTTAGCAAGTTCCTGCATGTGCCATCGTTTTGAACCAGTTTGTACCTTTAGGAAAATGACACGCTTAAACAATCTAATTCTGTGATTGACTTGTCTACGTGTTTGGGTCTAGAGATAACTTTCCCTAATACTGATGGTCACGGTCAGAACTAGTCTCAAAGGGGAAAGAAAATCAATTTCCCATTAAACGCAATGCAAATTTAAGTACGAATTCAGACGAACCAGAAGATGGACTCCATACTAAGAGTACACAGTCAGTAAATTTAGATCGTAGGGAGTCGAACTGGATGTGTGAAGAACATTTAAATTTGACGAATTTATCACTAAGAAAAATTGAGGTAAATATATGCACCTTTTACTTGTCAGGCTTGCCTGCATTCTGACTGTTGAGGTTCGTGTGTTCGCTGATGCGAGCTACTTCTGTAATGCGCGCGCTTGTCCAATCACACAAGCCGAAAAGACGAATATCTGCCAATTTCTATCGCTCACTACTATTGCATACAATTGCATACCATTGCACGCAATTTATTTCTATGCACAAGTCTGACAGACGATGCATAATTTCTATCCACAGTGTAATAGGCCATTGTTCAAGCGCTTCAGTTGGGAGAAGTCCATATTAATAAAAAGCAAAGTAATAGAACAAATTAAAAGTATAAAAATGAAATCATAATGATCATATTCGCTTTATGGGATGAATTTAAGAATCCCAGCACCTATTTTTCAGTGGAAAGGGTCGAAACTTCGGATAACCGGTAATATCTGCCCAAAATAATGATTGCTGTACCAACAAGCCAGTTCATTGTTTAGGGTTGCTATCGGTGATTACGCGCACAGCCTAGTATTCATTCTGGTAGCACAATGTATCATAAATTAGATGCCATGCAGATTTTTCGCCAGGCTCTTTGTAATAGCTGCGGTATAAGCTGTGATTTACATTTTCTCATCATGCTAGATTATTTGTAACATGACTTCATCGCAGAAGCTGAAGACGACAGGACTGCCTGTAAACGAAGCGAAACGAAGTGGCTCAAAGATTAATAAACGGCTCACATTTGAAAGTTTTTATGAATAAAATATCGCTAATGGATAAATACATGTAGCTATTTTTAATTAAAGAGTAATTTAAGGAAATTATATTTTCAGTGGGAATCTTCAATACACGACATCATTTTGAACCACGACATCACTCTACATTTCGGAAAATAGATACAATCGGAAAATGAAACTATAATTAGATTTGTCTACATGTGCATGAGCACCGATCTATCTACTAATATGTTTCCCATCGGAAATGCGTAATTCTAAAATGTGGCACTGGCAATATATATCCGACACAACAAAAACTTAGGATGTGAAATTAAACGGAATGTATTTTAGTTTACAATAACTAAGCACTACCAGTCCAACGTTCCTAGACTTTGTTTGAAGATTTTCCGCTTTGATTTTAGTAAATTTTATTGAATATACTAATTCATAAAATAAAAGCTTTGCAACATTTCGCAGTAAAACTTTCTTGTGAAATTCCTTGTAAGTCTATTATCATACTTGTTGATGCCAAATTTATTTCGAGCATGACTTGTGAATCTAATTATTTCTATTCGATCTGTTGACAAATTTTGTTCATCGAAAAACTTCGTTAACGATTACAATTTGATAGATGCATTTTAAGGCATGTAGCATTTTTGTTTTTCCAACATCGGCGCCATTGTTCTAGGCAAGCTGCGTCTACGATGAATTCCCTCGATGATGATTCGTTATCGCAATTTATTAATTGAACCGGACAAATATACCGCATAAATTCTTATTCTTTTGAAAACAAAGCAATTTGTAGTCGATTTGAGTTGGAGACAAGCAAATGTGTGTTTACTGTGTACACAATGGATGTACATGTTAGTGTAGGATACGTGAATTACGTATATCTTTAAGGCATAAAATAGGTGCAGATATATTTCGATTATATTTTATTAAATGTAGACTATAAGAGAACCTAAAACAGCATCAATATGATAATTCTACTTCTATATTTCTAGTACGGTGTAGCCTACATATGCATGTTTATTATGCTATCTTAATGAAGTAAGTGTTATTGAATCCAATGCCTTTATTCGTTTCGATAATGAATTTTACATTACGCCTTTCGCCAGCATTTAGCTTCAAAACATTGCAACTTTTCAATTGGGAATTAAATCCATTATCATCCATTTACCAAGCTTCAAATGCTTATTTAATTTAAACAATTCGTCAACAATGTGACCACAGCTTCATTATTTCCTTGAGTACACATTGCCGCCGTCATAAACAGATATTCGCATAAACGATCAGGACTATCCAAGACAGCCCTTAATGAATATCTTAGAATTATGGGAGATAAAAGGGTTGATGAAAAAGCTTTGACCGATAGAAATATAATTCTATTTATTTTGTTTTTCGACCAATTATTGCATATTCTATTCACATGTTACCTATATAAATGCTATCCTAAATTCCCCAGGTTCATCTGATGCGATTTCTTTTCCACTTCTTCAGCTCTCCAGTTCAATGTTGATCAAATTCATGCAAATTTTGTTTTCCATCCATGCATGCAGGATAAAGACCATCACTTGAACAAAGAAAAAATATCAATTCAATTCCAAATACTCAATTCTAAACATAGAGTAGGTATATTAGTTAGAGTAGTAACTCAGCATTGATTAAATCCCCAAAGTGTATACATTTTCGATTTCATTAAATGAACATATGAGTCGAATCCGAGTGCCACCTGTGAGATGTGCAAATTTCTGGAGAAATTAACACGAATCTGACTGATCATGATAGCAATACAGTAATACAGAATAAATAATAGTATTATACAAATCCTCCATGTCATGTCAATTTGGAGTGTTCAATTAGCAATTAGATGGGCTACCATTACTAGAAGCTCAACTTTATTATAATAAGATTATTTTCTTAAACGTGATCATATCACAAATTGCCACTGAAACAGCAAAACATCATAATCAAGGAAACTTATCATAATTAACTTTAAAAGATGTCAATAGTTCCACATTTCAAGAAATGATGCCACAAAATCATAAAATCATGCCGCTGAAAATTGAATTAAAAACATGATATCTCAGCTAAGAAGCACAATGGGATCTCAACTTTTCCTTGAAGATTTGCAGGGACTTGCGTTGTAATGTCGTTCATGAAATTTCCTAGATCATAAACTTAATTTCCGCTTAATTAAGATGCTTGTTAGCGAATATTCATTCCTTTTGATATACAAACTTGTGTCATACTACTTATGAAGGGGCTTCATGTCGGAAGTATATAAATTTGCAAAAATTTAATTTTTTTTAACTGCTTAAATATATTTTTGGACCACATGAACATAATCTCCGTAAAAACTGAATCTTCTCATACAGAAATTTCCACTGTATACAGACACTTTTGAGTCGACGCTCTACCTATATATACTTACTCTATGGTTCTAAATAAAAGAAGTAAAATTGTCTCTAATAAGCATCACTACTCGATAAGTGTTCACAATAATCACCAATGGTATTGATGTATCAGTGTCATCTCCTTTGAAAACTTTTGAAAGCTTCCCAATAAATACCGGTCTTTGATTCGAAACAGTGATTTATTGCTGCCATGACTTCTTTTGCATCTGGGAAGGATTGCCGTCGTAACGAATTCTTCATCAGAGAAAGCAATTAATAGTCAGATGGAGATAGGGCCGAGAGATAAGGAGAATGAATCAGCACGGAATTGAGAATGAATGAGTCTTTAAATTTTGCAGTTAGTAATTTCGACGGGCATTAATTAAATTTCACTTTGCACATACTACTGGCCAATCGCCTACGTTGGTGCGCCTGCAATTATTAATAGATGTTGCTTTTTGCAAACACAATGTAAATAGAATAACTAAATATTGAGTTGCATCCTCAGTTGAAAAATGGAAACAGACCTGAATAGCTGCCATTTCATCCAATATCATGAATCATCAGCAGGCCTAGTTCACATCTCTCAACATCGACACAACTTCCTATTTAAAGCTGCAGCCATGCCATGGTTAATTTAAATTTTACAATTAACATGTTAGTGAAATTTCGACGGGCATTCATCAAATATCACTTTAAGCACACTACTGGCAAATCGCCTACGTTGGTGCTCCTGCAAGGAAGTGTCAGTAAGTGAAAATATAGCAATGTCGTTGATTTCTCCTATGTTTATGCTGGCATTAAGTCTTGTAGGTCTGTGAGGAACTCCAAATGTGGTGAACAAATTCTGGAATTGTTCTTAGAATAGGAATCCGTGGTTGTTTGGTGTGAACAAAATCGTGAGTATGATCAGGAAAGCATCAATTAATCTCTCAGTAGATTTTCAGATTCAAATTTAAAATTATACCCTGATCCGAGAGGAATTTTTGAAAACTGATGGCATGAGCAAGTTCCTAGCTCATTTTTCATTACGTATGTGGAAAGTCATGGCTGAACAAATTATTTCTAGAAATCTACTGCCAGATCTACCGCTAACTTCAGGTTACTTGTTTGATCTATCACAATGTACAACTGTATGTTTGTATGAAGTCTTTTAATGCCATCTTTGAAAATATGGCTTTGAATAAATGTGCAGGACACAGTCATAAAATCACACTCGTGTGCACCATGGTCAATAAATCCTTCCATAGACATAATGAATGGAATTTTGACTACTTAGAAAAAATGTAACATGCACTAATTGTTTTACGGTAGCATGCGGGCTTACATTGTAAGGTAATGAATGTCATCGAATGAATGTGTAAAAGGTGACTATCAAATCCATCTAAACATAAAATTATACTTATGGAAGATGGTAATGTGTTATCAAAGCCAATTTGACGTACAGCTAGCTAGCCAAAAAATCATTTGCTACCATGGTTTTGACAGGACAACCAAGTTCGCTTTCTTTCCTTAGCACTGCTCCTTCATTTTTGGCCACTCTCTAAAAGTCGTGGCACCGTCATACCCCGGATGTATGGGCTCCCTAAGCTTCATAAAGAAGGGATACCGTTACGCCCTATTCTTAGTATGGTTAATTCGCCATATCACAAATTAGCTAGGTGGCTCGTTGATATCCTCGCGCCCTTTCGTGAAGCAGTATGCAATCATACTCTAAAAGATTCGTTTGATTTTATCAATCGCATTCGCTCTATAGATTTAAGTGGCAAAATATTTTGTTCGTTTGATGTCACATCACTCTTTACCAACGTGCCTCTGGTGGAAACCGTTGAATTCATAGAAGTTATTAAACACAAATATAACATTGACATTAGACTAGATATTAAAAAGCTGAAGTCCCTCATTCTTTTGTGCAGTAGTAAAATCCAATTCAAATTCAACAACAAATTATATTTTCAAAAAGATGGCGTCGCCATGGGTAGCCCTCTCGGTCCCTGCTTAGCTGACATTTTTATGGGTTATGCTGAAAATCATCTTTTCAAAAATAGTCAGTGCTATAGCCCGATGCACTATTTTCGCTACGTAGATGACACCTTTGTTGTCTTTAATGATGAAAATCACATCACTAAATTCGCCTCCATGATAAATAGCGTTCATCCTAATCTTCATTTTACTAAAGAATCGGCTGAGGCCGGAAAACTTCCTTTTCTGGATGTGTTAGTCATAAAAAACAACGACAATTCTTTATCGACCTGTATTCATAGAAAACCGACGTGGACAGGTCTTTACCTTCATTTCTTTAGCTTTGTTCCTACTTCTTACAAAAGAGATTTAGTAAAAAATCTTTTCGATCGTGCGAGACGGATCTGCAGCTCCGAGCATCTCAATGCTGAAATAAAGTTTCTCTTTGAAACTTTACGCGATAATGGCTATCCATCTTCATTCATCGAAAAGTACAGCCTGCAAAGGCAAAGAGAAGCTGTTACTGGACCTGAAAAGAAGCCAGCTTACCTGATGGTTCCGTATTTGGGAGAACAGTTCTCAAGCGAAGTGAGAATGAGAGTCCGTGCTGCAACAGCTCTGGCGTTCTATGCCATCGAGCCGAAGATCGTCTTCTCCACCACCAAGATTCCAGCTCGCCCCCTCAAGGATCCGCTGCCGCCGACCTGTGCCTCCGACATCGTTTACCAATTCACATGTAACTGTGGTGACAGTTACGTCGGACGCACGGAAAGGTGGTTGGCCAAGCGAGCTGATGAACACCTTCCACAATGGCTGATGAAGGACAAGTGCAGGCGATCTTCAGCAGCACCGACAAGCGCGGTCACGCGTCACACGATGACGTGTACATCGTTCGATCGCGCCAACGAGAAGATCTCCTACTTCAAGCAGCTGGTTCGCGCTCGCCACCCAATGTTGCTACCATTTCTCGAAGCGACAATGATAGCATCATTGCGGCCGGTTTTATGTGTCCAGAAGCAAACTGTATTAACGCTCGCTCTTCCGTGGCAGTGACTTCAACTCCGTCCTTTCTTTCATTTTAACTGTATATAATGACTTGATTTTTCTTTTATTGTACGCGTTCCGAAGTGTTGCCCGAAAAGAATCGGCGAAAGGCCTCGCAACTAATGACATCGTTTTGTCTTATCTTTATTACCAATACTCTCTATAACGCGATCTTTGAAAATCATTTCATTATTTAATAGGATTTAATACGCTTAATGCTACCTGTTGAGGTAGACCGCTTTTTATGGATAAAGCGAAGTCTGCATATTAAAATACATAGGGGTCTAAATGATTTCGTAATTTTATGTGATTATTTTTGCACTGGAATGGAGCAATGAATTACCTCGAATAAATAACTTCTTGAACTTACTGCGACCACCAATGAAATTTACAACAGAAGCTGAATCAAGCGGTGAACTACCCTCCTTTGGATATTCTATTAGGGTTATTATCAGATGGTCAGGTCAAATTCAGTGCTACCCTACATGTACGTGTATATCGAAAATCATGTCGACATATAACAATGATTCACAATTATTATGAGCAGCATCTTCTTTTTTATGGTGAAAGTAGTAATGAAAGTAAGGCCTTGCTGCTGAAATATAAATTTATCTAAATTCTCTGAATGTTTCACCCCTCTTCAAACATTCATCTGAGATTCATAGCACTCAAAACCCTTGTGTTTTGTCACCAGTACCAACTGACGCAACTGCGTCATCCCAACGTCAGGCGTCCGGTGGAAGAACTGTACATTTGTCCGGCTCGTTCTTTGATGAATGGTTGATATTTGTATTTGATTTATTTGTTCCTTTTTGTTTCCTGCAGATTAGCTTGAGTCTTTTTTTGAATGACTTTAATTTTTTTCCTTTAGATGTTTGTAATATAAATTTTTATATGCATTGTCAGTGTTTAATTTTTTCTTCTTCTTCCGTTCATTTATCGTTCTTAATATTTTTTTCCTTTCAGTCATGATATATTATTATTGACATTTGTAGATATTTATTTATTTACTGATCATTCTTGCATTTGCTTGTAGTGTAAATATTTATTTGTTTTAAGTCCAATGCAGTTTTTTGTCCTCTTTGCTACAATGTGCTGATATCTATGTCTTCAATTTTCATTTGTGCTCATGTCCAGTTTGATTAGTATTCAACATTTCGTACAGTTTGCCAGTCACATTCTGTTTGCATGTACCTGACGAAGGCTTCGGCCGAAAATTTGTGCAACTTTAGTAATTAACGAACATTCGAGGTCCACAATAAGCCTTTCTTCTTGCATCTTTAATTTTCAAATTTTGATGCATTTATTGAAAATGGCGATCACAGTTGTTAAATCGGCTACTGAAGTGTGATAAGGCATATTGCAACATTGGCCTATATTGATTGATTGTTGAGACAAGTAACCTGGCAATTGATTGCGTTTTTATGACATTGGAGATAGCTGTATAGTGCTACAACTGATTTTCAGACATTATTTCATTGACAAAAAAGTGTCGAATTTGAAGTGTCAGCTCTCCAAATTGAATCGATGTTGTCCAAATTGAAGTACTTGCTGTCCGAAATTGAACTCCAAAATCTGTAGAGAAATTAATTATTATTATCTCAAAGGGTTGTTCATGGGCTGAAAACGGGACTGAATTCGACAGACAGCACATTAGTCTCTATGATAATCTTGATGAATTGCCCACAGAATAAGCGCAAATTTTGAATTTCTGAACATCTGTCAATCAATTTTGATATAATGAATTATTCATTCAACAGCTGTTCTTTTAGCAATGCTGGCAAGCAGACATTCCATCTGCAACATTCTTGGTGAGCATAATCTCTGTCTATCAAGATTTCAGCGATCTAGCGAGCAGAGGAAATATCAGAATAAGGAAATTCAGTAGAAGATAAGCCTACTTCAGTCTGGGATCAGACAGATCTGAAATCAGTCCGCGGTTGGTTTTGAAGAGTAGTGAAATGTTGATGTTGTCAATGTACCTCAGTACACAAGCTCTATAGAAATGTCAAAATCATTTATCATATAGATCAAATATCTAATTATTAACATCTAGATGAATATTACTATCAATCAGATATTCTGCAGGGCGGAGAAAGCATGATCAGGCAGACGCATGATTTAATCAATGGAAAAGGTTTTCAATGAAAAGACCAATCTGCCAAATTGCAGTCTCTTACGATACGCGACATGATGCGGAGACCTGCTCCATCTTCAGGCGGATAATAAGCGCGGATTATTATGAGCCTGAAGAGGCAGCAGGTCTCCACAACATGTCGTGCATCGCAAGAGACTGTATTTTGGAAGATTGGTCTTTTCACTATAAACTGTTTCTTTTGTTCAGATATACAATTTCTAAGTGTCAGAGGTTTTGATTGATCGACTGAGTCAGTTTCTCCAAAAACATATGGCATAAAAGAAATGAGCTAAATTTCAGAAACTCGGCATATTTGCATATTTCGTTTTTATTTTTTTTTAGTTACCATTGAAAATATTCATTTTCATTGCATTTATTTTGAAATGACAAGTGGCAGTAACTCACGCATCATTTCACACTAACAAATTTTGAGTTTGCATTTATACCAGACTTTCCAGCTATCAATACATGACCTTTAGGCCTAGATACTTACTAACAGCTTCGTACGACATCCCACCAATGTTGTTTTGGTCTCACCAATTCTTGACTTTCAATTTGCAGTTCTTTAAGAAATCTGCTCACCATAATGACCTATGAGTATATTTTTTTATTTTTAATAGTCATTCATGCAATGTAGTGTCGAAATAAAGCGTTTTTCTATGATGGTTGATTTGGTTAATGAGTTTAATGATAATGTGAGAACAGGAAAGGACTGGACGAGATGCTGAAGCACTTACATCCTCCAAATGGCAATTTTTCTATGATCAAAATTATATAAAACAAATGACTTTAGCTCCACTAATGTCATTTCTAGTTTCTGTGCAAAAAGCATGATATGAAGCCAGTTGTTCTGACCTATAAGCTAGGGTAGGGCCTATAAATAATAAAAAATAGTCTTTAGAAATATGCTTGAAAACAAGCTTTTGCGTCGCACACTTTGACGAATTTTTAACTACCGGCAAGACAAAAAATTTACTCAGAACGATAGAAGTATTCTCTTTGATAATTTAAGACAATGTTTAATGTCATTCTGAGATCATTAACACGAAAAACTTTTCTTCAAGAAGCAAACTATAAACATATATCGGCGATTGTTCACAATTGGAGACACCTGTATAGGATGCAAAGTATCCCTTGTGCTTGTGAACCACGTTGCAGACCCGAATTGTTCTCAGTTCTCATCAACTACGAGTCACAATCGTTCACAATAGCCGCACTAATATGGCACAAAACGCTGATGCACAATTTAAAAATTGATTTGGAAGTGCAAAGTGGCAATTTTGTATTCTTTCGTCATGCGCGCACATGCAAACGTTCTTAGGAGCAACACATAATTCGATTAAAATTGGTTTAACTCCAATGTTGGATTGTTGTTCATTCATAGGGCGAGTCAAAATATACGTGAGTATAGTATTCAACATTGTCAATTTTGGTGTTTATTTTCTTGAAAAAGTACGTGTCTATATGCAAAACTAATTTCCATAATACATAATATGATATGAAATTATAGCAAATTGACACACTCTTGGTCTTCGAATAGGTCATAGTGAGGTTGTCAATCAAAAGCAATGAATAATTCTACTTGAAGAAATATTAGCCCAAACATAAAATGACGTGTTTTCAGAATTTGTGAAGGGAATTTTCTATTTACGGCGATAGTTATTATTTGATTATTGAGCTTATTCGCATGCCCAGTGAGGTGATAAGCAACCTTCCGAAAATGCTTCCGACATATGCTTTATCATCAGCAAGCCTGTTATGAAATATCAGGCACAACAGACGTCTGCGTTCATGAATTTTTAAAACACGTTCTAAGCAATATAGGGACTCGAAAGGAAGGATTTGAATTTTGCAGTTCCACACACAGTGAGTGACTGGAAAATTCTGTTGGACCAATGACGTGTCGATGTTGTAAAATATGCGTTTACTGAACCCGCTGTTCATTTTCATGTTTTCTTTGTCCAAACTGTTTTCAGTCTTTTTCCACTCAATAAGAGTTGAACATAGCTATTTCTGACATTTATAGAGGGTCCTCGAATCGTCGTTTATAGTCTTCCATAGAATAGTTACTTGCTTCAGTAATTAGTTATCTATCTGGTAACGGTACCTCGCTGTTCAGTTGGATAGTTTATGTATCTCAGTGAAGAATCGAAGACGAGTAATGTCTGTGGACAGTTTTTATTTCATTTAAGTGATGAGTTATGTGCTCGATGAAGGTTACGTCCCTGGCTAATAGGTAATTGATGCATCTGATGAAAACTTTGTTCACGGAATATTTTGACTCACCCTGCGTAGTACCTAAAAATCTCTTTTTAGGCCTAGCACATGTGTCTGTGTTAGAGTGCTAAACAAGGTTGGTTCTCATTGATAGTTTCATTGTGATTATTCCACAATCTACTGAATCGAAACTGTACATAAAAACATAACATTACGCATTCAATTTCAGGCTTGGCTATCAATATGCATTATATGCATTGATCAAACAAACAAATTTTTCTGTAACAGTTCGCCTTTACTAATTCAATTAATTGATAATTTAAATCAAGGAAATGAGAATCAAGGTTATGAAAAAATTGAAAAATCGAAATAGTCTCGATCTCTCATAAATTCGTTCGGTTTCGAATTTGATTTTCTGTCGATCGCTAGCACCATGGGGCTTGTATTGAGAGTGCATGACTCACTATGGCTTCTGTAATGACCACTTATCTTCAACAATTAACGACAATGAAATTAAATAAACGATGGATCAAATTGCAATGCAAAAGATGTGCGGCTGGTAGGATTCGAACCTACAACCCAGGTTAACTAGATCTGTGCATTGCCAACTGAGCTACAAGCCACTTATGCGACTGTGTCAATTGGCAGGATCAAACCCTCACCACCACACATCAGTTGTCATTGCAATTATAACCATACATTCTCATTTCAAACCATGCATGTGCGAATTCATTCAAATACTTCGCAATTACATTTCTGTAATCTTGCATAATTATTTGATAAATTATGTCATACATTTTCAATCTATTTATTATATTTATATTATATTTATATATTATTGTAGATGTATTTATTGATTTTTATTTCACCAACAAAAACACTGCACCCAACACACTTTCATTAGCTTTCAAAATTTTGAGCTGTGTCTGCACAGATTTATCATCCAGACATAATATTATGTGCTCATCGATGTACTATTACACTCGCATTATCTTTTAACAGCTAATCGACACTTCTCTTTCACTCATTTGTCTGTGCCTCACTTTTGTCTTTCTCAGAAACATCCATAAAATTTGTTCCTTATCCTTTTAATCATTCCATCTTTTTGTCATTATCAAGGGAAGGATTACAATTTCGCATTCCTGCTATTCAATGATGAAGAAAATTGATGCTGTGCTGTGACTGTTTTAATGCTAATAGTTCGTTAACAAGCAACTAACAGAAAGCTTATCTTTAGAACAATTCTTTTATCTATCAACCTAAACGCTTCAGGAGTTAATCTTTTCATTAATTCGTTATCGTTTTTATTCATGTAAGTGAAAATAGCAAATCAAAAATTACAAACCACACGGTTTAGTTCAAATAAGTTGCATATTGTAATTATCATTCATTGTATGCTATACAAAACCGAGCTATTTTCACCATACATTGCTTGTCACCGTAGAAACATTTTGAAGTCGGCGATCAAGCATCAACCTTATTAGAAAATGCCTGTCCAAGCAGACCCAAAATACACATATTGTGCAAGATACTTATGTCTACAGAATGTCCTAGCACGAACCACTATGATAATTATGAGAAGCTGATTACATTGCTATGTTTTTGTGATTGATGAAAGATCCGCATTTGTGATAATTCATTACTAGAGGAGCACACACACATTTGTAATAACAGTTCATTTGTAAATATACGAAAGATGACCTATACACATAACTGAGAATGGAGACTTGCAATTAATTGTTTTGCTCTGTAGTGTTAGTGCATGCATTCTAACTTTCTTAGCTAATTGATTTATATACAATACAGTTTATTTTAAGTGTATGCATGTGTTGCATTTCAACATTGCAACACATGCATGTGTTCAAATTTTCAAATATATCTTGTGGGATATGCATTCTTCACTAAAGACTTCACTCTGGGAGTCTACCCGAGATATAGACCCAGCCTTGCTTACACGCATGAGCCAGCAAATTCAGGAACTGGCTGCGCTCACATCCTCATGCGGATGACACAGGAGCATTGGAGCTCGCCGCTATCTCCGACGCATGGGAACTTGCTGCTCACATTGATGAGAAAGCGGCATTGGAGCTCGCTGCTCACGCCGATGAGTCAACGGCATCGGGCCTTGATCCTCATATCATGGGGACTGCAGCGTCGGTATCTCTAGCGAAAGCGATGAGAAAGGGGCATGGGAACTCACTGCCGCACCAATGAGACAGAGGCATGGGAACTCACTGCCGCACCAATGAGACAGCGGCATGGGATCGCTGCTCACACCAATGAGACAGCGGCATGGGAACTTGTTCCTCACAACAATGAGACAGTGGCATGGGAACTCGCTCCTCACACCAATGAGACAGCGGCATGGGAACTCGCTGCTCACACCGATGAGGGCGATGAGAAAGTGGCATGGGAACTCGCTCCTCACACCGACGATGCAGCTGCATGGGAACTCGCTCCTCACACCAATGAGGCAGCGGCATGGGAACTCGCTCCTCACACCGACGATGCAGCTGCATGGGAACTCGCTGCTCGCACCGACGAGTCAGAAATATATATGATTTGTTGATCTTTAGGGTGTGTCCTGTATGTAATTGCTGGAGTTATAGCAAAGTATATGTTTACTATTACTGCCAGTCTGTTATTCAGTCATTCAGGATGCTACAACTAAGCTAGTTTGGTCCACTTGTATGAAGGAGCATTGTGATTGCCAAGGAATTCAAATGCAGTCAATTGGGCGAGGAAGGTGCTGTAGCCCCTTTTCTCAAATAACTCAAAATAAGGCACCCATCGAAACGAATACTGGACGAAATACTTTGTGCCAGACAATTTTCAATGTATCAAGGTCCCAAAATCAATTTCATGTTTCGCCTTCAAAATATAAATCAATGAAAACTGTTGTTGGAAGAATATTGCTGTCCATATATAATCAATGAAAACTGTTGTTGAAAGAACATTGCTGTCCATATATCGCTCTCCATTAAAATGACTCCCAATGGTAAATTTCTTAGAATTATGATGAATGCCATCAGGTTCTCAGCAAGTTAAACCCGGTAAGTAGGCCTATTTTAGTGATGTCAGCTCAGTTTTTGCAAAATCTATCATAAGATAACTTAATCACAATTTGAGTAACTAAGTTACGAGTGAAGAAGGCTGGATATGCAGTGACTTTTTGGAAATTTGGCTGACAATCTGTAGATAATCGTGTATAACTTTCTTAAATAACTTGTCTATGTCGGTGACAACAAAGTGAAAGCGCATGTCAGAAGACCAAAGTAAACGACCTTGATCTCCCTGCGTCAATCGACAGGAAGATTCAAGATCGTGTAAAAAATGTAGTCATTAAAACGTCTTCTGTAATGCCTGATGGGAATCATTTACCTGTAATTGTGCTCCAACGCATGCAGTTGCCAGGTTGTAACCTTTTTTGTAAACATCCCTTTGTCTAGTTGCAACATTGTCAGAAATTCTTAATCCACTTATGCTTTTCGACACTCTTAGTGGTCATCAAAGTGGCTGAACTCTTCTGTATGAAAAACTCAAGTTTCAACGTAGGTGAGTATGCATGTAACTCCCGATAATCGCCTTAGACTTCGGAGCGCTAAGCAATTTCCATCAGTATACAAAGCGACCTGCAGCACATTCTTGACTTCAATCCCATCGTTTCATGAAGGTCATCTGCCAAACTACGACATGTCCAGGCGCAAAGTGAAAGTTAAACGCAGCTGCGCATTTAAGCATGCGATTATAAATGCGTATATCGTGAACAACTGTAAAACTTAATACATGCATGGTCGAATATCTACATAGTGAATTTCAAGGGACCAGACAAACATATTTACTATAAGAAGAGTTCACTATGAAGAGGTTTTCTAAAATTTGATGAAGTATTGGTTTTAAATTAAGCATATAAAGTCAAAACAACCATACAAATATTTAAAAGTAATTCATGTATTTAGAAAACAAATTTTATAGGGGTAATTACCAGTAATACTGCATTGTATCACGACGTCATATTAAATGATAATGTAAACTCAAGATGCATAATGCAACTATAAAATAATCAGTACCGTATGCAGTATAAACTACATACATACATCACTAATTATGAACGATGGAAATAACTGTCGATATGAGTCTGTACAGTACATCGCTCGTCAACCGAAGCAATCATGTTTTCTACTCGATCAAAAGCTTGTAGATCAGGCTGCAAGGTCACTTTTCGATTCAAGAAATTTCCTGATCTGACTCAACAGTCACTACGCTTGAAAACGCAAAAAGCACACTTAAAGCGCACGTAAACTTGAAACTATTAGCTACATCAACTATTGATTTGCATCCAAATTTAGATTGTAGACTAATAGACTTTAATAAATTAGGAAACTTTGGAGTAATAAGTATCATCGAACTACTCGCCTCAATAAAGGTAGTAAGTACACTTGCATGGGATTCTTATTAATTATAAAGTATGATTAAAAATAAATACATACTTGATGTAAAATATTCATTATGTAGAGGTTTGAGACAGCAAAAGGACTAAATAAGATATTCACCATGAAGAGGTTCACTATGTAGAGATTTGTAACAAGCTCAAACTACACCATTTTTGACGGGATCAAAAATTTAACTCACTATGAGGATTCACTTTGTAGAGGTTCACTATATAGATGTTCGACTGTATGTCTTTTAATGCTTTTATTAATTAATTAATAATATTGAAGTCTAATCTTTTATTATTAAGCATTCAATATCCCGTCAGACAGACCAGTGCTGCGAATAGACTTACACCACATCAGGGATGCGGAGTCGGAGTCCGGACTCCGGCCTATAACTATATCCGAAATATAATGCAAGCAAATTATCTATCCCCGTGCATATAGCTGTGACTGTCTTGATGTCAACTTTCTCCGTCAAGCAAAAGTAAGGAGACAACAATGCATGCAAAGCTTGTAATAGTTGAGGGAATGAATCGTTGAAAAAAGGACTGTCATTTCACTCGGTGATTTAGTAGAGAAGACAAGCCAAGCCATCGTAGCCTCGATCACATCTACGCACCAAGGTCATATCAGAGACAAAAATGTAATACTAGTTTGTTTGAGAACATAAGTACCTCTTGCCCTCACGCTAATCGTGTGTGATGGCTCCTCCAAAGCGCATATTAAAATCGAAAGTGTACTCGTATTCTTTAGAGAAGGATGGGGGATTTTCCTGCCTGGTAGGGACTGGAGAAAACCGTGTGAAGCACTCATCAACAAGATGGGAGGAGCCGAGTCGCATGCATCTAACTTAAAGCGACATTTGATAAACTTCCATCGAAGATGAGTGATCATTGGTGCAGCAATGATCACTGAAAATAGGTTCAGGAAAGCCTATAATGATCTATGATGAAGGTTACCAGTCTATTTTTTTTAAAAAAACTAGGCTTTCTATACTTGCCACCCGGAGTCGGAGTCCTATCAAAATGATAGGACTCCGCATCCCTGCACCACATTCCATGAGCTCTAGATACTAACTCTATGCAACTTACAGCACGCACAGTTTCGTACAACGCTTTGCAAGTTTATTCACACCAAAAGAGACCCAAGGCGACCTAATGTTTATTCCCACCATGCTGAGCGGACATGAAAAGGGGAAGTGTCACACCACGATGAAATATGCATTAATATCATTTCACATTCTGTGTGTCACATGCTAAAACAATCAACCCATCTCAGCATAATATGTTTCCGAGATACCTGACTGCGAAAAGACTTTCCTAGAATTCGTGCATATTGCGCTTTTGGTTTACCAATAATTTGCAAAACAACGTCAATTTGAGTAGATAACTGATTCCAGCATCATATTTCCGGCTTGTTTCGTCGAATGGAATCTATCCTAGCAAAAATTATACTTTTCACTAACTGCAAACTTCTAGTGCTTAGTGAACAATTGAATATCAAAACTACCGCGGAAATTGGAACGATGGATAGCCATCTGCAATCATTATCAAGACAATTATCTACATTAGCATCAAGTTAAAAATGTCTAACTTTGGGATTTTGCTAACTAACTCTGGATATATGGCATCAAAACGTCAAATATTCAAAAATTCTATCACCATGACTCCTTGCTGTTTGTTCATTGCATCGTTTTTGCACATATACTACATGTGAATTATCAAGAATGCCATCGAGTGTTTATATATGTTAACGTGGTGTTACTAGTATGATATACAGAAAACATAATTATGCAAATTAGTCAATGGGATCTCAGTTAATTAAATTTTCGAACCGGCTTTGTTCTTATGCCCCACAAATTGTTTGTGATGACAGCTTTATTCTGGATATTTAAAATGCTTTTATTCGTTTAAACTACAGCATATACATCAGCTCAAACGCTAACTCAAAAAACGTTGCCTGACCCATCTTCTTTTGTCAGAATTTGTGCATCTCGTTATATGGCCGATCGCCTGCTTGCATCACACTAGGCTGTGAACTTCTCTTCTGCATGAACTTCCAGGCAGTATTCCAAACGGGCTGGGCTTCTTCGAACGATGTTTTCTTCCATGACCACTATTTCTTCCTTAGCTCACTTTCCACCAGCTCCTCGCTGCACAGTATCTCTTCCGCAATCTCCATCGTGAATGACCCGCCAGTCGCGAAGCGTTCTTCAGCTTCGAGAAAGTCAGACAATTCGATCTCCTAGTTTTCGTGGACCTTTTCCTCAGCAGGCGGAGCTTCCCAGATCTGGAGCAGCTCAGAATCATGTGACTCAATTTGGATATATTCTCCAGCAAGCTTGGCCATCGTGAAGCAATTCCTGATAGCCGTCTCACTGACTTCGTCCAACCTCGCGCCGGCGGCGCAGCATGAGCTTCTTTTAGTGTCACTTGAGGTTTTCTATGATTCCTTGATCCATTGGGTGCTTTGATATCCAAACAAACTTCGGAACGCTGCAATTCCCATCCGTGACCTTTTAATGTCCAGTAATACATTCTGTCCTGTAGGCTACGAGTATTTAAGTAGAAAAGAGGTGAATAGCTTTGCGTTTTCGATTAAAGTATATTGATCTTCTATGACTGGGTGGCATAGAAGCGAGAGTAAGTAGTGGCATAGTAAATTTATCACGAAAGTGAAAATTGTAGGGACCGAGCAAGATTGACATGATAGCGAGAGTGGCATAGTGGCATAATAGCGAGATTCGACTGTATTTCGTTTTGCAGGCATTTTTAACTTCGAAGAAAATAACTTAATTTACTTATGCAGTGACAATCTGTTTTTAAGCTCATGTGGCGTGCCACGTTGCTCTGACTTGTTATCGTTTTGAATTTGTTTGCATTTGCACTAAACATCCATTCGATCCATCAATTTGACTTCTGGAATTTGCCACAAACTATTGCGAAAAGTGAAAGCAATTGAATATGGCGCATCATCGCATTCGGTAGATGAATTGATTTTGTAATTATTCAGCTAGTCATGAAATATTCAATTATTTCATTATTCACTGTTTACCATTTTCTTTCAATCCCATCTACGACTATTTGGTTTGTCCATAAAAGAGTTGTGTAAATCAATTTTCAATACTTTTGCTATTTACCGTTCAAATTTATATAAATATTTGTGCTCTCCTAAAAATGAAATAGCTCGCTCGCATTTGTTCGAATGAACTTCCCGCACGAGTAAACTGATCCTTTCTTTTCAAGTATTAACTAATGCCTTCCCAACTTGATGGCTTGTAAATAAAATTTTGTTATTTGAACAGTAATTTGTACATTTTTTGTATTCAAATTTACTTATATAGATGCATCAAATGTTTTTCGTGGGTTCCATCTTCGTCAATGTACGATCATTAGCAAGATTAATATATTGTACTGCTTCCTGCGGTCAAATGTACTGTGTACTGTTATATGCCATTGAAAAGGCAATGATACAATGTTGATGCTGCGGTGTGTTAAATGACTAAATCTTTGAGCGTCCGCCCGTCACATGAAATTATGCCAGCATTACAATTTCTCAAGCGAGAATTTAATTTTAAAGATTTGGGTTGGAGAAAATGAAATATTCGTCAAAATATAGACGAAAATAAATGCTCTCAGATAGGCATCTGTTCTTATCAATAGTGCGTGAACTGTTCAAGTTTGATGCATAATGCAGAGAAATTAACCTACCACAAATTCATATATTTACCGGAAGTATTGCTTTATTAAGCATTTGAATATCCTTGACACAGAGTTCGAACCGGGCCATTTTCTTCGGCCCAGACCTGTCCCGGGCCGTATGCCTTCATCCCGCACCCGGCCCAGAACCGTATCGACTCCAAAATACTAGGCCCGGGCTCGGATGAATTTTGTATCTGGACCCGGGTGAGAAACTTGATCTTTCTGGGCACTTTAGCATCCTTAATGAAGATATCAATTAAGCTAGTTGAGTGTAATCGCCTGAAGAATCATTCTAGAAATCTAATTGTTGATTGCATAATCGAATGCTTTATGGTCTATGTACCACCTGCAAGTAAATTGATAACTGTTGACTGTTGAGCAGTAAGATGAATTTTTAGACATTTAACACATTGTGAATTTTCATTTGTTTTTCACATGTTGTACATGTATATCGCGTTTGTCCATCACAAATAATTTGGATCTTATTTGATATGCCGATAGCTGTCATTTTTGTAAGTTATATTAAGGTTAAAGCGTGGAAAACGAATTGTGCTGAAGACATGAAGCCTATTTGAAAAGTGAGGTCATTAAGCAAATAGTTGAACTGAATATTCAATCGACTCTTTTGACCAAAATTCCAGAGAATTGATGCTTGCTAATCGTCTATCGATTGTTTGTTTCTGGTTTAGAAAGCATATTTATGACTAATCCGTCGGATGCCGGTATTTATTTCATATTATTGTTTAAGACCCAAGTTGATAAGTCACCATGTGAAAATGATCAAGTGATGAAGATATTTCTGATTTCAGACATAATAAATATCGGCCTGGGTACTAGATATTTCAGGCCCGAGCCCGGCCCGGATGCTTACAAAACTTTTCAAGACCGGGCCCGCTTCCAGCTCTGGCTTGACGTACTGAAATCTATCATGTAAATCCGTCTTCTTAACCTCCTATTCTTGATTGTTTTATGGGATCGCTGTAGTTTTGGTGCAACACTTTGATGCAACAATGTCGACAGCAGGAACAACAACAGCTTGCACATTACAGACGGATTCTGTCTGAGGAATAAATAAAAATATAGTAATTTTATAATATACATTGCATTTATTTTTTACAAACTCAACACTAATCTCTTAAGGCTTATGAAGCCAAAAAATGCTGCGACATTGAGTATTACTGTTGATAACCGAATTTTCGGCCGATGGCTCGAAATCAGGGAGACATTGTCGTTCTAATGATGTTTGGTGGTCCACCGGCCGAAAATTCGGTCCTCAATGATACCACTCAGGGTCGCAGCATTTTTGGTTTTCATGATTCATCTCTGACTCCCAACTGTTCTGTTTTCAAGCTTGAGGTTCAACTTAGAACTTAAGATCAAGTTTAATCCACTCTGCACTTACGAGGGATATTTACAGTACAGCTTACGGTAATTTTCAGTTCCAAGAAAATACATTCTGTAATTCTAAAAATGTGAATTTAAGCTAAAGTAGGCCTACAGTTTTTTTATTGATGAGTTGTCGAAAGTAACGGAAAATGATCATGGCATATAAGCTTACTTTAAAAAATAACAACTCTCAAAATAAGTTCCGTCCCATAGACTATTCTCTATAAAACTGGCTTCTATACGAGTGCCTCAGTACAGTCTATGCTCCGTCAACTTGCAAGGAAATACCAGAGCATCCATAATGATGTTTTACTTTGTTGGCACGTGCATTTCAGAAGCTGGAAAAGTGATAAAGACACGCATTATATTTACAATCATGTCCTCATCTAGCCTACAGTCTAAGGAAAATTGAAAAATATTCCGTTGTGGCGCCTATCATCTGCTCACTCACAATAATTGATGTCAACCTCCAGATTCTATTTTAAGCCATCGGAGAATGCAATGAGACGGATAATGCATGTCCTCAAATAATCGTTTAACATAAGTCATAGATAGGTAAAAAAAGTAGATAATTCCATAAGTAACTGTCTACGCTCTCGTCTGTGAGGTGAAAGCAATCTTTGACTGAATAACGCATGGCTAACGTTATGACAAACACAAAAAAATAAAAGCCCTTCAGTCAAAATTGCATAGGAAGTAGCAATGATGAATTAGTTCAAGACAAAGTTTGGTGATGAAAAAAATGAAGCACAAATCCATTAGACAAACATTCAAGAAATATGCAAAAATGAATTATCATGGATTAATGTATTGCTATCAGAAATGTCGCAGTGGAGTACAGAACTTGCAACTCTAGTCTTGATGTCAATTGCGAAACCAAGCTCTTATTTTCGATGATGGTGCAGTAAATCAATTTTATTTTGTCACTACCTGATCCAATTTGTCGGGTTGATCACAAATATGTGCTTCATTTTTCGCAGCATTGCAAACCGGAAATCGGAATTCTACTTTTCTGCAATCTGAGCGTGAAGTCAGCGGAACACTTTTAATCAAAGCACTCAAAACACACTCAAAATGCGTTGTTGTATTAGTTAGTGAATAAATGAATTTTATTTGCCACGCATATCAACGAGACTTAGAAATTGGTTCCGCTAACTTCACACACGCGATGTAGTCTCCATTCTCGCTCAGTTAAAGTCATGAGATTGACAACGATATAGATTTTCTGATATTTTCTTTTAGGATGATGTAAAGGTGCAATATATAAAACATTCAAAGCATGCCAAACATTCAATTTTGACAACCTTGCTCATGTGATAGTGAATCACTGTCAGATGGAAAAGATTCCCGAATGCAGTGTGATGACCGAATCTCAGCTGTTGGTTTGCCAACAGGGCAGGGCGCATCTCCTCCAATCATATCTGCATCTTGAAGACCTCGTCCAGGTTCCGCCGTAGAGCTTCACCATAGAGTCGCACAATCTTGCCAGGGGACGTTCTCTTGGTTTTGTGTAATTCCAGGGTCTCCACTCAGTTATGTGTGATGTCCATCTGTTGTCATTTCTCCTCATGGCCGTCGTTTTGACACGTAGATTACATATAGTATCTCTTTGACCATTGAACTTTTCCCTAGTTCTTCATTTGAGACGTAATGTACATGTGCACGGCTAGTGCCGGTCATTAGTCTTTCCATTGCTCTTTGAGTGACTTGAAGGAATTTCTTTTCTTTGTAAGGCTCCATAGTACGGGGAAATTAGGTTTGAAGGTGGAAGTAAATATAGGAGAAGCGAAACTAACTTTTCATACACGAAAATTTCATGAGGAAAACGAATTTCAGGTGCCGCCCACACTCGCCACTCCTACCGTTAAGCCATGAGAGCTCAATAAAGAAATGTACCTATAACACAACTCATGAAACTCTTGTATTGATTTACTGTGCTGTAACATCATTTTCTGGACTAAAATTATACGGGGAAAGCGAATTTGGGGTGTCCACACTCGCAACTGCTCTCGGTTACCCGTGAGAGCTTACGTTCAGCAATACACTTGTCACACTACTCATTAAAATTTAATATTTTCTGATTTTTACATAGTGTATGCATGTATTGATTCATACCATTTCCAGTCCACAAGTTAAAGAGAAAAGTGAACTTAAGGTGCCCACATTCTCCACTCCTCCCCCTTGTCAGTGAAAGCGATATTCAGCCATGTGCTTGTCATACCACTTAGAACAATTTTTATAGATTTTTAATCTTTTCGATTCAATCTAATTGTATGTCTTGACATTGATGCCTCTTACGAAAGCAAGAACGGATGGAAATCACTTTACATAGATTTCATGATATTATTGTGAATGCTAATTTTTGAACAATTCCACGTAGAGGTGGTCGAATCCCTAAAGGAATTTTCTTTTCAGTTCATCTCTGCAATAACGAGACCGGTGAAGTGCGATGACGATCAGATGATTATCCTCCAAGTATTCGCGACGATCTGTGTATAATCTGCTAAAGGCCAGGAGAACTGTCCTCGTGCAGCACCGGTTTGCAAAGCTGGTAGAGTATATCACTTCCGTAGACGACAGCAGACTTTCTTCATATCTTTCAAGAAAACCAACACAAAACGGAAGCGTCAAGATTGATCGCAATTGTCAGGAAAAGGCCAATTATGTAGCTAACAAAACGAAGAAGTGCGAAGAAACCAGAGATTTGAAAAGAAGAACGAATGCAGAGTCAGGGAATATGTTTGACTGGAAAAAGCGGCATCAATGTGAAGACATACAATTAGATTGAATCGAACAGATTGAAAAATCTATAAAAATTGTTCTAAGTGGTATGACAAGCACATGACTGAATATCGCTTTCACTGACAAGGGGGAGGAGTGGAGAATGTGGGCATCTTAAGTTCACTTTTCTCTTTAACTTGTGGACTGGAAATGGTATGAATCAATACATGCATACACTATGTAAAAATCAGAAATTATTAAATTTTAATGAGTAGTGTGACAAGTGTATTGCTGAACGTAAGCTCTCACGGGTAACCGAGAGCAGTTGCGAGTGTGGACACCCCAAATTCGCTTTCCCCGTATAATTTTAGTCCAGAAAATGATGTTACAGCACAGTAAATCAATACAAGAGTTTCATGAGTTGTGTTATAGGTACATTTCTTTATTGAGCTCTCATGGCTTAACGGTAGGAGTGGCGAGTGTGGGCGGCACCTGAAATTCGTTTTCCTCATGAAATTTTCGTGTATGAAAAGTTAGTTTCGCTTCTCCTATATTTGCCGTGTTCCCCAAGGTGGAGTTCTCTCTACGATCTTATTAGCTGAAGCAGTTGACAGTTTAAGACCTCTTTTCCAGAACAGTCTTCTGATAAAATTCGCGGACAACATGTACCTGTTGCATTTTGTTCGGAAAAGGGATGACGACGATCCTTCAGAAGAGCTGAATCACATTGTCACCTGGTCTTCCGCAAATGGATTAATTAGCCTTCAATGTCACCAAGACCAAACTGCTCAACTTTCAGACGAAGCTTTCACTCTCCCTACCTTGAAAGTTCCGCTATCCACCTCTTATATTCAGCCTGCCACTTCAATCAAGCTTCTTGGACTCACAATCGACAGTGATATGAAATGACGTGCGCACAGTCATGAAGTCTCTGCAAATCTTCGCAAGAGGGTGTACATGCTGTATGCTCTTAAACAAGCAAAGGCACCCAAGAATGTAATGTGGAATGTCTATTGCACAATGAAACGGTCGGTTGCAGCTGCGGGCATCTTGCGCGGTGAAATGCCAATTCTTCCAGCTCTCAAAATTTGAGGACCGACTGTGCCGGATGTTCGATCTTCCATGCAAAAATAAATTTCCTGATTTCTGTGACAACCTGGGAAAGCACCTTGCGAGGAGAGTCCAGTGCCCTAGCCATCCCCTGACCATTATCCTCAACGTTGAATCCAGCAGGTACTCCAGTCGACTTGGGAACACTAGCCGCAAAGTGATGTCGAAGACCAGCCACTACGGCAGCTCATTTATCAAATACGCTTGACTTCTTGACTTTTTATTTTCTTACTTTTCGATCAGACGGGTACGCATTCTTCTCTTCTGTTCAGTTCTTCACCGTCTAGTTTGATAGATTCTTGATTTGGAGTTAGTAAAACATTCCTCATCCGTCATGTCTTCGTTCGGTGGATCGTCAAGCCAATTTTGAAGGTGGTTTTGTTTGAGCTTGTTAGCTATTACCTTTGGTTCTTTGGGGGAATGCGCGAATAGAACTATGTCGTCAGCGAAGAGAAGATATTGCAAAAGTTCGCCATCGATATTTTGAGGCATATAGGTTTCTCTGCGCGGAATTCTAGGCCTGTGAGACAGTAACAAAACTGAATCACCGGGAGTTCAGGATGCTTTGAAAATTCAAAAGGCTTACAGTTATTGTACATCATACATCTAGGTTTTATGATTGTGAAGCAGATACATATTATGATGTATGCATTCAGAAATAATCTCATTATTTTTGTTGATCAAATTTCTGGGATCAGCTGTTGCAATGAAATATTTTCTGTGAGACATAGATTTCAGTGCCTCATTCCACACAAGCATGGCGATGATTTGGAAACAACATACCATTTGATGGTATAATTCTGATTTTCATGATCTATTTTGTGCTGTCGCTTTTGATTAATAGCTCTACATGTATATTTTGCAAACAGCCATAACCTAATTTCAGACATTGAATAAAACATGATGTTTATGTTTTTTCGAGAGATGCTTACCTATCAATGAAAGGAGGATGCGCTCAGTACTTGTTTTGACATTTGATCTGTGTGGTGGGGTAAACTAGGTACTGTCTCGTCTTTGTCTCGGCTCGGACTCACTATACTGGCTTTGTAATGCAAAACATCAGAATATCCGCTCGTTTTTTGCGAATATTGAAATATTGGCTTCTATTTGTCGAAATCAATTTTGTTGCAAGACAAGTTTTACATTTTTGTTTTAATCATTTTAGGAATCCTTCAAATGATAGTTTTCAGATTATTTGAGTTCACATGCACATACATGTATAATGGTCTGTAATTCGGCTAATTGTATGATCGGTATGCTCGGTTTTACAGATCAAAATAGGCGTACAAAAAGTCATCGGATTTCATTTTAGTATTTACGGATAGGCCTACTTTGAGATCGTAATTTTTGGAAAAATCGATGACAAGTATATGAAATTGGATGTAGTCTTTTTGTTCGACACGCTCATTTATTCTACAAGATATCTATAAATAAAGTTCATTCTATCGAGAACTCACGCGCTGAATTCTATGGTCCATTTCTTTCATGCGTTCTTTTGCTCGAAAAAATAATCATCAGATATCAAACCCTAGCCTTGAGATCTACGAGCATTTATGCACTGTCTATTGAGACATTCTAATCAAAATTTGAATGAGATCCTGTAGATAGCATAATTTGCAATCTGCATCGGCTTCTTCCGCAATTTGAAAAGATGGAAAATCAATAAACAAGGACATCAATAGACAAACCTCTGCTCGTCTGTAATGAGCACACCTTAATTGACAGAAACCAGAACGTTAAAACTCATTAGAAATGTAGTGAAGGAATTTTCATGCTTAATTTGTTCAATTGTGAGAGCATCTTTCTATAGTCCTAATGCATATTTTCACAGACTTCGTGAGGTTTTCAAAGACATGAATAACTTAATGTATGAGAAAAAATAAGTCATGCATTCTTTTAACACTTGACGAAGTCTGCGTCGAAAATTTGTGACAATTTGTCACAATTTGTGACTTAAGTTTTTGCGGCATTTTGAAACTTTGTAGGATTTGTAGAATTTCAGTCTGTTATCTAAAGATACGACGTATATATACATGTAGGCCATCTATGCTGTGGTGAGATAAAAAAAGCAAAGTTGATCAAAAGTGACAATAAAATACATAAACCTAGCCTTCTTCGCCATTATACAATGCACTTTTATCTATGAATTCTACTATGATGTTTGATGAGCTCGATTACAGTGCGGCATGCAGAAATAGCTTCCTCTTGTTGATGAACAAACAGTGCAGTGATCGTGCGATTGATGAGATGATTGTATAAGGAGAGGTACTGACGTTTCTTCAAGAGAATAAATTTCATTTACCATGTTTCAGTGTGTTTGATATAAAACAGAAGGAGTGGATTGCAATTAGCGATCTTTCAAATCAAGTGGACGTTTTGTCGTTCTTCACATCATTAAAATATAGGATTACAAAGAAATATGGATTAAAACATCCTGTGTGTAATTTCCATTTAAACCTTAAATTTCTTATTTATCGTGGATCGTCTTTGTATGTAGATCAGAGAATTCAGATGATCAACAGTCGTGGCGTCTGATTAAATATTTGATTCATACATGGAAGATAGCTAAATGGAAATAAATCGATGTTTGATATTCATCCTCAAATGCATATAAAGAGAGGAAGAAAATCCCATACTGACAAGCAAACTAACATTAGGACAAGCACCCAGCCGAGAGTCATTTCTTCTCGACGATATGAGTTATCAAAAATCAGTTATTACATGTTTCAGATAAAACTCGCACGATGCGTGTTTCTTTACAATTTAGTTGGAGGTTCTATTCGAGGGCGGACTGAATTCGAGAAAATGCGGAAAGTACTCCAACTGAGGAAGTCAATTTGTGTAGTCCTTTTGTAGCAGACACTTCGGTCGATGATCCACACAAGTTGATCATAAGTTTTGTAGTTGACACAAGCTACCACATGGAATAAGGGCTGGACATTAAGGTTATGATGAAATTATTGCCGTTTATTTACATCATATTCAATGCTTCCTAAAATGAATTTCTCGATTTGTCATACGTATACTGTCTCGCTTCTAATTCGTTCATGCCTGCTTGATATGTTCGGAGTCAGAAAAATTACTTGTCTTTACCAAGCGGTTGTTCTATGAGATCGTCATTTAGTATATAAAATCATTTCTTTCGGGTATTCATTAGACACGATTTTCAATACACTACTGACATACCGTCGAAGCAAGGGCACCAGAAAAATTCAGTAAATGCTTCTTCTTTTAAAACACAATGCTATACACTGCACAGAATACTGAGATATTGAGTGGCATCCTCAATTGAAAAATGGTAGTAGATCTGAAGAGTCACAATTTCATCGAATACCAGGAATCATCTCAAGGGCGAGTTCACATCTCTCAGTATCGACACAACTCCAGTTATAGCAATCAGTCTTCTTATCCTGAGTAAATTAATATTACTGCAGAGCTGATCATAAAAAACGGAACACATAAATTATGCCAAAATTCAATCGATTCTGTTGCTATCCAATCTTCTCACACATCAACATTTATCATTTGAGCATTGAATATTGAACATACATCATTTGAGAGCTTGCTTTCTCAATATATAGACCTGTATCCGTTGTTGTATCTGCTGAGCAGTGTCAAAATATGAAAATCGCTCAATTTACAAATTACAATTTTTCAATAAGAAAGCATGTAAGTATGATGATGAATGAATTACAAGGAGAACGAGCATTTTTTGAGCATTTTGATATACTGGTCATCAAAGTCAGCGAACTAGGTAGAAAAAGTGATATCGTGAAGTTATCACAGAATCATGACTCATCCGGCTAAAAAATGCAATATTGTTACTTTTCCATCAAAAATTGTTCATGTTTGGTATTTTTTAGAACCCTTGCGATGTATGCATTCAGATAAATTTAATAGCTCTTTTTCCAGCTTCTTCAACATTCCTTTATCATTTTTCATTAAAGTACGCAAACACAATGTAAGGTGAACGAAGGTTCAAAACAAAACAATTAGCGAAGGCATGTCTTTGTTCTCTCACAGTGACAACAGATTGTTGCTTTTGCCTCGTTTGTTTTTGTACTTAAGATGAAATGAGAAAAAATGTTGAAGATGTTTGAAACTGAGTTATTGAGCTTATTTGAATAAAACTTACACATTCGCACTGCTTGCATCGCAAGGATTCTGAAGATACCATGAAAAGTAACATTATGACATTTTTAGCCGAAAGAGTCATGATTTTGTGATACCTTAACGACATCACTCATTTTTTCCTACTTCACCAATTTTGATGACCAGTATATCAAAAGAAAGCTCAGAATATGCTCGTTCTCCCCGTGCCTGATTCATTTCTGTATGCTTTCTTAGTGAAAAATTGCGATTTGTAAATAGAGTTATTTTCATGTTTTTTGAACTGCTCAGCAAATACAACAAAGGATGCAAGTCTCCAAAGAAAAACACCAGTGTAATATAGCCAAAGCTGCTGTATTACTAAAATTCTCAAATTTTCGCGGACAACCGCCTTGTTCAAGAGTGCACGAGGAATGAACTATGTAAGCGAGCACGCCGACGACCACTCATCAGCAGAGGGTCACGTGATCGACATCGGCGCAGACAACGAGGCGGCAGTACATGGGTGCAAGCGCACTCATGAACAGCAAAGGGTAAATGACAGGATAAGAAAAAGGAAGTTTAAAATACAATGTCCTTCAGCTCCTCACGTTCCTGACGGGAATTGATGCTGGGCTGCCTCTTTTATATTTCTATAGCCTCAAGTATTCTCAGCGATGTCATTTGATGCTCACGGCTAAGTATTTCTGTTTGAAAACTGCTTTTACAAGTAAGTTTATGTTTGAAAACTGAGCTGCTGCTCGAATTTATGTGTTCACGCACCCTGATGTGGAGAGGCGGAATAGTGCTGCCAATATACAACTTACCACAGCTGCTACACTTCATCTGGTACACACAATTGGTGACATGACACAACTTGTTGTCCTTTACAGGACAGTTCTTCAGCTTGCATTCATCAGCTTCCTCCTTCTTCCTGAGGACGTCCTAAGTGGTCGTCGGCGCGCTCGCGTACATAGTTCATTCCTCGTGCACTCTTGAACAAGGCGGTTGTCCGCGAAAATTTGAGAATTTTAGTAATCAAATCAAGACACGACACGGTCAAAAAAATTCGAAGGATCCAGGAAACGGAAGACGCCAAAGTTAAACAATTACCCTAGTGGAGAATCTTGTAAATAATTAGGTAATTAAAAGTCATGAACGAATGAATATAAATTAATACTGACAACATAGAGTAACCTACTCTAGTAAAGAGCAGGTACTGAAATACGTATAAAGGCAAGTCTACTCAACTGAAGACTGTAAGGGAAATAAATTAATACTTATAAACGATTTAATTTTTATCAAATAAGAACTGTAATAAGAGTTCGTCATGGACCTGACGAGAAGCTAACTAAAAATAACAAAAGGTGAAAATTAGAAACCTATACCACATGGCGGGGCCAGGCCAACCATATCGAATGTACGATATGGAAGGTCTCTCCAAGCCTGAGGAAACATAGCAGAACCTAACCGAAAATAAACTTTTTAATATATTAGGACAAAAGGACGCACTTGAAACTAGAAGAGGTTATCTTAGCCCAACATGCCAATGATGGATGGCATCTGGCGGGGCGAAAAACAACCAAACTTAAAAACGAGGAACCTATTCTTGGAGAAGGACTTAATGCAAGAATTAACCAGCAAATTATTCTTATAACCCCGTCCTTTAAAGATATCAAAAATGCCCTTAGCTCTTGATATGAAGGCGGAAGTATCAGATGAAATCCTAGCGAATCTGATGAGTTGGGCAGCAAAGATGTTTAAGTCAGTGTTCAAAGGCATGTTACTCTCGGGGAAAGTATACAGCACCACTGGGAAGCTGAACTCATCAACCTTATGGTAAACCTCTGTGATGTAATGGCCACCATCTTCGATCCTGATTTTTACATCCAAATAATTAACACATTTGTTGTTATCCCCGCTTCTGCTAGCCAAGAGATCTACCGGGTAGATTTCAGGAAGGATCTTATCAAAATGTTTGAAGTTAAAAACACAAATGTCATCGACATACCTAGTGGTACGAGAGAGAAGTTTGGCTAAGCCAAATCTCTTACTCGCTAGGAGCCCCCTCACAAAATTAAACTCCCTGTAAGCCAAAAACAGGTCAGCTAAGAGCGAGCTGGAATTCCCACCCATAGGTATGCCTCGAATTTGCTTGAAGACAAGTCCCCCGAAAGTGACAAAAGTGTTATTCAGGATAAAACTTATTGCATTAAGGAATTGGGTTTTGGACCAGCAGTGATACCCTCTGTATTTTTTATTCGAGAAGAAGGTTCTATAATAGCCAATGCAAATAAAGCTCTTGGAACTGCTAAAAATTAACTCACATAAGTCTTTCAAGGACTCCATAACCTGGTCTAAATTAAGATTCGTATAGAGTGTGGAGAAATCATATACTTGTAAGGAGTGGCAATTCAAACCCGACATCCTGTCAAGGAATTCCCCAGAAGAGTTAATGCTCCAGAAGGCGTTCACACCTGAATTATGCTTGATGGAAAGGCAATAACTACTAAACTTGTCCCGGACCAATTGCAAACCTTTGTTCACCAGTATGGCCAAATCTTTGGATGTGCTGTTCCTGGCACCAGCAATGAATCTACTTTCATACGGAGTTTTGTGCAATTTAGGTATCCAGAAAAGTTTAGGTAAAACCATAAACTTATCTTTAACCGTTATGCCAAAGGAATCCTTGAGGGTGGTGCAATGTTCGGCAATTATGTCATTAATGGAAGAAATTACTGGTGCGTAAGTCTGATTACCAACAGCATTGAAACTTCTAAGGTCAAAGCCTAGTTCGTTCAAGAGGATGATGAGGTAATACTTCCTACACACAATGACAAAATTGTTGGTGGCCTTATCCGCCGGAGTAATGATGTAATTCTTCTGAAAGTTTGAGATGAAGTTTTTACACTCCTTAGATTTTAGTACCTCGTGCGAATGCAAAGAAGGAAAGCTAGAACTTAGGAAGGAAATGCGATTTCTAATTATCTTAAGGACAGCCTCCGACCAATTCTGGAAGTCAGAATTCTTAAGGGCGTATTTTCTGCAGGACTTTTCAATAAATGCAACTAGTGCATTTTTAACACTGACCCTAACAAAATCCCAAGACTTGTGAATAGGCTCTCTATAATTAGTGCCCTTAGCCATCAAATCCCTAAGTTTAGGGTTGGATATAATACTCAAGTCACCAGTAACCACGTGTGAAGCGGGCTTGTAGCAGAAGATAGAATCAGAACAAAGACAAGGCTTGCTAATAAATTCTCTGATTTCATCAATAGAAGCGTTCTTCAAGATCTGGTTGTAATTGAAGAGCTTCCGACCAATAGGGGTGGTGTATTTAAAGAAAACCTGTAGTGGACATTTACTACGAATTGGATTAGGCAACATACTGTTAACATGTGAATCAGCGAAAATGGAAGAAGCTTTTAAGAGATCTACTTCTTTGCACTCAAAAGGGATAATAATAACTTCCTTGTCGATCTATGTAATACAGCAGCTTTGGCTATATTACACTGGTGTGTTTTTCTTTGGATTTATGAGAAAATGCTGCTAAGGGATAATTTCAACTTGCTGGATGCAAGTCTATTATAGCTCATTGTAAAGCTGAGATGCAAGCTCTCAAATGATGTTTGACTCGTTGTTGTGCGACACGATTGGAAGGCAACAGAATCAATTGAATTTCAACATAACCTAGATGGTCCTTTTTTGTGGTCAGCTGTGTAACTGATACACTTACTTAGACATTTCATTTCAGTAGAATTCATTTCATTTCATTTCTTAGACTTTACATTTCAGTAGTGTGCTTTATTTCAGAAGTGTCTCGTTTCTTCCGGGTGGGACTGCATGTTCAAATAAGCAGTGGTTCTAATAAGGAGGAAAGTGAACTTGGACTGTCAATGATTTTTGATGAGCCCTATTGACTATTCAAATCTGGAAATATCTTCGATTTTTTTCTGCGGGGAATTCAACTGAATGTTTAAGTTTTCTATACAAATGACACACCTACCCAGGGCATTTTTCTACATACTAACTAGGTAACCAAATGGTTACCTTGCCCCGTGGGAAATTGAAAACTAGGTAACCACACTTTTATGTTATTGAATTGAGCTGACCGATTTCGAGAGAAATGAAACATTAAAGAATATGATACGGTTAATAAAGGTCAGTACATGATCACATGTGAGTCTTATACACGGCATCATTCATAGCAGAGTTGGAACTAAATCTAAACATAGGATGAATCTAATCTAGGGTAAAATCTAAACGCAGAATTATGAAAAAGGTGCAACAATATAAATATATCGTGTGGCTAATAAGGTCTAATAATTAAGTGGCTAATGATTCTCGATGCGGCAGACCAACTTACTTGAACTTATAGGTTTGACCCGTCAAAAACGAGTCTTGTTCTTTGAAAATTGATAAGTCATTTCAAAGTGCAGTAGTTGAAAAGATTTTTCACTTTCCACCATTGCGGTTTCAAGTGCATTTTTGTCGGCATAAATGCGCTAACTGCTGCTCTTTACCAAATCAACGGCAGCATATCGCTTCAAATGCAGCATGAATAAAGACGCAGATTTTTCCATATTTTTTAACTTGTCGAGCCACCTTTATTCAAATTGCTTATAATGTTAACTGACTTGCACATCAAAAACCTACGTCATTCTTCTTTCTTCCAAATGACTGGTATTTTCGAATGACTGCACGTCCTTCGGATGTACTGCATTTTCAACTTGGAAAATGGAGGAATGAAATCGGATGCTTAACTGGTTGACTGTTGCCTTCGCCATAATCTATATGTATCATATACATGTAGAGCAGAAAGCCCTGACTATCCTCAAAGATGTCTACAATATAATCCCTACCTAAAACTATGCCCTTTGTTCCAAACTTCCAAAAAACTTCGCTTGCTCTGACCGGTTTGTGGCGTATAAATTTAGCTGTAAATGCGACGCGTTCTATGTCGGTCAAACTAACCGTCTTCTCATTGATAGATACAAAAAGCACCAGCGCGACATTAACAATGAGAAAAAAGAACGCTCTTTATGAACACTACAATAAATTTAACTTGGGTGATAACTTTTTGTGCATTGATAAGCTTACAATAGATATTCTACAAAGTGTATACTGTAGAGTGTAGACAAAAGAGATAATGCTGTCGACTGTAGAATAAGCGGAGCTCGCCAGATTGACAGACTAAAGCCCATCATTAACAGCAAACATGAATTACCGAATTACCGAATTTCTGACCTATAGTGAACACACCTCGAGCTCATTGCAGTTGATATTTAAGATATCACTTGAAATACTGCACTCTCCGACCTTGAAGTGTCCGTGACACGAAGCGTCGTAGTGTTTTTTTTATTTTTAAATTTTTGTAGCTCGGAAGGAAATAAAAAGGAGAGAAGAAACATTGGTCTTGAATATGCCAAGGATGCATTATGATTATATATCAATTATTTATAATTTTCATATTTGAATTCCTTGCATTATTCAAAGAAGACGGTCATATGTAACCCGATACTTAATTCATGATTTGGGAGAGAGCAATTAAAGAAATTTTGCGGTTTAATGTGATCTTTCCGCAGACGGATATTTCTGTTTAAACGGCAATCTTTTATGATGCACCATGAAGCTGAGAGATGATCAGTTTGCCATGAAGATGATCATCTGCTATCTCATTAGCTTGCAAGTACAGCCATGCTTCATCTGTATGAGGTATTCGAATTTTAGCTATTATAATGTTACTTGAACCGCAATGTTGTTCTCGATTCGGAAGTTTTATATCTGAGCTGCAGATCACAAGCGATTGTGATTAATTTACGACAGGTTTTGTTTTCATTATACTGTTGATATGGCAAATTGCATTTGAAACGGAAACATTTCACCTCATTTCGGTAATTCTGCTGTTGCAATGTCAGCGATGAACTTGACGCGTCAATGCGGCGAACGGCAGTTGAAATGTCTATACTTAATATGAAACGGATGGTTAGTTTCTTGAACACGGTCGCATATATACCCGTTTGCCAGTTTACTTACAGCCAAACTAGGTCCTATGCCGTAATTAATAAGAAAAAATGACATGCATGCTAGATAAACAAGAGCATAAGAGTAAGGTTATAGACATGCACTCCTTCTACACGATGCTAATTACATATTTATTTAGCTACTTGGCACATAACCTACAACTTTTAAAAACTAAAACAATTAAGTGCCTTTGAGACGAATGCCTACCTAGGGATGTGTGGAGCAAAGGTCATCAAAGTTAGCATGAATATGAGCAACAGTACTCAAAGAGAAATACAGTCTTGAGCGTGTAGTCCAAAAATGCCCTCTCGACTGAATGGTAACCTAGTCGAAATGCGCAAAAAAATGTCCTGCACCCACCTCTTCTAAAAGGTGAAAAACACGTGTTATTCAAGTGAATCGCTCAGACCGCCTCAGCGTAATCCTCAAATACTTTCCCATTGAGACAAGACCATGCTGAACACGCAATGAACAATTCAACGTAGCAAAGTGCGTCAAGGTAACAAAATTAAAAAAAAACAAGCTAATGACTAGTTAATTTTCAATAGGTACAAAATATGATTTAAAAGAAAATTTTTATATCCTAAAATGTCTAAAAATTTAAAAAATGCTTACTAGAAGGACAAACAACGCTTCTCCTCTCCTCATGTGTAATGAATTGGCGAGTAAGTCGTTCTGTTCAAAATTATGTTTAACATTTATATATTGAAAAGATCCTATTTAACAGTCTGCCCATTCAGATGATAAGAGGACAGGTCTGTTTCCAATCAAAATACCAGATCTAGCTAACACAGCGGGATTACGTTATTTAAAATCTACCAGGTGTGTAAGAGAATTAATGTTAGTTCCTTAAGCTAAAACGTGAAATAAAATTCTACAAAAATATGCATACAAATTATTTGACTATTTTTAATGAGGTCATCAACAGGAACTTGGTCAGGACGATTGCGTTTCGACCGCTTCATCCTGGACGCTCAAACCCGACCAAGCGCGGTCCTGTACATTTAAGATGCACAGCCTCAAAAGTTATATCTATAATAGGGAAAGATTAGCATCTATCAAAAAAATAGAGTCACTATTGACTGAAATGTACCTCGGGCATTTGCAAGAAGGACAGAGTCCTGCCAGTAGAGGTCAAGAGGCGGGGACATAGTCCACCTTCAACTCAAGACGTGCTGTAAAAACAATTCAACGTAGCAAAGTGCGTCAAGGTAACAAAATTAAAAAAAAACAAGCTAATGACTAGTTAATTTTCAATAGGTACAAAATATGATTTAAAAGAAAATTTTTATATCCTAAAATGTCTAAAAATTTAAAAAATGCTTACTAGAAGGACAAACAACGCTTCTCCTCTCCTCATGTGTAATGAATTGGCGAGTAAGTCGTTCTGTTCAAAATTATGTTTAACATTTATATATTGAAAAGATCCTATTTAACAGTCTGCCCATTCAGATGATAAGAGGACAGGTCTGTTTCCAATCAAAATACCAGATCTAGCTAACACAGCGGGATTACGTTATCTAAAATCTACCAGGTGTGTAAGAGAATTAATGTTAGTTCCTTAAGCTAAAACGTGAAATAAAATTCTACAAAAATATGCATACAAATTATTTGACTATTTTTAATGAGGTCATCAACAGGAACTTGGTCAGGACGATTGCGTTTCGACCGCTTCATCCTGGACGCTCAAACCCGACCAAGCGCGGTCCTGTACATTTAAGATGCACAGCCTCAAAAGTTATATCTATAATAGGGAAAGATTAGCATCTATCAAAAAAATAGAGTCACTATTGACTGAAATGTACCTCGGGCATTTGCAAGAAGGACAGAGTCCTGCCAGTAGAGGTCAAGAGGCGGGGACATAGTCCACCTTCAACTCAAGACGTGCTGTAAAAACAATTCAACGTAGCAAAGTGCGTCAAGGTAACAAAATTAAAAAAAACAAGCTAATGACTAGTTAATTTTCAATAGGTACAAAATATGATTTAAAAGAAAATTTTTATATCCTAAAATGTCTAAAAATTTAAAAAATGCTTACTAGAAGGACAAACAACGCTTCTCCTCTCCTCATGTGTAATGAATTGGCGA
The DNA here is from genome assembly GCA_907163375.1 of Prostheceraeus crozeri. Lineage (NCBI taxonomy): Eukaryota > Metazoa > Platyhelminthes > Polycladida > Euryleptidae > Prostheceraeus > Prostheceraeus crozeri. Next base: position 79,425 of record CAJQUW010001476.1, on the reverse strand, counting down.
GTAAGTCGTTCTGTTCAAAATTATGTTTAACATTTATATATTGAAAAGATCCTATTTAACAGTCTGCCCATTCAGATGATAAGAGGACAGGTCTGTTTCCAATCAAAATACCAGATCTAGCTAACACAGCGGGATTACGTTATCTAAAATCTACCAGGTGTGTAAGAGAATTAATGTTAGTTCCTTAAGCTAAAACGTGAAATAAAATTCTACAAAAATATGCATACAAATTATTTGACTATTTTTAATGAGGTCATCAACAGGAACTTGGTCAGGACGATTGCGTTTCGACCGCTTCATCCTGGACGCTCAAACCCGACCAAGCGCGGTCCTGTACATTTAAGATGTACAGCCTCAAAAGTTATATCTATAATAGGGAAAGATTAGCATCTATCAAAAAAATAGAGTCACTATTGACTGAAATGTACCTCAGGCATTTGCAAGAAGGACAGAGTCCTGCCAGTAGAGGTCAAGAGGCGGGGACATAGTCCACCTTCAACTCAAGACGTGCTGTAAAAACAATTCAACGTAGCAAAGTGCGTCAAGGTAACAAAATTAAAAAAAAACAAGCTAATGACTAGTTAATTTTCAATAGGTGCAAAATATGATTTAAAAGAAAATTTTTATATCCTAAAATGTCTAAAAATTTAAAAAATGCTTACTAGAAGGACAAACAACGCTTCTCCTCTCCTCATGTGTAATGAATTGGCGAGTAAGTCGTTCTGTTCAAAATTATGTTTAACATTTATATATTGAAAAGATCCTATTTAACAGTCTGCCCATTCAGATGATAAGAGGACAGGTCTGTTTCCAATCAAAATACCAGATCTAGCTAACACAGCGGGATTACGTTATCTAAAATCTACCAGGTGTGTAAGAGAATTAATGTTAGTTCCTTAAGCTAAAACGTGAAATAAAATTCTACAAAAATATGCATACAAATTATTTGACTATTTTTAATGAGGTCATCAACAGGAACTTGGTCAGGACGATCGCGTTTCGACCGCTTCATCCTGGACGCTCAAACCCGACCAAGCGCGGTCCTGTACATTTAAGATGTACAGCCTCAAAAGTTATATCTATAATAGGGAAAGATTAGCATCTATCAAAAAAATAGAGTCACTATTGACTGAAATGTACCTCAGGCATTTGCAAGAAGGACAGAGTCCTGCCAGTAGAGGTCAAGAGGCGGGGACATAGTCCACCTTCAACTCAAGACGTGCTGTAAAAACAATTCAACGTAGCAAAGTGCGTCAAGGTAACAAAATTAAAAAAAAACAAGCTAATGACTAGTTAATTTTCAATAGGTACAAAATATGATTTAAAAGAAAATTTTTATATCCTAAAATGTCTAAAAATTTAAAAAATGCTTACTAGAAGGACAAACAACGCTTCTCCTCTCCTCATGTGTAATGAATTGGCGAGTAAGTCGTTCTGTTCAAAATTATGTTTAACATTTATATATTGAAAAGATCCTATTTAACAGTCTGCCCATTCAGATGATAAGAGGACAGGTCTGTTTCCAATCAAAATACCAGATCTAGCTAACACAGCGGGATTACGTTATCTAAAATCTACCAGGTGTGTAAGAGAATTAATGTTAGTTCCTTAAGCTAAAACGTGAAATAAAATTCTACAAAAATATGCATACAAATTATTTGACTATTTTTAATGAGGTCATCAACAGGAACTTGGTCAGGACGATCGCGTTTCGACCGCTTCATCCTGGACGCTCAAACCCGACCAAGCGCGGTCCTGTACATTTAAGATGCACAGCCTCAAAAGTTATATCTATAATAGGGATAGATTAGCATCTATCAAAAAAATAGAGTCACTATTGACTGAAATGTACCTCAGGCATTTGCAAGAAGGACAGAGTCCTGCCAGTAGAGGTCAAGAGGCGGGGACATAGTCCACCTTCAACTCAAGACGTGCTGTAAAAACAATTCAACGTAGCAAAGTGCGTCAAGGTAACAAAATTAAAAAAAAAACAAGCTAATGACTAGTTAATTTTCAATAGGTGCAAAATATGATTTAAAAGAAAATTTTTATATCCTAAAATGTCTAAAAATTTAAAAAATGCTTACTAGAAGGACAAACAACGCTTCTCCTCTCCTCATGTGTAATGAATTGGCGAGTAAGTCGTTCTGTTCAAAATTATGTTTAACATTTATATATTGAAAAGATCCTATTTAACAGTCTGCCCATTCAGATGATAAGAGGACAGGTCTGTTTCCAATCAAAATACCAGATCTAGCTAACACAGCGGGATTACGTTATCTAAAATCTACCAGGTGTGTAAGAGAATTAATGTTAGTTCCTTAAGCTAAAACGTGAAATAAAATTCTACAAAAATATGCATACAAATTATTTGACTATTTTTAATGAGGTCATCAACAGGAACTTGGTCAGGACGATCGCGTTTCGACCGCTTCATCCTGGACGCTCAAACCCGACCAAGCGCGGTCCTGTACATTTAAGATGTACAGCCTCAAAAGTTATATTTATAATAGGGAAAGATTAGCATCTATCAAAAAAATAGAGTCACTATTGACTGAAATGTACCTCAGGCATTTGCAAGAAGGACAGAGTCCTGCCAGTAGAGGTCAAGAGGCGGGGACATAGTCCACCTTCAACTCAAGACGTGCTGTAAAAACAATTCAACGTAGCAAAGTGCGTCAAGGTAACAAAATTAAAAAAAAACAAGCTAATGACTAGTTAATTTTCAATAGGTACAAAATATGATTTAAAAGAAAATTTTTATATCCTAAAATGTCTAAAAATTTAAAAAATGCTTACTAGAAGGACAAACAACGCTTCTCCTCTCCTCATGTGTAATGAATTGGCGAGTAAGTCGTTCTGTTCAAAATTATGTTTAACATTTATATATTGAAAAGATCCTATTTAACAGTCTGCCCATTCAGATGATAAGAGGACAGGTCTGTTTCCAATCAAAATACCAGATCTAGCTAACACAGCGGGATTACGTTATCTAAAATCTACCAGGTGTGTAAGAGAATTAATGTTAGTTCCTTAAGCTAAAACGTGAAATAAAATTCTACAAAAATATGCATACAAATTATTTGACTATTTTTAATGAGGTCATCAACAGGAACTTGGTCAGGACGATCGCGTTTCGACCGCTTCATCCTGGACGCTCAAACCCGACCAAGCGCGGTCCTGTACATTTAAGATGCACAGCCTCAAAAGTTATATCTATAATAGGGAAAGATTAGCATCTATCAAAAAAATAGAGTCACTATTGACTGAAATGTACCTCAGGCATTTGCAAGAAGGACAGAGTCCTGCCAGTAGAGGTCAAGAGGCGGGGACACAGTCCACCTTCAACTCAAGACGTGCTGTAAAAACAATTCAACGTAGCAAAGTGCGTCAAGGTAACAAAATTAAAAAAAACAAGCTAATGACTAGTTAATTTTCAATAGGTACAAAATATGATTTAAAAGAAAATTTTTATATCCTAAAATGTCTAAAAATTTAAAAAATGCTTACTAGAAGGACAAACAACGCTTCTCCTCTCCTCATGTGTAATGAATTGGCGAGTAAGTCGTTCTATTCAAAATTATGTTTAACATTTATATATTGAAAAGATCCTATTTAACAGTCTGCCCATTCAGGTGATAAGAGGACAGGTCTGTTTCCAATCAAAATACCAGATCTAGCTAACACAGCGTTTCACAACAAGTTTCATTGAAATTTCACTTTAATTGTCTGAATTAAAATTTGTCATAATTGTCAATTTCACAGACGAAAAATAACTGCGCATTTGGTGGATTTGAAACCCCGATTTCTTGCAAAGTTCCGACTTTCACTCCGGTCATGACCACGCAAGAGCAGGAGTGACAGTGAGCTTTTAACGGTCGGATCTGAGAAAACCCCGTGGGTTCTCTCTAAAAGTACAAAGGTGACAATAAATGATACATTGAAATCTACATGTGTAACTTATTCTCTTTCTTAAACATTCTTATCCACTGAAGTCGCCTTCCGTGAAGCCGTCACTAAATCTGAGTAAATATAATTGTCCTTTGATTTATTGCACATGCATAACTTGTTTAATCTGAATTTGCATCGAATTTTTAACTTCGAATACTGTATGTACTTATTCTGCATTCTACAAAGTTTGCCATTGGTTCTTACAATTTATATAATGCTCATCAATGTTATTAAGTGTACTTTATTCTCACCATGATTTTCACACTTTATATCAGACCACTGATGACGGAAGAAAATTCTCTCTTGTTTGTGCGTCTGGACAAACATACAAACTGTCATTTATCGATCGCCAACCGAAGCGGCTTCAGGATTTTTCCATCGCGCGTTGTCTTTCTCTGCGAGAAGTGTCATCGTAGTATTTCTCAACCATGAAAATGCGCTTTGCATGCTTATAAAGCCAATTATAGAGGGGGACAGCCCCTACCCCACCACCACCACCCCCCCCCCCCGGTGTCGCCGTCAAGGTGACAGGAGAAAGCACGCACTCGATCTTTATGACTTAGTGTCTCATTTGCCAAAACAGGAAGATGCGAGCAATTACGTGAAAAATATCAAACAACTGGCCGGAAACCTCCAGAAAGACATGCTTATCTCCATTCGCTGCAGTCTATTTGATGGGGAATGGTAGTTACAAGCGAGAGTTACATTACAACACAATATCAAACAATGCAATTATTCGCACTTTGATTACATGCTTAGTGCGATGAGCAGTAATACGCGAGATGACTAATTTATATCTTTTAATTTATGATAATGTTAGCTACATTTCAAAGTAAATCAAACACAAGTAAATTGAAAGCACATAATCAAAATAATGAGCCAAACGAGCATTGATATAATAATGACATTGAAGCAATGCGTATATCCACATACCGCCTTCACAAGAAGGCCTTAAGAGGTCAACAAATTCTAAGTTCTAATATAAAACATAGATGTTTTTAAACGATAAAGGTTCCGAGTCCTATCAATTGACTCCACATCTCTGATTTGAAGTCGGTGGGATTCCCATAGGTCGATAATTGATTAATCCCATAGGATGGTGCGGACCTCGAAATATAAAACTTGTCACATGAATATCTCTGAAAATTTCTAGCAAACAGCTCGCATGATTAACAACATCTACCGCTCTGTGAATGAGAGTCTCAATAAATTCATATCCTCTCGTCTCAAGCCACATCGCACTGAAATCTCATGTTCAGTTATCAACAATGAACTGATTGGACTGAGATCGATTTTACCTAAAACAGCAACAACAATTTTCATTGATGAAAACCTTCTTGGATGTTGGTTTAATGTTTAAATAAGAAAATCTGTTGAAGATTCTCGTGAAATCGATAGAGTAAATATCATTATATTCTGTATTCTAACACGAGGGATGAATTGCTGAAAAGGATGGAAACCGTCTTGAAAAAGAGCTCATCAATATCAAAGAGAATTTGTTCTCCATCCTTCTACATAGGACTCCCATCTAATAACAAGAGGATTAATTTAATCAAAGACGATAAAAGACAGGATAATAAGTATCTAATCAATGAACAGCGGCAACTACTTGTTGCATTGTTATAAAATCCATTTCCTTTCTTCAAAATCTCAGCCTCTAATCATTTCATAATCCTATCATTTTCATAAATCTTACTTGCAAACACGATATTCAAAGTTGTTGCTTCTTTATATTTCTCAATCAAAGCAAGACTGAGCTTTTCTATCTTTAGCATGAACTTGTGAAATGATGAGCTTGATTCAGAGGAAAGATAAATCATTAATTATCAGTTATTAGAAAATGACAGCTTATCTTTGAACAGCGAAGATTCAATAGAGAAGGAATGATAGTTCTGATCAAAAGGTTGTGACCTTGCCACACAAGTTGATAATGCATGTACCGCATGCATTAATATACATAGTAGGTAGTGCATGCCTATATTATAACAAAATATGCACACAATAGAGGCGCCTACAGTCTATTGGCTAATACATGCATATAAGGCCTAAAGCTGCAGTAAGTATTTATATACTTTAATATGCATGACTGATTCAAGATTATCAGAGTTGAAACCTAGATGAAATAATAATTCCATGGACTCCAAAGATGTCAATAGGTACTACAACGAGGCACTCATCGCCTCTTAAAAGCCAACCGCCGGCGCGGATCCACCCTCTCGCTCTCTTACTCTGAAGACAAGACAGGCGACACAGACATATTGTCCACCTGACGGTTCGCGACGAAGACTTTCGTTAGACAACTCGCCGCAAGATCCAGTGCTCGTCAAGAAGATCGCTTTACTTCCCTAATTGCTTGTGTACTCGCACTGACAAACTCTGACAAGTCCAGGAAGCACTCTGCCAACACGTAAACCCTGCTCCTGCAAGGCTATTTTGTATGTCACTGACTTATTTGGCTCTTCAACGGGCCTACGGAATTAAATCCTAAATAAAGTCCGCAACAATACTATGATTTTCATTTTTTAAAGCAAAATTTTAATTTAAAAGTGCATATAATCCATCTAAAAGTCATGTCTGATGAGTGCATCTGTTTGCTGTTAACTAGAATGGAATTTGACTCAAGGGTCGCGGCATCGCCGAGGAACTGGTGAGGCATGAATGACCAATGAGACATTTGGCACGGCCACGAGATTGTTCGTTGCATGAAAATGCAGTGGTAGGCAAGTGTATCAAGGTTAAAACACATGCGATTTTTATGCCGTTATTGTGCATTAAATCAAGTTACATTTTCGTTCTGGAGGTTTTATTCTTATCAATTTCTATTTCAAAAAATGTGAACAGGTAGCACAATAATGTCATCTTTCATCAACTGTGTACTAGATAGGCCTATGCATGCTCTCAATACATGCTTATTAGTTTCCACAAGTGCAAATATCACATCGGTATGCTGTTTGAACAAAATTCATGACAAAATCATTTTTGCCAACTACATAACAATCTTAATGTAGGCTGCACACAGAATGCACTTTTCACTGAATCCGTTTTCCAATTAGTAAATTAAGAAATAACTTCAATCTTGCCTTTCGCTTTATAGCAACGTTGGGATTTGTTTTGAGAAGAAGCATGCACTTGTCAGTTAATAAGTCGTTAATTATTCTCATACAATAATGGAAATCTTCTCAAAATATTAGGCCTAAGGCCTATACAACATGGAAAAAGAGAACAACCATGAGAGTAAATGAGTAAAAGGATGAATGCGAAATACACTCTGTCGTCCGGCGAATTAGTTACTACATTGAAAAATATTAGGCCTACCTCATTCGTAAACAAGTATCTCATGAAAAGGATCTGCCGGCATGCGAAAGCTTCGATTCGTAAGTTCAATCAATCACTTTCTTCAAAGTTTGCATTCAGCATTCAGCATTGCTTCAAACATTCGACCCTCATACATAATGCAAGCTGAGAAACCTATCGCCCTTAGGCTAAAATTGGATATTTTGAAATTCGTTAAAAGTCTTGAGACTTGAATTTGAGGTTAGCGTGTGTAATCAATATCCCGCACAGAAGTGAAAAATTGAAGTTTCTCAATCAATTGCTAAATTTGAACTCCTGTGTTGAAGATGCCTAATGTTAGTTTAATTTTTTATAGTTACCTGAGGCTGAGGGTGCATTACAGGTGATAGCAGATCAAATGTTGACACTATATTCAGCCCTCTACAACAGTTAAATGTTATGCTGACATAGGCCCTAGTGGAGTAAGCATTCGACTAGTTTATTTATCAGTTTGTATACAAACAAGATTCGACTTTATATACCCGCAGTGTTTGAAATCGATCCTTATTAATTTTGTGGAGGAAAAGCGCACGGAATACTTTAGAAGCTTTGCACAACAGTGTACCGTAAACCCACTTTTTCTGGTGTTCACATGTGTTTTCACAGTTTTGTGCCTATTCTATATAAGTGAGGTCTTGTTCGTTCTCTGCTTATTCGCGCGCTTCGTATTTGTTCTTCTGATCTGTTAGCCCAAGATCTCAGCACTGTTCGCGCACTTTTAGAGCCTAATGCGTCTCTTGAGCATTTCATTGATAGATATCAAGTTACTGACATCAATAACGTTTCTTTTGCCACCGTGGAAAGGAACGCTGTTTACATCAACTTACCTTCCTATGGTGACAAATCTAGTTTGTTCATCCGAAAATCTATCAATGAATTGCTGGTCAAGTTTGGTTATGCAGCGAAGCCCGTCTTGATGTTCAAGACTAACTGCATTCCTGTTGCTTCTCCTAAAGATAGTCTGCCAATGGCTGCCACGTCCTCTGTCATATATTCTTTTCACTGTTGTTCTGGATCAATCTATATTGGAAGGGCGACGCGCCCTCTGACTGTCAAACCAAGGGAGCATATGCCCAAATGGTTTTCAGACGGTCGCTCGGGAATTTCTCGCTCTGCCATTACCGAGCATATGCTCAGCTGTGTCAATGTTACTGATGACCTTTTGAGCAAGTTTCATATAGTGTGCCGTGCCCATAACGATCGCAATTTACGCATTTTTGAAGCATTGTATATTAAACGTGAATGCCCAGATCTGTGTAAGCAAAAGGATCACGTGATCAATCTTCGCATACGCTGGTAATCGTGTGATTGACCAGACCACGGCTGATCTGTTGATTGATCTGTCATCAGAATTGTATCTGCTTGCCTGTAAATTGTCACTTGCTGGGTTACCTTTGACATGACCAGTCGAAACATGTCAGGTTGATTTTATTATTTTTTTTATTTTCTTGTTCATTTCATAACATATGACTTCGAAAGTAGCCTATTCTGAGCGCTTTTCCTCTACAAAGTTTCAAGCAGGCATAAATGTTTCTCTTACCGTATTTATTTCGCTGTATGATAACTCCTACAGCAGAAACGCAAATATTTGCAATATCATTTTTCTGTCACATAAACCCAACAGCGTCAAATTGAACCTACGCAAAAGAACTACTTAATTTCGTAGATTGCAGATGCTTGTCAACGCGGTTTTACGAACGAACAGACTGCTAAATTACTATATCAAGGTCTCATAGTCTTCACAGACTTGTTAGTCCAGTGTTATAGCGCTACGTTGTGGATGATTGCTTTGAGCGAAACGTCCCACATATACAGAAATCGATTTGATATCCGAACATCTGTTTTCTCTTTCTGTTTATAACCAAAGGGATACGTAAAAGAGGCTGACTGCTACATTGCAATGGAAAGATACAACTCAATATGAACATGCCATGATTTCATTATTCATTATTTTATCTTTTTTGTTTTGAAATGCGTGAACGTCAAAGAAAATGGATATTTTGGAACAGTTGAATATTGTGCTTTTACCAAGACTGGCGTCATGCATTAGCTAGGCATTTCTAGTCCACTACACATGATTATCTGCATTATTGGCAACAATTATGTCAATCAGTCATCTGATTATGCCATGCAGATGATAACTTCATCTGACATGATAAAAATTCGTAGACATGTGTGATTTCAGAGTGGTAACTTATTAGATTAGGAATTGAAAAATTTCAAAAATATAATAAAACTCGAAACTTTGATTCTACTTACTTTTCTATAGTTGCCTGATATGAAATATATGTACAAGTCTGAACAGGCAATTGAATAATGATGCTCGTCTGTGATTGCTAAAATTTTAATTGTATCCGCAAATTCGAGTAGAAATATCTGATAAGTTTGTCTATTCACGTCTCACGCAGAAAACAGTGGAATCGAAATTATGCTCTGTTTGTATAATAAAGTGAAGCCTGAGTATTCGCTGAAGTTCACTTTTCAGAAGCTTGCAATTCGGAAGCCTAGTATTCAGTGCATTTACTTTCTCAGTGTGAAGAACAACAACTTTCAAAAAAGTGTATCTCTTAAACAGAAAGACGTCTGTAAGCTTGCAGAAATTATCGCGTCTGACTTTGAAATGCACTTTACAAGTCTGGCATGCAATCAAAATTCTTTCTTTTACCTCTTCGGAACATAGTGAAATCACATCTGTTAATGCTATGTGTGAGGCGTGACCTGTGTACAAAATGTTTTTGGCAAACATTAGGCATACTAAAATGTGTACGAAATCTTGGCATACTCATTACAAATGTGATAACTTCAGCACATTTCTCCAGTATTGTGATTCCAGCACTATTAAAAGTTGCAGTAAAACATGCATAATTTTATGCATGATCTTTCATCCTTGTGTTATAGCCAAAAATACTATTTCCAAGTGGGATGCTCATAATTCAGGTAAATGTATTTTCGAAAAAACACCACTTGTAATCGTAAAACAGTTGGATTTTCGCGAGCTTTCGACCGCTCTCTGCTGTCTGAATCATGCAATAATCAATTCTATGATGTAGGTTACCAGTTTTTTTCAAAAAACTAACTCCGCATCCCTGGTCTGCAGTCCTTCACGATTGTTCGAGAGTTGTGAGTTCTAATCTGAAAACAGTATTTTGCAATTCATATGTGCCATCATTTTGTGGAAACACAGTTCAGCACATTCAAACATCAAATAAGTAACGTTCATATTAAACCGATTGTGAGAACGAAAAAATCGTGGCGATATTTTACTTTCTCTGCTTAACTAAACTTTGTTTAGATTCACGATAACCTTTCGATCATCAGTGAACAGCAGGTTGTAGAATTGACGATGCGCATAAACGAAACCGGTCTGCTACATGCATAGTTTTCACTCTTTTTGGACGAGCTCGGAGTGAGGGACACAAGCATTGGCCTTCTTGCAGTTCTTACTTTGTACTGACGTACGATGTCCATCTCGATCTCTATAGTTGTCAGCTGTCTCAGTCATCAAATAATTGGGAAACTTCACCATTGCACTGGAACATTCAAGTCGATGATTTTAGCACCGGTTTGCTGCAGATTGAAACATGTCTACATCTCAACGACCGATAATTGATTGACAAGAGGAATGAAAGACCTCTTTATACCCACTGAAATCTGGCACGATTAGTGCTTCTCTTAACGTAACAAGTTCCGTCCTGTTGTTTCATGCTCGCACGAGTGAGTTGTGCTTACATAAGTTTAGCAGTTAGGACTAATGAATATTAAAGAGAAATCTGATATTAACTTGATGTACCGAAAGTACAGCACAAGTTACATTAAGTGCATTCACTCCCCATGAAATGATCCCAAATACCAATAAACCACACACCAGTAAATGCTAAGATTATTAGGTTTTTATAATAAAAAGTTAGACCAATAAAACCACTATAATGACATGGTTTAAAACCGTGCTTTAAAAGAATACTACATATCATGTTAGCTCATCTGTTAATCATTTTTCTTGAAAGATCGCTTTTGTGATTATGACACTGCATTAACTTATACATGTACTTAATTAACTCTATCCAGCGAGCTATGAATTGTATCGAAATACGTAGGGGGAGGAAATACGTGTCGCCTCCGTAACTCAAAACGCATTGCTGCGAATTTTATGAAAATTGAAGCATAGCTTTATTGTCATGTGTGAACTTTCCAACGGGGTATCTATTCACTTCAACTCATTTATCCTCATGCTATAAAAAGTATCAAAATATGAATTCAAATATACACCAATTTTTGAAAATTTGAAATTATACAGAAGTTCTTCGACAAATCCATTTGTATCTGTTATTCAATTATGATGCCAAGACGGTTGAATGTACTGAAGGGTCGCAAAATGATAAGTAAGATTGATTTATACGCTCGTACATAAACTGTAATCAATTGTCGCCATATTTTGTACAGCAGTTGGATTGAGCTATATTTTGTCAGAAGCTGAATGAATGAAGCCTACATGTACAGCACGAGGAAAATTTGACTATTTGACCAGTGAAGGAGGATGCGCATGTATAAGGTAAACACTGTTTGTGGACATGTACTAATTCACATTGAGTTGTAGCTCTTTATATCGATTATTGGGTGGGTGTGCACTCAAGCTCCGGAAAGAATCGTCAATTTCCCGAAATGCGGGAGAAAAATGCGTTCATCTCTCTAAAGGCATCACACTCTGTTGATGGACGATTATTCGGTTGTGAGTAAATTTGCCACGACTTACATCAGCCATGGACTTCTCATTAATAGCTGATCCCAAAGAAATACGACATTCTATAATAATAAGGGATCATCAGAGGTAATTCTGACTTCGTCTGACCTCGTCGTCTGAACAGAAAGCACTTGAGGTCAACAAAGTCATTTCCCGACAACTCGTGAGGTGATGATGACCAGGCCACGTCCTTATACTAACATTTTAATTTAAAAACGGTGTGGCGAGGTAGTGGTCGTGGAAGATTTCAAATAGCGGTGGATGAGATGTTGAGGGAGAGAGAACAATGCACACACGAATGACAACAATGCTTCGAACAGACGAAGTCAAATCAAGTTGCTGACATTACTGCACTTCACTTTATCGTCTCTAATGCAAAAGTAGAAATGTATGTCTACCTGAAGTTTGGTGACAATTGATTCATTTTTGCAGATTTTAGACAGATTTGAAGACCTGGGGGGGGAGATAAACCATAAGTACCCAATTGTGATATTGATCTGAAATAATAGCTGCTCAAACATCTGGAGCGAGTTTGTGACCGTCTGCGCATGCGCGTGATCGGACTTTCCAGGCACGGCCCTGCTCTGCGCCAGTCTTCTATTTTCGCTGATCATCAACTTCTGAACGATCACTACGTGGCTAATGTATCAGTTTGTTGGTCTAGGTTACCGACTACCCTGCCCATGATCAGACTTATTTTTTCTTCCTTGAAATGTCGAAAGATCACACCCTGCAAGAGATGCTCGTTCATACAACGTTGTAGGTGCCTCCTTATCGGATGTTGAGCGACTTACAAATTCTTGCAAGGTATAGTTCATCAACACTTTCAAATTGGAGATCAACAAGATTTCTGAGACATTAACTTATAATGGGGAACTTATAGTGATTACTGTTCTCATCAGTATTTCCCCTGCTCTCTGATTCTTTTCTGAAAAAGAAAAAATGTACGAAAGTTGCCAAGTGTTTCACAATCTGTAGATATTTCTTGAATTTTACCATTGGATTCCAATGGGAATCCTTTAACCTTACCTATAACCGCAAGCGACTGGCTGTGACACTTAATAATTTGAGTTTTGTATTCAGTGCATCAATATCTACAAATCCATGCTATTAAGCCCTTTGTGCGCGAATTTAGGAAGAAACTGTCAATAGCTCCCGGATTTTAATCATGGTGAATCAACAGATTAAAGACAACGATTTCCTTAGGGATGTGCAATTGGTTTAAGTAAAACGCAACTTACAACCAAATAAGTGTTAAGATGCACGTTTCAAAACAAACTCTCTGGCGTTGGCAAAGGGAATTTGGTACAAATTCTGTATTCGACCATGACGGAAAAGAGAGTCTGGGTTGTCATTTGGCTTGGTTGACGCTGTGAACTTTGTATCATGGACCATAAAAAGTTCTCACTTTATTGAAAATTTTAACCGTCTAATTGAGCGCAGTGAATTACCGAGTAATTTCATCTTTCAGGATGATAATGCACCAGCTCACACAGCAACTGCATAAACATCCTTCAGGAAAGGAGTGAACTGCACCCTCCCGCAGCCTTGCTTTGAATCCCATACAGCATGTCTGGGATTTCCTCAGCAAGAAAATCAATTTTCGCTCCACTCCCGCGAAAACAATCAACGAGGTGAAACAATGTCTCCTGGCAGAATGGCAATTAATGCCTCAATCCTTTATTGACTCATTGATGCAGAGTATGAATGATCGCATGTCAGCAGTGATTGCAGCTCGTGGAGGTGTCACCCGATTCTGATCATTTGTTGACCTATAAACATTTTCAAAATGAATGCATAAGTTCTCATGAAATGTTCTTTTCACTTTAACGAACAAAGACAGGAAAGGAGGGTTAAGTTAAATTTCACAAGTGAATGTACCCGTATGTAGCATTTTGCCAAAGAGTGTATATCGCTTGTATCTCACATGTGTATTCATGATATGGATTATGCTAAATTGTACCCCTTCTTGGATTAAATTTGCATTTGAAAATATATATTGTCGATTGTAGAAGGATGTTGAAAGACACATACAAAGATGGCTCCCATTTTCGATAAGTATCGTAATCTAGAGACAGCTTTTTGCTTCTCCTGAAAAGTTTGTAATTCGTAGAAGATATCAACCAATAACCTTGAAATCACTGTGAGATATTGTCGCGACAACGACGCATTGCTGGCGAATTGATCCCAATCATTGCCGGAAAAGTTATATGACCACAATAAGTCAGCAGTAGGAGAAATTTCCTGTTTGTGATTCCCTTTCACTCTCTCAATTGAAGTAGCGACCCGCATTCAAATTCGACCTATTTCTCGACAGCAGCTGACGGTGGTTTCTAGTTTTCTCGAGGGGTGGGGGCAGCAAGACATTAATAAAATATGCAACGTTAGGTAGAGCGTTCATTGTTAGACCTGAAAGTTAGCGAATAATTGTGAGGACGTGACGTTGATTTTGACCGTGTTTTGATTGTTTAAACTCACTAAGAGTGTTGTTATTAATGAATCTCAGTAGACAGAACGTTGCTACTAACTTTACAGTTGTGCAATTCATTTCATTTCATATACAGTGAGACCATTTAAATGTTTCCTCAAAGAAGAAATGAATCCTTTGTCGTGTATGTAAATAAATTTCCATGTAGCTTTCAAGTCGGTGGAGAATGGGTTGTCTATAAAGCGAGACTGGATTAAGGATTCTAATCCTGGGATTAAGAAATTGACAATGTAGCTATGTTCCGTCTAAAGTAAGACAAATTGGCGAAGATGAAACTACCAGAAATCCATGCACGATGCATACAGGTTCTTTACACTTCATCAATATAAACGTCGACGTTACGTTTTCAATAATCCATTGATGAGGCTTTTTGAATATAGGTCGAGACTTAAATTTGAGCCTGTCATTTGCCAAAGCTATTTGAAGATGAGCATTGGCGAAGTAGGCTTACACAATCTCAATGTGCTAGTTCAATGCATTGATAAAGAGTAGTGATTTTGATTATCTTGTAGCTACAGCCGGTATCAGGGAAGTAGGCAGGACTTTCAAAGGGAGGAGCGGTGAACTTATGGAAAATATAGGCTTAGGCGCCGATGCCAGACAGCAGGGACTTTCCCTCTTCTCCCCTCCCCATTTAAAAATGCTCAAGAGGAAACCGTTTTGACCACCCTAGAATTTCATTCAATCGGTATATATATGCTCCGCTATCCATAGGCCCTGCTGAGTTGTAGGTGATTTGTACACAACCACTCCTCAAAAGTATTATGTGGTGAGTCGATTCATCCTATGCGGAGGCGAAGGTGGTTGTCATCCCTGCCCAAACTTTGATTGCTTGACGAAGCTAGCAGCGCTTCCCACACATGAAGTGGATACTCTACTCACTTCAGAACTGACAGTCGTAGAACAGAATTATGACACCCTTTTGTCAGAGCTGAGAATAGGGAAAAGTCATAAGACATTAGGCGCTTCTTTGCATCTGAACTGACGATATACGAAGTACTATAATTGATGCTGGTGGTTGCCTTTTTATATATGAAATATCTTCTTCTGAGCCAACGTTGTGTATGTGATATTATAGGAGTTGCTGGGTACCCCTTTCATATCTAAACTAACGCCATATAGACAGGAGATGCTGGCCGCCCTCTTCGCATCTAAACAAATGCTGTAGGCATCTAAATTTAAGTGGTAGTCCAATTCACATCGCAGCTAATGTCATGTGAATGATTACAGGAGATAGGCGCATGGGCGTTTAGAATCTTTTAATTGAGATTCTTTGAAATTGAATGCGCCTTTGCAATGCATAGCAGTGTACTATAGGTACACGTACTGAGCTTTTAGTAAAGGCACGCTCTATGAATGCAACACTTCCTCGAACAGAACTAGAAAAGAATCCGCACCTAAATTTGTCACCTAGGATGCTTTTAGGAGTTCTATTATAAAACCTTTGCTATTGGAGTGTGACTGCATGTATACTTGTACAAAAAAGTCTTTTTAAGTAAGTGTAAGTCGTTTTTGTAAGTTTTTTGTAAGTCGTTTTTGTAATATATAACAATGGCTGTCGATATTTCTTATTGTTCAGCAGTAGACCTACCCATAAGTTCTTGAGTTCTAAATAGTCAACAGAACATGCAAGTAGATCATGTTCTTTCAATTGCCCGATCTTTCTTTGAAACATCATGGACAAAAGCTGCTTGATTAAGAAACCTATCTTTCTTGTCATCTTAAAAAGGGAGTACATTTTTATCAAAATGATAAGAAATGATATAATCGATTTTAGCTCAACTGATGCTTCTAGAGATCGATATAAAATGATAAGTAAAATAAAAAAATGGTCTTTGTCTGTCTCTTCACCTAAGATAGGCTACCTGCATGTGTCTCGAGTTCCATGGCACTGTTTCTCCTTTTTCTCTTCCATTTCTTCCTCTTCGTAATCCGACTCATCAACAATGCACACAATGTCTGCATTTAATTGCTAGAATATTGGGAGGCACATCACAAGCTCGAAATATGTTCATGCCACCCACCTTCAAATGGAACCCGCACTTAAAATGTAAAAAAATCACTCAACCCGCAAATTGCATTCGAGAAAATGCGATATACATGTACATTATGATGTTTCATGATATGGATGATCGGGCAAATGATTGTTATAAACTTTTTACAGTGAATGCACTGATTTCTGACATATCAAGCTAATCAAGAAAATGTACCATTGTCCCCACTGCTTCAACACTACCATAGCTAGTACCTTGAAAGGTAGTCATTTACTAGTCAAAATTAAATGTGACAAATTTATTGCACTTTTACAGTCCTTGACATAATCACAAATTTCTATCCATTACACAATCATTTTTTAATAAATGGCGCGTAGGCTAGATCAATATTTATGCATTTCTTTCCGGGTTAAGCGTCGAAGTTCCTATACATCCACAAAAAGTTTAAGTCGAATAAAATCAATCTATATGAATGATTATCACTATGTTAAAATCAAAATCTCAACAAAGTTTGATAATTATCTACCTATTGTGACCAAGGTAGTCCGCAGGTGAAGCACAGCATTGCGTTAGTGCGCATCCGTAATGTAGCTGAAAGTCAGCTACTGGAACATTATTGAAGTTAAAGATTCACTGATGTTCAGAAGACAATATATAAGTTGTGAAAGTACATTAAACAAAATTTTTTTAGTATCTGATATCATTAACCACCTGTAAGATTTTCTTTGTTGATGTCAAAAGCCAAAACTTCGACTTCGGCTCGCTTTATATTATTACGGTAACCAGTGAATGAAACTTGTCGTAAACCTCTGGAAGTACATATAGGTGTGATGAATCATAACTTATACAGGACAAATTTCTAAAATGCGTTAAAATAATTTTCTGAAATAAGACATATTATAAGACAGTTGGGGAAAGCTCTAAATTGACATATGTCAACTACAAAAATGTATAATCACTTCAATGTTTCGTCCATGAGCTCCCTCAAGCAACACACACGCACAATTCCAACGCGTCCTGTCATATAATGCAGTTACATGTTGTAATTACACATGCGAAACATACCGCGATTACCCAAGTAAATTCATATGCGGGAATTATTTATTGTAGTTATTACAGACAGTTGCCGTCTGGGAAATAGGCTATAGGTATATACCAGACTCAGAGTGGAGCGCGTTGAGCAAATGCAGCGGATTGAGGAACCTCCTGAACAGCTCCTTTAGACAAGTGGACCACAGCGTTTCCAACCGACAAGTATTGCGGGTAGGAGTGCCCCAGAACAGCTGCTTTAGACAAATGGAGCACACCGCCTCCAATCGACAAACGTTGCGGAATGAAGAACCTCCAGAAGAACACCTTTAAGTGAATGGAGTGGAGCGTCTCCAATCAAAGAATGCCTCAGATTGGAGAGTCCCAGAACAGCTCCAGTAGACAAATGGAGCGGAGTGACTGCAATCAAAGAATGCAGTGGGTTGCAGAGTTGCAGAACATCTCCAGTTGAGAAATGGAATGGAGTGACTGCAATCAAAGAATGCAGTGGGTTGCAGAGTTGCAGAACATCTCCAGTTGAGAAATGGAATGGAGTGACTGCAATCAAAGAATGCAGTGGGTTGCAGAGTTGCAGAACATCTCCAGTTGAGAAATGGAATGGAGTGACTGCAATCAAAGAATGAAGCTGATTGAAGAGCCCCAGAACACTCAAGTTTTTTGGAGAACCTCCACCCTAGAAATGGAAAGAAATGAATGAATTGGGACAATGTATTGGACTGATAGGTTTGTAATTCAATAATAGTCGATTTCATAGAGAGTTAATGCATTAAGTTTGAATTTTAGTTTTGACATTTTCGCTTCGCTCAACTATGTGTCGATTATAAGAAAATCTTGTAATCTCTTTTTCTTTATTGCTTGAGCAAAGGGGGGAGCGCCGCTCTCACCGCTCCCCCTGCCTACGTCCCTGGCCGGGATGCTTATATTTTATGATTCTCGATCCCCGGTCAGAGCTTGCAATCACGAATCTCAGGGTCAAGAAAAGTCGGGATTTTGTAGGCAGGCTCTAATCCCTGATCTTCAATCTATCAATCCTGAATCTCAGGAAATTGTAGATTGAAAGTGCAAAGATCAGGAATTCGAAACTGCTTTTATCACTTTTATCACTACCACAATAACAACTAAATATATAAATGAATCCTTGGATTTCGGGAAATTCACAAACACACGGAATCCCGGGATTGCAATATCTTCCCCTATCCTATGCTATTTACATATCTATGCTTTGTGATAGGATAGTTACAATTATACTCAATCCCGGTTGGTTCAGTTTCCGGGATTTTGGAATCCCTAGACTGGATGCCTCAAAGTAGTGAAAAGAAGTGTAGTACTTGCACGAGCATGTACATGCATAAGACCGTACACAAATTAAAAATCGATGCATTCCGTTGACAGTCATCAAACAGAATGCTAGCAAAAAGTGACATAATTCATACATTTTTGGAATTACTTTTTAAATAGGTCATATTTTTAGAAAAAGTTTGAAAATACGCTAAAACTACAACTCACAAAGTACAGGTGGGGGATTGATGTTTCAAGAAAACAGCAGTAACAATGCAATAGAAGGCCGACTCGCCTTTGCCCTTCCACGTGAATAGTTTATGTTACTGACAGCAATTTCCTTTTCATGATTTTCATTTCAATTTTTAAGTTATGATCATCATTTATAAAATGCTTCCAGTGAAGTTCTCAAATGTTTTGTCAATCTGTCAGCAGACAGTCTGCAGAGCTTGTTTTAACTTAGCCATCTTTGTGAGGCACTCTTTTTGCATGTAAATACACATAGGCCTACATGCAATACACTGCATGTTGTGCTGCAAAGACTATCAGACTGTGGGTATCCGAATGAGTTTGTTTTGTGGCTATCTTCGTAATCACATAGTTGATATCAGTTTGTTCGTGTGGGAATCAGGGTTGAATCCGGGGAAGGTCTGTGGGTCCGTCCGGGTCCTACGGTCCAGGTTAGTGCGGATCCGCTGGTCTGCTTGACCCGAAGCCTTCGGGTTGTCCGGGTCAAGGACCCGAAGCCTCTGAGTCGTGGATTGAACCCTGGTGGGAATGCATTGTAGTGAAACATCACTTGCAACTTCGGGAATCCCTCAGGGATCAATTTTGGGTACCTATCTTTTTTTCTGTAGCTGCAGGCTCTTTTCTATGTCATGACATTAATTAATCTTCCATGATTAGGTAGGCTATACAGATGATACAACCATGTGCCACGCATTATACAAACATGAGAACAATTATAAACGTATAGTTGCCGGACACAAGCAACTCATTCAATAGTCACGCTTGCACTGCATCGAACTAAATACGGATAAATGTAACTCTCTCTTCATCAAGAAACAAAATTACACATTTCACGCCTTGGAAATAACTTTTGTGACAAATGTTGACTTCTTGGAAATTTTAGGAGCTATGCTCAACGCAGAGTGGACCTGGTCCAACCACATCAATTACCTCAAAAGCATTGCCTCCCACCGATTATTCGCCTTTTGAATGTTGAAACAGCAATCTTTATCGAAACTCGCGTAATGTCTGTCATTGGGTATTTGTGAGCTAATTATATTTTACGTCTGCAAACTGCTGCATTAAATTTGAAATTCAAAACCGACGTAAAATGCTATCAAGATATTTTATATTTTGCTCAAACATGCAGATATTTCATAATTATTTTCACCATCTTCAAGACTGTAAGTGAGATATTGTTGCCTTCATTGGAAAGTGAAGAATTCCTCGGATTGTCTTTAGGAGGTATCACTGGTTTCAATTCGGGAATTGGTTCAACTTCCATCATTCTTTTATTCACCCTCTTTATGCTTGCTGTAGGAATCATACTATATCCTTCTATCACAAGAAATAAGAAAAGTATTGTTTCTACTATGCGATGCATATTGTGCGTTTATGAATCGACGCTTTTACAGTCAACAGTTAAATGAAATAATTAACAAAGATAATCTATTTATTGAAAATACTTGAATCGTGAATGTGGCTGTATTACAAGCATTTATCTCTATCGCTTCTCCCAGTCATTTTTACTGACTTGCTGTCATGGTTACCAGGTTTGAACATAGAAATGGGTGCAGCATATCCAAGGACTTCTATGAGTGTATGGACTCTTAGATATCATGACTTACTGTATGTTGATGCGTCACGACTGCAATGATTAGGAATGACCTTTTCCAAAGAAGACATGTTGATTGCATGATCTAGTGGAGAGGAGGATGACTTTTGATGGTAGGAAACAAAACCAAATCTTTCGGTCAATTACGATGCATTTCGGACATGTACTAGGGCATGATCACGCAGAATGAATGCACAGATACAGGTGGGCAAAATTAATACAAATCACGAATTATAGCGAAGCATCAAAATCAATTATTCTATCAACGGAAAAGCAACAGCAGTTCAATAACTGCAAAGAATTATGAAGTGTCAAGTCAGAAAGAACTGGACGCCATGACTGTCCAACCGAGAACATTACATTATTGCCACTCCCTTTACACGACCATAAGGCTTCCTTTATTATCCTCTATGTAATTCTGTGCACTGTCTATAATCTTGACTGAATTAAAAATCCATATTGTGAATGGTACTCAAAACGTGGTTCACTGTCTCCGATGATCCATCAAGATTCATCAAAGACCTCTGTCGATGCTCCTTTATTTTCTCGTCTACGGTCCTATGAATATGATAGGATGGTATTCAACAGCAACGATGCGAATACCATGTCTTTTCCTATTTTTCCGTTGTATTTATCATCGAATGAGAAAATAGCAAGGTGGCAATGCAACGAGTATATTGTCTTGTTTCCCAGTGTGCAGAGACCTGAACGAACTCAGCTATCTTTAATTCTCTTTTTAAATGTAAACTTTGTCTTCTTCTTTGTATCTGCTATGAGATGTCGTATGAAATACAAGTTTTATTCTATGCATACATAGACATCCCCATTTTACTATTCATAGAGTGTTGCTGCAAAGTAGCACTTTACAGTTCATGGAGACCACTTTACAGTTCATGGAGAAAAAACAAGTTATACGATTTGTGTCGTTGCATTTTTGTTATTATCTTAGTAGTCTTAATTTAATCCCGTTGTACCCATTTAGAAAAATAGTGTAGTCTTGCTAAATACCCTTTTAGTCATAGAAAAATACTTTAAATAATGCAAACATATATATTCATCTCTTATTCTTGTTACTTTGACAAGAAAACAGTTCAAAGGTTAACGATAACATGGCTACAGTTTTCAAAATAAATGTTCTTGGAAGAGATATTCTCGGTGCCACTACCGGATCCACCTGTCATTCTTTTGGACATTTCTAAATTGGAAGCGTCAGTATTTTCAAGATACTTTCTTGCCGTGTTCTCCGATGTCCAATTGAAATACTGCTTCATAGCAACTGAGGAAACGTTAGCCTCTGCGAGCTTATTCGCTGCAGAACGGTGCAAGCAATGTCCGGTATACCTTTCGGGTTCCGGTAGTTGAAAAAATCCCGCTACATGGCAGCTGATTTTTCGCAGTGTATGTATCCCCATCGGGATATATATGTATATGTATATACCATCTTTTTTCTCACGATATGTTTTAAACATCCTTCCACTTCCCACATTAAATCTACTCAGTTCATTATCATATGCCTCCAGATATTTGCAATACTCGAGAGGAATATTGAATTTGTTGCGTATTTCCTCTCCCCTTTGTTTGCTGACTTTATATGTGATCCACATTCCAGTGCTCACTAAACTCGCAGTCATCACAATTTATATTAAGAAGGTCTGCGCATCGTAATCCACCGTAAAATCCAACAACGAGGGCAGCTTTCCTATGTATATTTTCTTTTTCATCTAATGCGTCAGTTAAATAAGTATCAATTTCCTCTCTTGTAAAAAATTTTAATCTGTCTCTTTGATGACCTGCTTCAAACGATTTCAGTAATAATGTTAAACGTGGAAACTTCTGATGCTTTTCTCCCTATAAACCTTGAAATTTGTTGTTAATCATTGAATAAAATGTCCACAAACTGGTTGGAGCATATTTTTTCTCACGCTGTAAGTAGTCGAAGTATTCGATGAAGTCACTTTCTTTTGGTTTATCTTCTTTCTCGGAAAATCTGATGAAAGAATCCCACGCATTATTGTAGCGCTTAGCACTTGCACGTGGAGTTAAGTTTTCAATAATTTCGCTGACTGATGATCGCTTCATGATAACCTGTTTTAGCGCTTTCTGCCTGTTTGTTTGAGTAGCAGCCTTTATTATGATTCTTGAATCAAATTTCAAATATCACAAGTTTGGATTGACAAATCCAGTGAGTAAGAGATTTCTACATGACCATAGAAGTTTCTAATGGCCATCATTTCTTATATCTGTGCATAGAATAAAATTACATACACTCATTGGCAAAGCTTTTTGCAATACTCGTAAACTTTCTATGACTCGATCGCTGCGCTCTCTCTCGTCATAGAAAGTTTACCTCGTATTGTAAAATGACGCTTTACCAATTTCTTGTAAAATAATTATTATTTGAAAAAAAACATTACCATATAAAGTTCAGTATATTAACATAGTAATAACGCATAGTTTAGTGCAGATATCTTTGGTCTTCCAATGATCTCCGTGTATTATATGAAACAATATCACACGGAAATTTTTATGAATTCCTAGATGACTAAATATCACATATACATAGTTTGAAGAGCTGGGCTCAACGGAAAAGGTCTGTTAGTGTGTCGCTATAAGCACATAAAAGAATTGCTTCTTAGTTTTGCGAAATAGAAGCTTGGATTGGGGCTTGTTTGTTTCTTGTAATAGGGTCCATCGTCGAATTCCATCTTAATTGAGCGCATACTGTAATCTGCCACTGTCCATTGATGTTGACACCCCGCTTGGTGGTATGTTATGCTCCATAACCTGCAACAACAAGATTTCACGACTTCGGTCTTGTGTATTGATTAAATTGTGCAGAATTTTCTTCAATCATCGAACAGCCCCGAAGGCCAAGTTTGATTCTTGATGCTACAATAAGTTCACTCATTCTTAGAGGAAGTCATAAAATACACAATTTTTAGCTGACAAACTTTGAATACCATCAGAATTAGAAGGACCATTGAACCATTTATGCAATTTATCAAGCTTGAGTCATGCCATCTTGAATATAATACGTCATGCTATATTTCAAGAATGTCGAGATTCAAAATTTTCTTGCTTTCCATGCCCGTCATTGGGATCTGAGTAGTAAATTAGAAAGCAACAATTTGACATCATTGATGTACGAGTACATGTAGTGGTAGGCTAAAAACAGAATTGATGGAAATTCACGCCGACTTCATGCGGTAAATGACTCGAATGGAAATGAATGGATTTGGATACATGGACTTCTGCATGGATTTCCATAGCATCTAGAAATCTATGGTTATTGCCTGATGTATTCCGTGTATTATGTACATAACAAACGGAACCCACCAGATATCACACTCCGAATTACAGGTAAAACTATGCGTTATGATAGATATCATACGATATTTTCAAACATTATCCTATAACCATAGAAATTAACAATACCATAGAAAGAATATTATCTACTTCTATGTCTATAACAAACTCTGGCCTGCGGCCGTCGTTTGTTATGTTGATAATGCTTTCAAATATCGTTTGATATCCTATACGTATACTATTATCAGGGACATCTATGATACCGTATATAAGATATCTAAGGGACGTTCAACTCCCATACCATGTACTGGACTGGGTCCAGAATCTTCTTTCAACAGATTCCTTGTGTGAATGCGCGTATTAGAGTACTGGATAAATGATTACAACTTGTTTCACGGTTCTATCCAGATGTGCAAAAACCCACGAGAAGAAATGAAATATATCTAGGCCTATATACGAGCGTATGTCTAGGAATCCATGCCTATGCCTAATCCCAGATTCAATACCATAGACCCAAGCTGCGCTCTATAGATCCATTTTTATGACAAACTTAGATATTTTAATGAAACATAAAAATTAACAATATCCTAAATATCATAGTGATTTGAATGGAGAAATAGTTAGATTTGAATTCAGCGGAGAAATACAGACAGAAGCATATGATCATGGAAATCTCCACAAGATAGGTCAAATATAGTCTAATCTTTTGTGAAATAGGAGAGGAAGAGCACGGTCATCAATTATGCAATAGTGGACTTTGATGATGAGCTGTTTAACTTTAACATTGAGGAAAAGCAGTAGAAAAAGGTTGGGATCAAATAAGAAAGGAATTGATAGAAGTCCAGACTCAACGCTAGGACGAGAGAAAAGTCACGCTTTACTTCAACTGATTCAAGCGAAGGCATGAATAATGGAAAGTGGCTCTTGACTACCAGAGTAAGGCATCAAGAGAACTGAATGTAGATTACCTATCAAATGATGGAGATGAACTATCTGTTAATCTGCCTCTTTATAGAGCTCAAGAAACAATGGCGATCTGTATCCACTTCCCACATGGAAAACTATTATGCTTCCTGTAGCAATATTATGATAACTAAACGAAAGGACGATGCGCGAAGGGTTCCACCTTGAATTGACGACCACCTCAACAGCACAAAGTAAGTTTTCATCATATTTATTCTTGCCATACAAATATGCATATTCTAAATTACTAAATGTATTAATTTAATTACCTACTAATACTAGCAAGCATAATTTTTTAACCTGTAGATAGTTCATTTTTTGTGACATCTAGAAATTCATATCTAGGTCTACATAACAAAACACATGCAAAGTCGCATGATGGCTGGAGTGTATTTATGATTCAATGAAATCATTGGCTGACGAGCAATAGTGCATAGTGTATGAACATCAAGTAACGAAAATGAAATCAGTCATGTAAATTTACAAAATATGCGTATGTATATTTTGTATATGTTGCCCATGCAAAGAAACATATAATCATTGACATAATTAATGAAACAGACTATCATTGGCTTGAATTGAAGTTTGTTTCATTTTTTCTCAGGTATGATGCAATATCTCGCTTTCTATGTATTACCATTCAACACATTAGAGAATGGAGAAAGATCTATGGTGGTCAAATTTCAAATTTTGACATCGATACAACTGTCACAATTGCTTTTACAAATTGAACATAAACGTGAACTGAAATCCAGCTTTTGTAAAATAAAATGGCACACGATCAGTTTATCAGAGGTATGGCTATTGGAATGATTCGTTGTGGTAGAAGTTGTGCGAGTGTTGCCGAAGAGCTGCAACTATCGAGAGTCGTTGTTTGGAGGTGGTGGTGTCGATGGAAAGCAGAGGGAGATGTTAAAAGAAGGGATCTGGTCGAACAAGAAAGTCTGCAGGAAGGACAGACGCACGTCTAGTTTTAGCTGGAAAGAGGAATAGATTTGTCAGTCCCAAAGCTAGTCGTACACTGGAAGAGTGCCTCAAATATAGACTGTAGCGTTCGAACGGCTTACCGAAGATTGCGAGAAGCTGGAATTCAATCGCGACGACCAGCTGTCCTAGTTCCATTGAGTTTTGAGCACCGCAGAAGACGAGTTGCCTGGTGTGATGCCCATCGCTCATGGAATGACCATCACTGGCAGAAAGTCTTGTGGACCGATGAATCGAGATTCACTCTGGATTTCAATGACGGTCGTGTCAGAGTGCATCGTCTTCCAAGTGAACGCTTTGCCCCATGTTGTATTAAAGAACACAACAGATATGGTGGTGGAAGTGTTATGCTGTGGGGTGGCATTTGGCATGGCGGACGAACGACAGCAGTCATCATCAAAGGCACGTTGACTGGAGAGAGGTATCTCAATGAAATTGTGCTTCCTGTTGTTGCCCACTGGTCAGGGTGGAGGATTTCGTCTTCCAAGACAACAACGCAAGACCACATCGCTCCTCGGCTGTCATTGCCACTGTTAGGAGATTGAACATAACCCTTGACTGGCCTGCACGCTAACCTGACTTGTCACCCATTGAACAAGTATGGGACGAGCTTGGGCGGCGAGTGAGAGACCGCTATTCACTTCCATCAGTGTCCCTGAAGATTCTATTTGAAAGACTGACAGAGCAGTGGCTTCTCCTTGAAACATCCTTCATTCAGAAACTTTGTGAATCCATGCCATCTCGGATTACTGAATGTATTGGAGCTAGAGGGGGGCACACGCGCTATTAAAGTTGAATCTGCTACATGCGTTGTTTGTCTGTGCTAGCGACTTGGTGGAGATTGTGACTAAATTATCAAGGTATCATACATACATGTATATATACCAGTCAAAAATGAAGGAAGTTAAAGAAGCAAATGTTTCAAAAATTTTGTCAATGAGTATATTTGTCTCTTTTTATCTATGTTTCTATAATAGTCCATAAATATTTTTGATTCAACGCCAAAAGCTTGAGTTATTAAGTATATGGTGCAAATCATTTAAGTAATATAAACTGGTAACTGAATGTATTCCATCTTTTATTTATTAGATGATGACAATTAATAGCTACATCATATCATTCCAAAATACAAATTGTAGGATTAATTGCAGCAGATCATGATAGCAACTACAATAATAGATTTCTTGACTTTACTTCACTGACTACAAAATACCACTAATTTCTTAACAATACTAATTGTTCTAATTCTAATAATTCTGTTTTGATTCCAGCTCCCCTTCGAATGATGGATCAATTCTGCTTGCACCACACAGCTGCTATCAAATGCAAATTTTCAATGCCGTGGACATGCTACAACAAGCAACAATTCTAAGCATTGAGATCCACGAGACATGATGCAGATGACATAGTACTATGCCTTCTTTCCAATGTTATAAGACATTACTACTTTTACATATTTATTGTCTTTTCGCCGGAGAAATAAAATACAGTGAGAATTTTAAGCAGATATTAGGGTAATTCATCGTCAGAGTGGGTTACATTACGAGATATCTTTTGGAGTTATATGGAATGGTGATATGGAGCTGTAACAGAACGAAAATATCTAATAGCTATGTGGCCGTTGCTCGCGTAAATTTCTCAGGTGCTCTGAGTCCGTCCGAGTTGATTTCGTTATATCGCCTCTATCACTTAAGCACAAAACTGTTTTGCTAATAAAGTAAATACTAGCTTCTTTGCTCTGATTGCAAGCTGAGTAAAAATGATTTGGCTATTCTCTTGGATTGAGTCTTCGGATTGAGACACTTTCTGTATAATGGTGAGTTGTACATGTAGAGGGGTTCTTCGGTTCTTAAGACACCGAATCCTTGCTTTTCTTGCTGCAGCATGTCGTCTTTTTGGCCATGTTTGGTAAATGCCTACTAAGGTTGTTTTGATCTGGGTTGGAAGAATTCAACCATTTGAGTAAAGACTCATTTTCTCGAGTAGTCAAGCATCTCTCACTCTTTTCAATATATTTTCCTCCGCAAGAACATTCATATTTATAGATAATCATGGGTTTTGGATGGGTGAGATGATGTCCTTGACAGAGTTAAGAACTAAAATTAGTGTTCGGAAAATCTGAATTGTTTCAAGATGACATGTAAAACTGGTAAATACAATCTCTTAGATTAGATAATGAATAAAGTTTGGTTTACTTGTTTATCAAAATTTGTTAAGACTTCAAATAATTTGAATTTTCTTAGAAGCTTTAAAACCCATTCCTACGCATGACCTGCTGTTTAAGTTTAAAACTGAGCATGCTATCATGCATAAGAATGAAGTTGATTATTATTTTGCTAATAAGAAGAACAATATTCGCAATACTCACGTATACAGTAGTTTCAGGAGAAATATCCATAGAATGAATAATTTCTTATCCTGTTTTACATAACAAAAACATGTTTTAAGATAGACTGCCTATTCCGACTATCAGTGGCAACGAGATTGTGTGTACTGAAAGATCTCTCTATAGAAGCACCTGAAAGCAACACTGACAGATTGTCTTTTGCAATGGCTGCGATCGAGCGGTATTCTGTCTTCATTCCTATAGCTCAATTCCAGAATAGCCACTTTGTGAGTGGCGAATACTTGATCGCCGCTCATCAAGTAACTCAGACGATGGATCCACGACGTGCCAACGATTATTTTCGGATGTTTTGATACCTTCTGGACATCTGCTTAGGGTCTCAATGCACCGAATGCTTTCAAGATATTTCAAGGCAACATACCGCTTTGAGTGTTTGTTTAACTCTTGGTGTGCAACCGACAACATCACTGTATTCAGTTGATATCAATTCCTTATACATCTAGGGTTGCCAACATTTGATGTGTGCAATGCGTGAGATTTTTATATTAGATAAATATAATGCAACTTGAGACGTCCAATGCGAGTCTTCGCATTTTTTCTGTGTCTCAACGAAGTACCTCAGAGATATCTAGAACTGCGTATTGGAGTATGCATTTGAAATTGAAAATAAGACAATATATTTTACATTACAATGCTTCTTCCACATTATACATGTGTACACCAACATAATGTTACTTCGGTGGTCTTCACAGCCTTTCAATCATATATCTTCTACTAAAATTTATTAATGATCTTTTCAAGTGATGTATAACAGATATAAAACAATGTAATAATAAATCCAAGTTCATGTGTTTCGAACATGCACAAAGAATTGCAGACGATGCTGTAGTAAAAAAATACATAATAATCAGTATTATCAAATTATGTTCCTTAACTGCATATGCAGAAAGGCGGCCTATATGTGTCGAGTAGAAAATATGAATTGTAATCAGGAAAAGCAAACTTAAGCTCGCATAGAATGAAATTATAAATGGGCAATTGGGCTGGAAAAGGAATTTATGCAGTAAAAGTTTCTTGAATTGTTCAACAATTACCCAATTGATTTAGAACAGTATTTAAAATTATAAGCAATTGCATGTAGGGCCCACAATGGGCCAGGAGGGCGCGCAAAATGGCAGTCGTTTTGTCAGCACATCAAAATCTGTAAATCATAATTCATTTCGATCTACACTGAAGATTAATGAACAAAGATTGCACATAAATTACTTAAGTGCTTGCTTAACATCGTCGTGGATAATTGCACAATGGACAAGTTGGCTGTACTAAGTACATTCAACATGTCCATTGTGCAATTATCTACGGCCATTTTAAGCAAGCACTTAAGCAAACACCAGTCTTGCGCAGCTAGGATCAAATAGCAGAAAATTGCAAGAAGACGCTTAATCAGCTACATTAGAGGAAACGTGAATTGCTCATTTACCGTTCACTCAGAAACAGGTCACTGTCCTTGATAAATGGTACGGTACCAATAGCAAAACGGATGGTCGCGATGCTACGAAATATTCACCCATCAGAGCTATCAGATATACTTCAGTTAGCAGCATTTCACGTGTATTGGTAATTAAAGCGATGATCAAATATTTCTATAATTTGCAGATTGCAAATTTTCTGAGGCTCGCAGAGGAAACTTATTTCTTGATTGCTCTGATGGTGGACACTTCATGCGTTAGTTGATGGCAGCTGACGGGAGGTAATTTAATTTCATGGTGAATCTCACTTCCGTTTGTACCGTCAACCCAAGAAAAGATTTGCTGCTAAAATATGTACAGTCTATTTCGCGAGCCGGCTCGCGTTCAAGCGTATTGTTCATGCGTATTGAACAAAACACAACAAAAATGTAATTCACTTTTAATGAAGCCTCTAGATGAACATTAGGCCTAGTTCAGCAATTAAATCAAAACAACCAATTCTTGGGCGCAAAATTTTTCTAGAGAAAAGCTACAGATTTTTACACAGTTTTTTATATCGTTACCTATAATTCCTAAAAATATTGCATTCATCTTAATGTTTCAATCAGTTTTTCCGCGATAAACTGATTTTATTTATTGACTCCTTCATATACAGCTGGTGCTCAATAATTTCGTTTTCCAAGCACGATATAGAATCAAGGTTGTGGAACGGTAGGAGCATTTTGAATCTATCGACAAATAAAATGCGTTTTGGATTGAGCACTCTGATCTTAAAGAAAAGTTATTGAACTTCGCATGCTGTAGGCCTAATAGTTTTTTACCACAAACACAACTATTCTCGAAATCATAATTTATTGAAAGTTAAAATAAGTCAAAGGAAAAAAGTTAACACCCGAACGTTTTCGCCGGCTCTTCTCAAGGGTGGACACCGGTTAACTGACAATAATACACTAATGCAATCATCGACACTGACACAGCGAAATGACAACAACTCAGAAGGACGGAATGACGGACAGAACTAACGTAGAAATCTACCAAGGCAAAGCAAGAGAGAAAATGAATTGTTTCTGGATGCACAAAGCAGGTTTGTACAATTTTATCAGTCTAATGCCTCCAAGATGCTTAGAAGAAAGACAGAGTCAGAATGAGCCAGTACAGAAAAATGACTGACTGGAGGAACAGACTTGTCAAAAAAGGTTGCAGGACATAACATGCCTGGTAACAGCGCTATCTGGCAAAGACTTTGAGCGAGGACGAAAACCACAGGAGTATATCCATGCTGGTAGATGCTCAGACACTCTGGCAGACAAAGCACGTTGAGTGCGGCCCACGAAGCTGCATCCACAACCACAAGAAAACTTATACACAACACGGGCCTTACATTCGAAGGGCAACTCATCCTTCAGAGAACGAGGTCGTGTTTAAGTCGTGTCACTAAAAGTGTTTGTCCTGCCATCGATCCTGTTGTAATACATAGTGCGAGATATCTTTCTGTTCGTTCTCTGAAGAATGAGTTGCCCTTCGAGTGTATGGCCCGTGTTGTGTATAAGTTTTCTTGTGGTTGTGGATGCAGCTTCGTGGGCCGCACTCAACGTGCTTTTGTCTGCCAGAGTGTCTGAGCATCTACCAGCATGGATATACTCCTGTGGTTTTCGTCCTCGCTCAAAGTCTTTGCCAGATAGCGCTGTTACCAGGCATGTTATGTCCTGCAACCTTTTTTGACAAGTCTGTTCCTCCAGTCAGTCATTTTTCTGTACTGGCTCATTCTGACTCTGTCTTTCTTCTAAGCATCTTGGAGGCATTAGACTGATAAAATTGTACAAACCTGCTTTGTGTATCCAGAAACAATTCATTTTCTCTCTTGCTTTGCCTTGGTAGATTTCTACGTTAGTTCTGTCCGTCATTCCGTCCTTCTGAGTTGTTGTCATTTCGCTGTGTCAGTGTCGATGATTGCATTAGTGTATTATTGTCAGTTAACCGGTGTCCACCCTTGAGAAGAGCCGGCGAAAACGTCCGGGTGTTAACTTTTTTCCTTTGACTTATTTTAACTTTCAATAAATTATGATTTCGAGAATAGTTGTGTTTGCGGTAAAAAACTATTAGGCCTACAGCATGCGAAGTTCAATAACTTTTCTTTAAGATCAGAGTGCTCAATCCAAAACGCATTTTATTTGTCGATAGATTCAAAATGCTCCTACCGTTCCACAACCTTGATTCTATATCGTGCTTGGAAAACGAAATTATTGAGCACCAGCTGTATATGAAGGAGTCAATAAATAAAATCAGTTTATCGCGGAAAAACTGATTGAAACATTAAGATGAATGCAATATTTTTAGGAATTATAGGTAACGATATAAAAAACTGTGTAAAAATCTGTAGCTTTTCTCTAGAAAAATTTTGCGCCCAAGAATTGGTTGTTTTGATTTAATTGCTGAACTAGGCCTAATGTTCATCTAGAGGCTTCATTAAAAGTGAATTACATTTTTGTTGTGTTTTGTTCAATACGCATGAACAATACGCTTGAACGCGAGCCGGCTCGCGAAATAGACTGTACATATTTTAGCAGCAAATCTTTTCTTGGGTTGACGGTACAAACGGAAGTGAGATTCACCATGAAATTAAATTACCTCCCGTCAGCTGCCATCAACTAACGCATGAAGTGTCCACCATCAGAGCAATCAAGAAATAAGTTTCCTCTGCGAGCCTCAGAAAATTTGCAATCTGCAAATTATAGAAATATTTGATCATCGCTTTAATTACCAATACACGTGAAATGCTGCTAACTGAAGTATATCTGATAGCTCTGATGGGTGAATATTTCGTAGCATCGCGACCATCCGTTTTGCTATTGGTACCGTACCATTTATCAAGGACAGTGACCTGTTTCTGAGTGAACGGTAAATGAGCAATTCACGTTTCCTCTAATGTAGCTGATTAAGCGTCTTCTTGCAATTTTCTGCTATTTGATCCTAGCTGCGCAAGACTGGTGTTTGCTTAAGTGCTTGCTTAAAATGGCCGTAGATAATTGCACAATGGACATGTTGAATGTACTTAGTACAGCCAACTTGTCCATTGTGCAATTATCCACGACGATGTTAAGCAAGCACTTAAGTAATTTATGTGCAATCTTTGTTCATTAATCTTCAGTGTAGATCGAAATGAATTATGATTTACAGATTTTGATGTGCTGACAAAACGACTGCCATTTTGCGCGCCCTCCTGGCCCATTGTGGGCCCTACATGCAATTGCTTATAATTTTAAATACTGTTCTAAATCAATTGGGTAATTGTTGAACAATTCAAGAAACTTTTACTGCATAAATTCCTTTTCCAGCCCAATTGCCCATTTATAATTTCATTCTATGCGAGCTTAAGTTTGCTTTTCCTGATTACAATTCATATTTTCTACTCGACACATATAGGCCGCCTTTCTGCATATGCAGTTAAGGAACATAATTTGATAATACTGATTATTATGTATTTTTTTACTACAGCATCGTCTGCAATTCTTTGTGCATGTTCGAAACACATGAACTTGGATTTATTATTACATTGTTTTATATCTGTTATACATCACTTGAAAAGATCATTAATAAATTTTAGTAGAAGATATATGATTGAAAGGCTGTGAAGACCACCGAAGTAACATTATGTTGGTGTACACATGTATAATGTGGAAGAAGCATTGTAATGTAAAATATATTGTCTTATTTTCAATTTCAAATGCATACTCCAATACGCAGTTCTAGATATCTCTGAGGTACTTCGTTGAGACACAGAAAAAATGCGAAGACTCGCATTGGACGTCTCAAGTTGCATTATATTTATCTAATATAAAAATCTCACGCATTGCACACATCAAATGTTGGCAACCCTAGATGTATAAGGAATTGATATCAACTGAATACAGTGATGTTGTCGGTTGCACACCAAGAGTTAAACAAACACTCAAAGCGGTATGTTGCCTTGAAATATCTTGAAAGCATTCGGTGCATTGAGACCCTAAGCAGATGTCCAGAAGGTATCAAAACATCCGAAAATAATCGTTGGCACGTCGTGGATCCATCGTCTGAGTTACTTGATGAGCGGCGATCAAGTATTCGCCACTCACAAAGTGGCTATTCTGGAATTGAGCTATAGTTAAACATACCAAGAGAGTTGTTTGCTTAAGTGCTTGCTTAAAATGGCCGTAGATAATTGCACAATGGACATGTTGAATGTACTTAGTACAGCCAACTTGTCCATTGTGCAATTATCCACGACGATGTTTTTTCTTGTATTTTTTCTCTCTATTCTCATTAATTTTTTTTTCAGTGGCCTTGTAGTCTGTCTTGATAAAACGCCACTCAAATATTGTACTTTGAATAAATAAAATAAATAAATAAGCACATAAGTAATTTATGTGCAATCTTTGTTCATTAATCTTCAGTGTAGATCGAAATGAATTCGGATTTACAGATTTTACATTGCTTCAATTATTTGAAAGTCGTTTGCCTCAATCTAACAGTTTTTCAGCAAATGGAAGACGCGATAATGCCTATTTCTGTCTTTGCATACCGCGGTGTTGCAAAAGACTTTTACACCCGAATGGGAAATGCTTACTTTTTCTGTGTTGATATCACCTTTATTTAACATCTTCGACAATCATTTAGTTGTCAGCAGACCAACATTCATTTTTCGGTCATTGTTATGCAATTATTGATTGTTGATGTCAATATACAGAAAGTGTGGAGCAAATTATATATTTCAATAAACCTCAACATGAAGCTCTTATTTGATCACAAATATAAAAGCAAGAAAGTTCATCCTTTTGAACAAGCAAATTGTTGATCTCAAAAAATTGATTGGAAAAAGAAGATGCACTGTAGTCATGGAGCTTCTGAAATTTTCTGAAGCTTTGAAAATCTGGGAGCATTCTCATTTCCGAAACCAAGCAACTTTCCAGTGATTTACACAGTATAAGAGCAATTAAGATTGTGAACATTTCCTTCCTGCCTTGTGTAATGACTTAAAACGAAAAATAGTTATCTTATTAGGTTGATTATGAAATTTCTGTAAGTGACGCAATTATAATACAAGTTTGCTTTGCTAATGCAGAATCTTGTATCAGACAATCTACGAGGAAGTGAGCATCTTGAGGATGTGACAATTTCTGAAATTGTTTTAGAAAATTCTGAGCTCGATTTTATACTGGTGCATCCTTCATCAATATCATTAACTTCTATGGACAGCTGTGGACCACTCTAAAAAATATAGGCCTAGTGTTTTCCTTGGCGTTAACTCTTCGAAAGTTCAAGAATGAATAAAATCATCTGAGAAAGAGAAACCAAAATATTACTTCGTAGTATTTTGTGTCATTGAGTGAGCTGCTTAATTTAGAAGAGGAAATGTAATATTTCGTAAAGAAAGTCCCAACCTTATATGCAAGTTTGTTGCCAAATAACTAAATTAGTGATAAATAATATTATTGGTAAAATAATTTCAACCAAAACGTTTTAATGTTATTATTTAGGGCTAACTGAAATAAAACACTAGTCAGTAGATCTATATAAATAATATTGTTTAATACAGAAATTAGTTTTTTCAGATGACTAATTTGCCGGTGTGTGAGAAGCGGGGCGAATCTTTAATCAGATTGAGAAAGAAGCTGTGGGAATAATGCTTCAAAATTGATGTAAATCGGCATTATTTGCCAAGTGTACTTGCACATTATTACAAATAAAAATCAACAAATCCAGGCTTAAAAACGCCAAATGAAATGCAATATCAGCCTCATCTCTTATCCGTGCTATGGTAGATTTCTGTCCAGGTACTATAGTATGTTATAGAAATTTATGGTACAGCTTATTCGTTTGGTTTTTATGGAATTGACCTGATGATATCCATGTATCAGTCCAGGGCGATGTAGAAAGAAAGTACGATTGATAGTGAAGCAACGATGAATTATTCAATCGTAAAAGGTCTACTATTAATCGGACTAACGATCAATCGTTAGTGAGCGTAGAATGAAATCAATCGTTGCGACGATTGATCTTTAGCTTTACGATTGATCGTACGCTATGCGATCATCGTTTCTATGACGTCATAGTCTCTAACACTGAAATTGCTTCAATGGAATCACCTAACTTTCTAAGCAGCGTTGAATATCATTGCTCATTTTATGCGTGAAAAAACGAAAATGACTACAAGCACATGCAGATCGGCAAAATGGAGCGTGTTGGAGATCGATGAGCTGTTGGTGGGGCTTGAAGAATACAGACATAAATTGTTTGGAACTGCATGCCACTCATCCGCAGAAGTCGAAAAAGTAAAGCAGAAGTATCGGCTTAAGACTGCTGAGCGAATATCAAATATCGGAGTAGCTGTGAGAACATGGAAGTGTGTTCGAAAGAAGTGGCAAGACTTATCTTGTGATGCACGAAAGTATAAACAGTTGTCATCAAAAACAGGTTGGTGAAATTTAGCTATAAGTTAGTATTCATAAATAGGTAATTTTCTATTTTCATTTTTAGGAGGTGGACCGAGACCGAGACCCATATTGGAGAAAACATTGAATGTCATTCAAAAGGAGATGAAGGATGGCATCATAGCTGAAGCAGAAGGAGATTCTTTCGCCGAAAACCAAGGAATGGAAAGCGATGATTCTTCAACTTCGTCAGTGGAGGCTGTGAAACCCTTGAAGACCGTGGGTGCTGCAAAGCCTTTGAAGACCGAGAAGGCTGCTGTCCTTGAGAGAAATCAAGGGGCAGTGGAGATGACGATTTGAAGTCTCTCATTCAGATAGAAAAATCAAAACTCGATGTTTTGAAAAGTATCGACGAAAGTCTGAGATGTATTGCGCAGTGTTTGTCCAACAAGCAAAGTTTTGTACATGAAGATAAGGAGAATTCTTGCTTTCTTGTCGATGAGGGACAAATTTTCCAGTCTTTGTAGTGTTCCTAAAAGATTTTGAGTTACCGGTAGTGCTTCGTTTTTGTTTCATTTTTTAATGTGAAACATATTGGGGCAAAATGGAAATGTATAGGCCTATTGTGATTCAATAAATAATTTTAAAAATGGATAATAGGTCATCAATTATTGAATTAAGTTAATTAATTGTTGAATTAAGTAGCCCCGCACGAATCAATACCGTTGTAATTTACTGATTTGATCATAACAAATAGCATTCTCGGTTTCAGTCAATAGTAATGTTGGGTAGTCTCACAACTTAGCAATGCTGTATGTAGCATAGCATATTGTCGGATATATAAAAGCAGTAGACGCAGTAAAAATTCGATTGTTCCATCTAACACAATTTATATTTTGACCTACATTATGATATTTTGTAGGACGTATACATCTCTGTCCAATGCTCCATGAGGATCATCAATAGCTTCTTGCACGTTACCCTGATTTACATATTGTTTAGCAACATCATGATGCTCTGGTTCACCCAATTCTTTGGAAATGTTGTATAGAACACAGCAAGCTAGAATTACATCACATGCGAATGAAGGACTTAAACGAAGTCCATAAACAAGACAAGGAAATTTCTGTTTTAGTTGACCATTAACCTGTTCTATAACAACCCGACCTCTTCGATGTCTTTTATTGTATTCGATTTCTCTTGGGTGGGTAGGGTCAGCAAATGGAGTCATCATCCAAGGGCGCTGATAATAACCACTATCGCCCAGCAGGAGTACGTGTCTATTTTCTCCTTCTCTTTCCATTTTCCTACCAATTGCAGAGTTCTTGAAAATAAAGTTGTCATGGATACTGCCCGGCCAACGAGGAACCACATTTTTAATGCGATATTTCGAATCACAAATTAACTGTGTGTTGATAGTATGGTGGCCTTTTCTATTCACAAATGACGGCTCCGCGTCTTTCAAAGGTGATTTATAAAGCAATATATGTGTGCAATCGACGGCACCTAACACACCTGGTAAATTGCAATGCTCCCGAAAGTCACTTATAGCTTGATTGGCTTCTTCAACACCAGTTGGGAAATGAACGTATTCGTGTAGCTTTGATTTGAGAACATTCGTCATTTTCCGTATGACGATACCTACTGTCGACTTCTCAACACCAAATATTTCAGCCATCACATGATACGGACTACCAGTTCCATAAAATCGAAGGGCTATAAGGAGCTGCGACATCGGTGAGAGAGGGCATGTACGACGTGTGGCATGCGTAAGCTTATCACCGAATAAACGAATTAGGTGATTCAAACCACTCCTACGGAAGCGATAGTTCCGCAGCTCGTGATCTTTCAAATACGTCAGAGGATCTCTTCTATCATGAAGCACACGTTGTCTGCGTAGAGACCTTCGTGTTGCATGCGAAGACAATATTGTCCATGCTGCAGCCACCATAGCTAAATGTTGATTTAATACAGAATGAATAACAATTAATGTTGGACTATCCACGACGACCTTTAGATTGCTCGTAGAACTACGATTGATTTTCACAGAAATCTACGATGTCGATTAATTGTTAAAGTTAATTCTACGGTCACCTTAACCAACGATTAATCGTATAGATTTCACGATGGATCAATCGATTCTAAGATTGAATTTTACGGTAACTATTAATCGTTGAGCTTCTTTCTACATCGCCCAGGTGCTGTAAAGTTATTGGTATTGAAACAATATTCCACGTTATACAAGTTAAAAGCTACTTTACAAAACGTTACAAACTTTACAGTCGTCTCGAATTTCTATCGATGATATCCATCTTTCCGCTTCACTGAAGCATGCTTACTACCAGATATCCATGGTTGAAGTTTAACGCAATCGGTCATCCATAGACTTCTAAATTTCTCTGGACAGATAGTTTGAAATTGGCTTATACATGTTCAGGCATGGACTCCTAAATATAGATTACCTTGCAAAGACTGTCAATAAGCATAATCAACATTTTGGAGAGCAGGTTGCCTGCCAGCACAGCATGTATGTATATTTATGTACATTAGGAGTTAGGACGCATGAGCTAACACATGCTTATGCGCTAAACGCATGTGCTACACCTCCGCGTCATTTGCTAATTTTGCAATTTTTCTTCTAACAACTTTCTCAGAACTGAGGCATTTGAGATTTTATGAACAAATATCTTGCACATGCTGTTGAAAAATGTCATTGAAATTTCGGAAATCTGATTCATGTACGTGCGAACAGCGAGATTTTTACGAAGTAATCGGAAATGTGATGATATTCATCGATAGCCTGAACATCGTCCTTTCATTTTTTAAAGAAAGATCCTATTTTCTTAGACAATTATTCAATTTCAGTTATGACTTGTATAACCTGGAGAAATGGTTTTTCTTCGCTATTCTCACAAATAAAGTTTTTACATGAAAATTAAAAACTATTCAGCTTGATCTCATACAACACCCTCCGCAAGGAATGTATAGTTGAAGCACAGATACGTTTGGTGGAAAAGACTTCCCATGATAAATTTTGCTCAAAAACTTTGCAGCTTC
Source organism: Prostheceraeus crozeri (assembly GCA_907163375.1). Classification (NCBI taxonomy): domain Eukaryota; kingdom Metazoa; phylum Platyhelminthes; order Polycladida; family Euryleptidae; genus Prostheceraeus; species Prostheceraeus crozeri. The sequence continues at coordinate 40,217 of CAJQUW010001476.1, read as the reverse complement.
AGGATGTCGAACATTGCCAACTCACTATTTGTGACATTACACTCACGACAAAAATCACATTTTTTTCATTTCAGGAGTGAAGGGCAGCAAGCACCACTTATATCATCTCGATTACTAGGATTCATATTGAAATCAGTCTTTGCATGCAAACATTCTCCTGCATACACTTCATCTTCTGTGGTTGACTGCATGATATTTTATCATCAACACTTCTCAGACTAAATCCGGAAAACTTCAATGAAGTTATTGTTTTCATTTTCTTGTCACTCTGTAAGGTGACGCATGGAGATAAAATAATATGCACCAGTCATGTGACGCATCCAGCTAAAAGCCTTCTCAATGTGATCTGGCTGTGCTTTTTCCGAGCATTGGTCATTGGTCTCAGAAGAGCCTCCATCACAGGTCAGATCGCCTGATAACTGTTCAGACCTCCGTATAGAAGTAGCTGCTCAGGTTTTAAATGCTTATTGTGTCCATCATGATTGTTTTCATGAAATTGAATGCAAAGAAGGATCTCCGTATAGTTCACCTTTCTGTTCCCCCTCATTTCAGGACATTCGTAGTGTGGAAATCGGTGGCTTATCTTTTCCTCTCGAAACTGACCCTTACATAACAATGGTCAATGCATCGGTTGGATCTTCCGTCCGTTGAAGTCGGCTTCACGGAACTTTGTCAGTCTTTCCCAAGTATTACATAATTGAATCCAATTTCGAATTTCTATTACTGGCTGGTCATCCAGAGATTATCCAGAAGTCATCAGATTGACAACTTTGGAAAACTTGTGATAGATAATAGATACATTATGTGCTGCTTGGAATGGATTTCTCTCTCTGATAAATGCAAATACATATTCGCAGATTTTTCGACAGTCAATGATGCGATGATGCTGTGGGGAAGATTTCAACTTATGATCGCCATTTTTAGTCCATTATCGTTTTGAGATGTCACAAACCCAGATGGAATGGTTTCTTTCTAAATTTTAGACAAAATTGTCATAACAACAACCGAGTATAAACAACGTTCATTTATTTATTTATTTATTTATTTATTTAACAAGAAATCTTCCGATTGTGCTTCCATTGCCAGGACATATACTTCAAAACGTGGCCATACCGGATCACAGTTTTGTAGTTGTTTGGAGAAGCATCTAGACAGATAAAGGAATTTCGATGGCACTGTACTTTAAATCACGCTGTTTCATTTCTTCAATTTTTCTTCATTGCTTGCCATGATGATCCATGTCCTTCGTGGTGGCATTTGTCAGATTCATGGAATTGAAGGTCACACAAGACGTCACACAAGGTTGCACAAGAATGCTTAGTTGGGATATAATACTTTCAACTAAATCGATGCAATCACAAATTCAAATTTCTTTGTTATGCAAGTAGAGGAATGTATTTGTGTTCAACCGTCATTGCATTTCGGTTCACAGCCAACAATGATATACTGCATTTGCTTGCATTTTGCATTCAAATAAGCTGCAAAATTCGATCTTTTGCAACACGAATGTTGGTTGGCCTGAACATGTATAAAATAATTTCAAATTTTGCTCACCTATCTGTCCAGAGAAATTTAGAAGTCTATGGGTCATCAATGGACTTATATAACATAGCAATCCCATGCTATGGATTTCTAAAGATATATTTAACTATTAGGTAAAGTTACACAATAGATATGAAAATTGTTCAACATGATCTATTGATTCAATTATGCTGATAATTCCGATTTCTAAGACTTTGAAATCTTTACCAAAATTGCACGTGTGCTTTAAAAGATAATACCCGCTATGCGCCTAAAATATTTACGTAAATTAATCGATCAAAAGTTAAATCCTGGGTTGGTTCTGGTTGGTTCGAAAATTAAAAAAACAACAATGATACGAAGACCTGATACTTATTTGAACAACAACAATTTACTCGCAAAAACAGTTAGAGATCGATTTTAATTGTTCCCCAAGACGTGGTCAGGCATATCTTCTTCTTGTGTTTGTCATCCTCCTCCTCATCAGAAAATTCAGTGGTCCTCTTTATAGCTACCTTTTTCCTCTTGGTAATCTCGACAGAAGAAGTCGCACCACAGCTTTCCTCTTGGCACAGTTGTTGAAATCTTCTTTTTTCAGTCACAGAGAGCTCTCGATACGCCAAAAGACCTGAATCACTGCTGTGTCCAGTTTCCTTCTTGATGTCCTCCTTCTTTGCCCCTCCTTGGAATAGCCGGGAGATCTTCGTTCGCCTCAACGAATGATTGGTATAAAAACCTTCAATATTAGCATCAGCAAACAAACTTTTTATATACTCTCCCAACTTGTTTTCTCCTACGGCTTGATCTTTGAACTATTTTTCTGATGTGGGATTTTCTAACGGCTGAAGATAAAAGTGATGAACATTCTTTCCTGTTTTTGGTTGATGACTAATGTACAAGTTGTAAATTTTTACGATGTTTCTTGGACTGTCACTTTCAAATCGGTCAACACATTTGGCCTCGATGACACCGTCTCGTAATCCGCCACTTCTAGTTTTGGTGCAGTCTTCAGTATATCGTAAAAACATTTTACTGGAATCCGGGTCACTGAGGAGCTGGATTTGAGAATTCTCTCCAAACCGCAATTGGCGATGTTCCTTTCTGGCTCTGAGTCCGAAATGTAAGCCAATTAAATAAATCAATGTCCTTAGCAGCTTTCGAGGAGATTCTGTTTCCAAATGATTGTCTGTCCAAAGCCTCTCTTCAGTATCCTTAGAAATGCAGCTTGCTTTTTTCTTATATAGGCCGATTCCTTCCCTTGTTGCACTCTTCATGCAAGCATCTAGACCTTGAACTCCCTCAGTGAACTCAGCGTCTTTGAAAAAGTTCCATTCACGTTTAAGCTCATAGTGAAAATAGTGGAATAAAGAAGAAATCAATTGTCTTAGACTCTCTCCGGGAAACTTTGAGCCGTCCTTTTTCCTAATGTCATTAATGAAAAGGGGCAGCAGAAAAGCGACATTGCCTTTTGACATCTCTTCAATGGAGTTCAATACCATAAGTTCTGTTGAATTAATTTGTAAAATATGCTGATTTCTAGCATCGTTGTATTCTCTAAACTTTTTGTAAGCCCAATTTTCTTTATAAACAGTTGCATGAGGCATCATTTCCTTTATTTTTCTATCTATATCTTCTGGTGCTGAATCAGTCATTCTTGAACGAGATTGTTATGATTACTGATACTGTCCACGTATCATGGCTTATAATTTGAAATCCAAACACTGCAAGGTACAGATAGTAGCATAGCAAGCTGCAAAATGTAAAACTTGTTGGGCTGCATAGATAAAACCATGGAATTCTAATATACCGTATTTCCTCTATTAAGAGCCCCGGGGCGCTAATTTACAAACGAGGTTTTAAGGGGCTCTAATAAGAGAGGGGCTATAATAAGAGGTGGGGCCCTTAATACATATTCCTAATTAATGAAGACCTACTTTTTCTACCAAACATTTTGCTTTTCATGTATAATAAATATTGCATGTATAGAATAATTTGATGAACTGACATGAATATAAAATAACAACACCTATTTTGTTTTCTATTTACACTATTTTAACCTTTTATCTGGCACATCATCAAAAAATTATTAAAAAAATTTCTTCCTCATTTTTTTGATGTTTTTAGTCTATAGGTAACAAAGCAGGTGAAATCAAGTGAATTGATTCAAATGACTACTTTTCGGAATTTGTTGCCATTTGGCAACAACGTCCGTTTAAGGCTAATTTCTGAGAACTGATTTTGTTGCCATATGGCAACAATGCCCTGCCAAGAAATCATTCTGTGCTTTCTAATTTTTTTATTTATAACTTTCAGAACTTTAAATTATACATGAATACAGTACGATTCAATATACAAAGGAGCCATGTCTTTAGCACAAGGACAAGGAAGACGTGAGATTCAGTCAAGCAGAGTGGAAACTTTTGAAACAGTTCTTACTTGAAGTCAAACATAGGCACATTTTGCACTTTTCACAGTATACACGGCTGTAGCCCAACTTGCACAGTTTGCATCTGTTCTTTTTTTCCCTTCATTTCGGGCCAGTGATACATCCCGTCGTATCGAGAGTCAACTGGAGGCAAAGGGATTGCCGAATGTCTTCCTTTCTTTGTAGGTGGAACTTCAATTTCGGATGATAGGTGCCTTGTTCTCCCAACAGCAGGTTTGGGCTTCGAGGCAAGAATAAGAGCATCAACAATCTTCGTGACGAATTGCACAAGTGATAGCTGCTTCTTTGGAGGAATATTCATTTGGGAGCAAAATCGCCGGTAAAGCAGCCAACCATTTACTTTGGCCATGTCCACACAATGAAAAATAAGTAGCAAGTACCAGCGCTTCGTCTTCACTTTACATCGGTACAGAGCGATCAGCATGTCTGTCAAATCAACACCACCCATTGACTTGGTGTACTCTTTCACTATGGTTGGGCACTGAACGTCGATGTGGCTTTTCGTTGCTTGGTCCCATCTCTTGACCGTTTCAAATGCTTCAGTTCCGATGTAGATTGACGTCGGATGAACGCATTTGTTGTCGTGCCATTTCAAAACGACAGTTCTGGAGTTTGCATCCGTTTGGTGGGAAATACTTCCTCTCCCTTCTTTCTGAAGTTCTTTGTCGGTTCAACGATTGCAGTTAGCCAAACGGTTCGGTCGAACTGTCGCTGTCGTCAAAATTCCCATTCTTTCAATTTCAGTCCGAGATCCAATGATGAGAACCAATTATCATAAAAAAGCATGGAATTCATTACTTTTTGGAACTTTTTCGACCAGTTTGAAGACAATGCTTTCGGTGGTGCACTTTTCATTTCCAGAACTTTTGACACCAGTGTAAAAAAAGAAATCGTACACGATTCCCCTCTGTCCGGCTCTGGCAAAATTCTTAAAACCCCATTTGTGAGGCTTTTTTGCATTATATTGGCGGATGCCGTTGAATTTTGTTTAGCGGGAACAATTTGTTCGTCTATGGACATATTCCTCTTGTTCGATCTTTTGAAAATTAACTTTCAGTGACTCCAGAACAGGTTGTAATTTGAAGAGTTTGTCTTCTTTGTTTTCAGTTGAATCCCTCAAGGAATTGTCGTTTGCATGTAAAAACTGCCGAAGCTTTTTATAGCGTTTCAAACTCATTACGTCTGCCACAGGCGCATAACGAGTACCGGAGTCCCAGTAGTTCTCAATATTCGGCATCTTCACTATGCCCATCTTCATTTGAATTCCGATAAGTTGTTCTATCTCATCTTTGGTTGTAGCAATACTTGAAACAGTGTTTTGTACACTGTACAAATTTGACTGATGAGCAAGATGAAGAGTGATTTCATCATCACAGAACTGTTTGAAGTAATACAGTGGAGTCAATTCGTCGAAGTTTTCTGGAGGCAAGCTGAACATAGGACCTTTGAACCCTGTGTCGGTTACAGAAGTCTCTCGATGACGCCAACGATAATCATGAAATTTTTCCGTTGATCGTTTTATATTGTACCCAACCGCATTATTGGAAGTAGGCCTACTTGTAATTGGTTTTTCACTTTCGATCGGAATCATGTTTTCTTTTTCACATTGTATATCACGTGTTGGTACGGTATTTCTTCCTCCTTCAGATGTTTGAAATATAGATTCGTACATGCATTCATCGACATCTTCACCATCCAATTCCGACAGTTCTGAATCGCTTCCAGGTTCCAATACGTGTGACACTGCTTCATTTAACGAATACATGCATTTCTTTCTCTGTTTCTCTTCCATTGCCTTGAAAGACAGAGAGAACGCTGGATAGAAAACTTTACAAATGTGCATCTCACACTACACAATAGTATATTCAAGGATTGATATTTAATATATCTACAAACCTATATACGACTCCTATTATCTTTCGAAATTAACTTTTTGGTGTTACTTCAGATATTTTTCTTTTATCGCATGCCACTGACGCTTAAAAGACAGTAGATATGATGAAATTATACCACTACAAAATTCTCGCGATATTCAAATGTACAGTGGCTCACACGATAGCGTGTCGGCCCTAGGTACGCATCATCCTGGGTTCTATTCAACGTAGCATACGCCATATTTTTCTAGTTTTTGGTCTTCTATCAAACTTCAAGTAACTTATTTTAGTCTTCTTTATTGATAACAAACTGAATATGGCTGAGAGGGGAGTTTCTTTCGTAACTTGCTTTCCGACACTTTTTATCTCTAAATGGGCATTGTTGCCATATGGCAACAAAATGTTTGGAGCTCGATATTTCAAAATGGATTATGTTTTCTGTAAATTTTATAATATGTCACCTTTAACATCTAATAGCAGAGCATGTTCACAGGTTATGGTCTGCAATTTCCTGTTGTAACTCAATAAACATGGATTCGCAAAATGCGTGAAATTTTGCAGAAAAACTCACCTTTTCAATGATCCCTTCTCCTCACGAAATGAACGCAAATATGAAACCACGATAAAAGTGTTGATGAACTACATCCGAATAATTAAACTGATATGGTAAAACAAGAAAACAGATGTGAATTTGGAGCAGTAGCCACATAAAGAACATTTGTTGCCATATGGCAACAAATCCCGATAAAGGGTTAAATGCAGTATCCACCAACACTAATCTATAACTACTCTTATGTCCTCTATACAGTCTTTAACGTGTAAATTAAAGAAAATAAAAAGATAAATTTTCAGCTAATGAAAAACTTTTAATTCAAAACAATATGGCAGAAACTCAGACATACAAACAAACTAACGTCATCAGTTATACAGATTCAGGCTCACTCTCAGCGTCCAAGTCTGCGATTACACTATCGTCACTGCAGCTCACATCTTCTTCGATGTCATAAGGCACTGTCGACTCACGCGCTGTTTTCAGTTGATTAAGAATTCCCAATTCTCTGACCGCCACAATCTCCTCGTCCTGGGATCCGTCGAGTTTAGTCGTCAATCCACACACTCTGAACGACTTTTGAATAATCTCCTTTGAGATGCTTCTCCATGCGTCTACCACCCATTGACACACTAGCAGCTTGCTGGGAGCTCGTGCATTTCCAGCCTTTGTTCGATTTTCTTTTGATGATCCCGTAACACAGAGCCAATCTTCGTATAACTTCACATAATGCAGCTTTAAACGGCTTATTCCATGATACGTCTGGTGCCTGGAGTATGCCTGTACATCCGCCCGGAATCATGTCCGTTCTCATTTTGCTGACTGCCGTTCTCTTGTGACAGCGGAAGGAATCCCATGCCAGAAGTCGGCGGCCTAATGCTAAACTTTCCCACCACTTGGTCAACCACTCCAATGTCAGTGCATCGTTCATCCATCCATTATCACTTGTTCTAATCACCGCATTTTTGAAATCCTTCAATTCTGCAGGGACTTTCTTTCCTTTAATGACGATGAATGGGTGACTTTCTTTCCATTTCCCATTGCTGCGAGAAGAACAGTAAATTTGGCTTTATGGTTACCGGTACTGAGCAGACTCACTGTCTTACTCCCAACCTGGTCGATCGTGTGGTCTTCAGTTGGGTCGATCCAGACCGCCGTCTCGTCAGCAGCACCAATTGATGAATTAGAATATGCACAATTTCTTCTAAAACCCTCCACAAACAATAAGTAGCTGATAGTCTTATTGGAGATATCCTCAGGAGTTTTCTGTGCAATAGTTGTCCTTTTACGGAGGCTCAGATGGTTTCTAGCCATAAATTTTTCCAGCCATCCATTACTGGCCCCAAACGTTCCGTCTTTTTCTGCATTATCTGTCTGTTCGAACAGAGCCTGTGCTTTCTTTTGGGCCATCATTCGACTTACACGCAAACTTTGTTTTCGTTGATTTTGAATCCACTTGATCAATTCATTTTCCACATGTTGGCACTTAAGTGGTCTCCCGCCACCTGATAGTCGCTTTACTTTCTTCTTGTTGACTGCCGATCTTAGTTGGTTCTCCTGCTTACACCACTCTCGTATTCTTTTCGGGCAGACTTGATGGACTCGAGCTGCAGTATGTTTCGATTTGAGTTTGGCAGTATCGATCGCACGAAGTTTATCTTCCACAGTAAAAGTTCTCAATTTCTTTGAATTCATAACGGCCTTGTACGTGATAGCGTAAGCTATTGTTAATGACTGCATGAAGACACGTACGCGCACTCAGGTGGAGGCGAATTCATCCCTGCCACAACGAAGGATAGTTAAACAGCTTGATAGATCTTCTGATGGAGCACATCGAATTGAGAAACTGCTCGAAATAGTGACTTTTTGATGTTGTATATGCTATCTTATTTGATATTCTATATACCGGTACTGCACTTTGTCATGTTTTGGGGCACGTTGAATTGAGAAATTGTTATAAATACCGGTAGTTATCTTCTTGGACGATATATAATGCCATTGTATCGCTATTTAATACTCTACACCAGTAGTAAGTAAAACTCCACTTCTGGATAGCGCAAGATGGCCGCCATCGCTGACGTCCCCCCCCCTCTGGACCGGCAGCGTGTCGTGGTCGGCCGCCGTGGTGTTTCGGGTCTGACGTCCCCCCCCCCTCTGGTCGACCGTCGTGTAGCGCGCGGTGATGTGGTGTCTAGGTTGGCGTGGTGTGCCGGCCAGGTTGGCGTGGTGTGCCGGCCAGGTTGGGAGGGGTGGACTGTCGTAGCTCACCTGAAAAAATCCTAAGTGTTAGAGTGGCTCTGTATGGGTAAAATTTTGAAAATTTTCCAAAGTGTGGAATTTCGACCTGGGACCGTCACCAAAACATTTTTCATCAAATTTCACTGACCTCCCCCCCCCTCTTCTAACTTTGGTTCTAGTGAACGGATTTTGTTCGTTCGAGTTTCATTGGAAAGAGGAGAAAAAACTGCTCGACAACATTTTTTGTTGCGAGTCAATCGGACCAGTCGTTCAAAAGTTAGAGCGGTTACAAGATTTTAGGACGGAGCTCGCTCACCTGAAAAAATCCTAAGTGTCAGAGTGGCTTTGTATGGGTAAAATTTTGAAAATTTTCCAAAGTGTGGAATTTCGACCTGGGACCGTCACCAAAACATTTTTCATCAAATTTCACTGACATCCCCCCCTCTGGACAGCTAGCTTCGATCTTGGCTTCTAGTGGACGGATTTTGTCGTGCCATAGCTCGTTTGAAAGCTAAGAGTGAGACAAATTCAGTGAAAGAATCGGCTTGTTCATATCTGTCTTCGTTCAAAAGTTAGAGCGGTTACAAGATTTTAGGTCGGAGCTCGCTCACCTGAAAAAATCCTAAGTGTCAGAGTGGCTTTGTATGGGTAAAATTTTGAAAATTTTCCAAAGTGTGGAATTTCGACCTGGGACCGTCACCAAAACATTTTTCATCAAATTTCACTGACCTCCCCCCCCCTCTGGACAGCTAGCTTCGATCTTGGCTTCTAGTGGACGGATTTTGTCGTGCCATAGCTCGTTTGAAAGCTAAGAGTGAGACAAATTCAGTGAAAGAAACGGCTTGTTCATATCTGTCTTCGTTCAAAAGTTAGAGCGGTTACAAGATTTTAGGTCGGAGCTCGCTCACCTGAAAAAATCCTAAGTGTCAGAGTGGCTTTGTATGGGTAAAATTTTGAAAATTTTCCAAAGTGTGGAATTTCGACCTGGGACCGTCACCAAAACATTTTTCATCAAATTTCTCTGAACGAGGGGGGAAGGGGGGGAGGTCAGTGAAATTTGATGAAAAATGTTTTGGTGTCGGTCGCAGGTCGAAATTCGGAAGTTTTAAATTTTTCAAAATTTTCACCACACTGGAGCTCTCACACTTAGGAATTTTTTCACTTGTGGCATGTTACATGGACATGTGCTGACGGACCAACTTCCCGTGGTCATATGAGAATGGTTTAGGTGTCATATCATAGAGAATGATGAGACGAATCGTTTGCAACAAACCGCATGTCGCTACGATGAATACTTTCGGAGATAGAGCCATTTTAAGTTTTCTTCCGAGCATATATAAACCCCCGACAACGTAAGTCTGATCACTTCATCGAAAGACGAGGTAAGCGACGGTCGTCGCTCTGAGCTCCCGATATCGGGTGTTTCAAAGGACTCTATCTTTTGAAGTAGGCAAGCTATCTTCTTACTTCAAAGTTTGTATGATAGAGTTTGATAGTGTCTTTACTACTGATAAAATTTTTTAAAAGTAGTATGAGTAGTAAAAATGCGGAATTTTTTAAAAATTCTTAATTTTTATTAATTTTTCAAAGTTTTAACATATAGACTAAGGTTTTCAAGTATCCTGAGTTCAAATCTGCTATCAGATTTGAAATTTAACTAAGTCTAAGGCAGCTTTGAGGGGTTAGATCCCAGCTACTGATCGCTACCTTTGACTCGGCGTTGCTGTTACCACTTCGGGGCAGTGACAATGATGTCTTCAGCTGTGAAGAGCGGGTATCGGGGAAGATCTCTCACTTCCCTAGTGATCAGTACAAGGCCTTCGGGCTGTCGACGGGATCGAGTGCCACTCACTACACTCTTTAGGAATATGACTGTACTACATGATTCCAAACTTATACAAATTTCATTACCTTACAGTTAACAATAAAATCAGGCATGGCTAATGACAGGAACCGCAAATACCATATTAAAATGTGCACATGTGGGCGAATTAATCGCAGTGCGGACGCCAAGGCTCATGTCAAGAAGGCGGGCACCGGCCACATGATTATCTTGAATAGGGTTGCGTGCGTGAAGTGTAGAGTGCTGAAGGGTGATGAGGATGAGGCGCGTTTCTACAGAGTGCATGCTGACTGTAGTGGTGGTTTAGTGACTGATTTGAGATTTACGCAGTTGATTGTGGAAGAGAGGGAGCGAATGTTGGCGATCGAGCGAGAGGGTAAGGCTGAGAATGTTGTTGAGAATGTTGTTGAGAATGATGAGTTGGCGAGAGCGGTTGCGTCGTTGGAGGGTGAGATTGAGCGAAAGAGAGTGCTTGAGAGTGATGATGAGGATGATGTGGATTTAGATAGGGAGCGTGTGAGGAAGCGTGTGAGGAAGTTGAGCTCTTCGTCGTCGGAGGTGTCAAACATCGTCATGACCGACCCCCCGAAGAGCTCATCTTCCCCAAAAGTGAAGAGTGGTGGGATTCGTGTGCAGTCGGCGAGGTGGTTGAAGGATGAAGAGAAGAGGCATGTTTCGCAGCAGATGGCGCATGATTTGTTGATTAATAAGTATGAGAGTTTGAAGAAAGTGAAGGATGAAGTTGTGAAGGAGTTGGATGAGTTGAAAAAGAAGGAACTGAAGTCGAAGGAGGTAGCGGATGAAAATATTAGAATGAGGCGTAGTGTGACTGATTTGAAGAAAAAGACGCGAGAGTTGGAAGAGAAGAATGATGAGTGTGAGAAGAGGGCGAGTGCTGCGGAGAGAAGAATGAGAGATGCAGAAGCGAAGTTTGAGGAGATGATGAAGGAGATGAGTGTGTTGAGAGCGAGGAATGTTGAGTTGGAGAGGACTGTGGCTCGGCGGGGTGATGAGAGGCAGGCGTATGAGAAGTTGGAGCGCATGAGGGATGAGTGGGAACGTGTGAATGAGGATCGTTTGTTTGAGTTTCACATCCCTATTCGGGATAATCATTTGGCCGGCGAAGTACTCGTCAATCGAAATCTGGACGAGTCCATCCTATGTTATAACGGCCATCCGACGAAAAAATGCCTCCACGCCAGCCTACGAATGCGCGGCCATCTCCACAAATTTTCGATTCGGAAACGCGCGAGACTGCCAAAGGATGACTAACTTGGTAAGTGAAAAAGTAAATAAGATAGTATATCCTATTCTAATACATATCATTTTCATTGCAGATCTTTGCCCGCCTTCACCACCCCATCAATTCACTCCCGAGAACGAACCATCGGCTCTCTTAAGGGCCACCTAGGGGCAAGACATGATAGAACCTCCACGCGGTTTGCCCTGGGCAGTCTTCGGACTGGCGAATACTATCATTAAGTTGAATCTGCTATCAGTCAACTTGAACGTTGCGTCGCGTTAGAGGGGTATATAAACCACTGCCTCTCATTTCATTTCATTTCAATCATGCAGACGCCGAACAGTCAAGTCAGCTCTCCTCGCGGACCGCAGTTAAGGCCGCGAAATTTATTTGAGGAGTTTGTCAGGCTAGAGGAGCAAGACAGAGTTTTTAATAATCTTGCTCGGATTGGCAATCCGATGACAGCAACTGCTGTCAATCCAACGGAATGGCGCTACATTCCACTTTTTAGCCATGTACCAGTTAGTGTGGAAGTCGACAGTGCTACCAAAGAGAGAGTCAAAGACACTCTCAGCAGAATTGGTAGGGTGTAAGATGACGTTACTCCCGAGAATGAACCATCGGCTCTCTTAAGGGCCACCATGGGGCAAGACATGATAGAACCTCCTCGCGGTTTGCCCTGGGCAGTCTTCGGACTGGCGAATACTATCATTAAGTTGAATCTGCTATCAGTCAACTTGAACATTATGCAGTCGATTGCTATCCCTGAAGCATTCTGATTCGCTGTTGAGCAATTCATTGTTGAAAACCCTATATAAGCCAGAAGATTGTAGCGCTTCTCATTCAATTTGAAGTCACGATGGAAGCGACATCTACCGACAACATTCCCGTCTTCACCGATGAAGACAACGCCATTCCCGAGTTCGTCATCCTCGACGAGTGGGATGAGAAGGATGAGAAGAAGGGGAAGATCAAGAGGATCGTTTGGACGGATGAGGTGTGGACTCCAAATACCACCCGCATCCGAAAGGTGCCAGATGCACCAGTACGACCTCGGCGGTATAGGGTCTATGACAACCTAACCGTCATACCCATTGATTATTCCAGCCAATAGTCAAATTCACACCCCCCGAGAACGAACCATCGGCTCTCTTAAGGGCCACCATGGGGCAAGACATGATAGAACCTCCTCGCGGTTTGCCCTGGGCAGTCTTCGGACTGGCGAATACTATCATTAAGTTGAATCTGCTATCAGTCAACTTGAACGTTGCAAATGAAGTTCGGTGTAATACTTTCTTTCGACGGGCGTTCCTGTAAAGGGCGGCGGTGAAACCCGTAGCTATGTATACCGCAAGGGACATTCGGCAATGGTCAATCTTGTTAAACCTCTCTGCGTCATGTTTGCAAGTGATTGCCTCTGTCTCAACGTAGTATGCATTCGCGTCAGGGCGACATTTAGCCAACTGTCGAAGGTTGCCTAAAACTTTCCATTGCATACGTTATGAGAACCATGAGTTCTACCTGTCTCTATCAATGAGACGAATTGATGAATGGAATGAAATGGGAGGACACTCACGCGCCACACGCAACATAACACACTTCTCTCTTCCGTAGTCTAACAAGCTCTTTACACATGGATCGCAGTCGATTGCTATCCCTGTATCAGAAGTGTAAGCTATCTTAATTTTATTTGACACTATTTCATCTATCATCATCATCATCGTCCATATGAAATGTTTTAAGATTTACAAGTTAGACTAAGCGTGCTACTATTTCCAAATGAAAAAGTATACATGGTTAAATCATCCACTTAAGCCCATCCGTAGTCTAACAAGCTCTTTACACATGGATCGCAGTCGATTGCTATCCCTGTATCAGAAGTGTAAGCTATCTTAATTTTATTTGACACTATTTCATCTATCATCATCATCCATATGAAATGTTTTAAGATTTACAAGTTAGACTAAGCGTGCTACTATTTCCAAATGAAAATGTATACATGGTTAAATCATCCACTGAAGCCCCATTCAAGTACGTCAGTATGAAAGCAAAGATAATATGAAATAAAAATTTATTATGGCATGTATTTCAAAAGGTCTTCATCGTCAATATCGTCCCAGAGTCTGGCTTCACATAGATAGCAAAAACAGTTCAGTTGCTTTAATCGTTCTTCCACTGCGAGCCTCACTTTATCAATATACTCCCACTCCTCCATAGTTCGTGGCTGGGAGTTAGGGGTGTACCACTCCCATAATTGGTGGAGGAATTTCGTGCTGGTGATCTCCATCACATCGTCAGTATCGTACTGGAGATACTTCCACCTCACGCCTGTTAAGTCGGGACACTCCTTCTCACATACACTCTCTTCGTTGTCCGCTGGTAATAACACCTTCTCTACCTTCGTTGGAGCGTTTGGTGTTGAGGATGGAGAAGAGAATTTTGTGTTTGGTGTTGTCGGAGGGCTTGTCATGTTGACTGTGAATAATAACTTTGAAATGTTTTCTAATTCTTAAGTATCAACAAGCAACCAATCAGAATGAACAGCCAATGAATGATGAATATGAAAGTATATATGTAAAGTGACATTCGTGTCATTTCACTCTGTCTTTGAGACGCATAAGTGAACTGTTGTCTAGCGAATTCTGTTATTATTTGAGGCGTACAAGTGAATTCCAAATTTGAGACGTATTATTTGAGTGAAGTCTCTATCTTGTTGAAGTATCAAGCTTAAACATAATTTCGTTGAAATGGTAAGTTGAAAATTTCTTCACTCATCTCCCTCAAACGTGTGGCTAATAGCATCTTCCTCAATTTCAGGCATCAACTTCATCACCAACACCCTCCCTTCTCGAGGAAAGTTTAGAGTTGTTGAGTCAAGGTAGGTTGTAACAATACACTGAGACTTGAACAGAGATGAAAGAATGATTTCTCTTTCAGGTGATGTGAGTTCCAGCTCAGGACTCTCGCGACAAGGCAACGAGTGGGAATGTGCCGACTGCGGACATATGTTTACAAGGAAGCACAGTCTCCTTCGACACATCAAACAAAGTGTGTGTCAACGCAAAGCGGCGTCAATCTCCGGAGGTGAAGTTGATTCTGATGATGACATCTCCTTTCCTTGCGATTTGTGCCCTCTTTCTTTTGATAGTCACTTTCAGCGATCTTCGCACAGACTTCAACACACGCATGCAAATGATCACTACACCAACGGTACCTCTACCATCTCCCTCATTAATGTTTCACATAATAATTTAGTAACGCGCTCTTCAACAATTTAGACAATTTTAGAATGAAGGCGCTCATCTACCTTAAACTAAAATATATTAAGATAGATTTTCAAACGGGTCAAGTGACGGAGAGAATGCAGTTTCATGTTCCTTCCTCTTCCGCAACCGAAGTTGTAGACTGCGAGTCTTGGCTAAATTTTCACATTCAATGTTTAAAATCAAATGTAGATAAATTCAATCAACGCGACAGCGCTCTCATTTTTGATGGTGTGGACTCAGCCATATTCAAAATTTCACTATTAGAAAGTCATGCAGCTACATTTAAAGGTACATTTAGGTACATTTAAACTACCAAAAACGTTGTATAATAAGAAAGCTGTCATCAATGTCGATTGTAAATCACAGTGTTTCAAATATGCAGTCCTATCCATCCTTCACTATAATGATATCAACGCGAATCGAAATCATACCTATAGCTATAGACAGTGGGAGGATGAACTAGACTTTGAAGGTTGTGATAGTAACAACATGAAAATCAAAGATGTAGAAACGTTCGAAAAACATAATAAGATTAAAATTGTCGTTCACGTGTGGGAGAAGGGGTTGAAGGGTGCCCGCTATAATTCACGTTCAACTTGTTATGAACATGTAGTCAACCTCTTATTAGTAAAACAAGATGATAGCGAGGAATGGCACTACTGTGGTATTCCCAAAATCTCTCGCTTGTACACTCACTTGGGGCACTCTAAAAGAGGTGAACATTTTGTATGCGACCGCTGCATCCGCTCATTTTGGAGTAAAGATAAATTTGAAACTCACTATGAATGGTGCAAGCGAGGTAAATTACAAATGGAACGCATGCCCAAAGATAAAATATTTTCATATAGGGATAATGGTGACGAATTAAGTCCCCTGCGTGTCATTTACGCAGACATAGAATGCTACATTGATGATATCATCCACAAGCCAGCAGCCATATCCTGCTATGAAGTATGGCATGACCACTTTAGGAATAGACAAAACAAAATGCATACTTGGCAAGGTGAAGATTGCATTTCAAAATTTCTAGAATTTCTCGATAAAGCTGCTAAATTTCAACAATCATATGATTCCCAATTGCAGCGTAAGTCACTACATATGTCAGATGAAGACAAACAAAAATTTGAAAGTTGCACATCCTGTCCTAAATGTCATAAAACGTTTGATGACGATAAAATTAAGAAAGTGCGTGATCATGATCACATCACTGGTAAATTTAGAAACGCACTCTGCTCCAAATGTAACTTTTCACTTAGGTTGAGACGTCGTGTACTACCCGTCATTTTTCATAACTTTAAGGGCTATGACAGTCATATGCTCATAAAAGGAGGGTTGAGCCAGATGAAATCGTGGCAGTTCAATGTTATAGCACAAACGAGAGAAAAATTCATGGCAATGACAGCAAAAGTACCAGTAGATAAAACTAAAGAAAATAAGACAGTCTTCTTCGAAATAAAATTTTTAGATTCATTTCAATTCATGTCAGCGTCACTAGCTTCTCTCGTTCGTAATCTCAAGTTTCTTCCCCATAGTCAAACTTTGAAGAAACACTATCCAAACTTAACGGATGAAATAATCACTCGCAAAGGAGTCTTTCCTTATGCGTATTTTAGCTCAATGTCTAAACTAAATGAAACAACCCTTCCTTCCATTGACAAATTCAAAAACGATTTGACGGGCGAAGATTGTCCAGTAGAGGACTATGAACATGCTCAAGAGGCATGGTTAAAATTTGATTGTAAAACGTTTGGCGATTATATGATCGCTTACTTAGAATTAGATGTCATTTTGCTGGCTGATGTCTTTGAGGAATTTCGACGAGTGGCATTAGAAGAAGACAAATTAGATCCTGTCCACTTTGTCAGTCTACCAGCCATGTCCTTTAAATCAGCCTTTAAAATGACTGGTGAGACCATTCATCTCTTACAAGACCCGGAGATGTATAAAATATTTGAGCGCGGAATACGCGGTGGTCTCACATTTGTAAATAAACATCATATAAAATCTGAAACAGTAGGTGATGATCATATCCACCTAAAGTACTATGACCAAAATAATTTATATGGCAGTTCACTGTCTAAACCACTACCTCATTCCGAGTTTAGTTGGTTAAATCAAGATGAGCTTGAGTATTACTCCAACCCTTCAAACATACTGAAGATTCCAGATGAAGGTGATTGGGGATATTATTTTGAAGTGGATTTGATTTATCCAAATAGCATTAAAAATAAAACTGCTGATTCCCCACTCGCACCTGAATCTGGTGAAGTGACTGAAGATATGTTTTCACCATTCATGTCACAATTTCATAATAACTTAACAGAGTGTGGACAGCCAAGGTATAAACCATGCCGCAAACTTTTACTCACCCAATATGATAAGAAAAATTATCTCGTACACTTCTGCATATTAAAATTCTATTTAGAAATGGGCATGCTTCTAAAGTTAGTTCACCGCATTATCAAATTTAGACAGAAAGCCTTCCTCAAACCCTACATAGATAGTAACAGTCAAAAACGTGCACTCGCCCAAAATAATTTTGAAAAGGATTTTTATAAATATAAGAATAACAGTCTATTCGGAAAGACCATGGAGGATGTTAGAAAACGTATGAATTACAAACTAGTCGTTGATGAACAAAAATTTCACAAATTGACCTCATCACCTCTTTTCATTGATAGAGACATCATCGATGAGGATCTTGTAGGTGTTAAAATGATTAAATCAGAAGTTGAGTTGTGCAAACCCATCTATATTGGGCAAGCCGTTTTAGATTATTCCAAGCTTGAAATGTATCAACTCTTCTACAAAATATTAAAACCATGCCCTCTCGTAAAAGAGGTTCGCTTGCTGGGTGGTGATACAGATAGTTTCTTTTTAGGAATTACCACTCAAAAAGATTTAAATTTTAATGAAGTAGGCAAGTCATTAGAAAAATATTTCGACACATCTAACTACAATCCCACTCATCCACTCTATTCCATACAGAATAAAGCCAAACTTGGTTGTTTTAAGGATGAAACAGCAGGAAAGGAAATAGATGAAATGATTCTCCTCCGTCCTAAAATGTATTCCATGAAATTAAAAGAATGTGCAGATAGTATTAAGCGTGCTAAAGGTATATCAAAATCCATTGTTCATAAAATGAAACATCGCTCCTATAAGAAGGCCTATAAAAATAAAAATATAACGTTTGTCAATATGACAATCTTAAAATCTCAAGTTCATACTGTGAAAACGTACACGTTCAAGAAACGAGCACTTTCAGCATGGGAGGATAAGAGGTGTTGGATAGGACATAACACATCTCTTCCACATGGACATCCTGACACAAACATACCTCCACCCAAAAGAATAAAACTCACGCTACCACATTCAGGAGATGTATTGACATAATCAACTTTAACTCAGTATTTTGATGTTGCGTTTTGTAGATATACATGGTTGTTTTATGTATCGCATGAGATCGTTTCTTCCTTGTGAATATATGCCTACAGTCAGCCCATTCCCCCTATATCTGTGAAAAGACTTTTTCATATACATATTTTTATTTCAATAAACATATCACAATGACTTCACTTTGTTTTCCGAAACACTAACGTTATGAGGGATTTAGTATCTTTCACGTGGATGCACTCTTGTAAACCATTGGTAATTTTGATAGCAATAGAGGGTATAGTTTGTTTGACGACGGGATGATAGAAAATAGATTCAAACATCTTCTCGACTATTCCATATGAAGCGTCTTTATCATGAATGAAATCGCGTAAAATGTATTCTTTTTTCTCACCAACAGAAATAGGTAGAATCAAATCACTTTGAATGTAAAGGTGCTGTTCATGTTTATCAAGTGTCATTGGTGTTTCTATACCAATCGTATGCGCAGCAGCAAACACTGTTTGTAGCATTGAAAAACCAAAGAGTTTTTTCTAATTTTTACTCAATTGACATTGAATGTCATCACCCAGTTTCAGAACAACGCGTTGATTATCAATTGAAAACGAAATGTGGTGTGTCTTTACATCATATTTACTTTTCATCACATGCTTCAACTTCTGTTGTATATAAGGATTTACTACATGAATGAAGCTTTCAACTGTATGATATAGACGCGGCATTATATTGATAGCAACTTTAGATTCTTCATAAGACTGGTAAATTTTCTTGATGCGATCGCCATAGATGTCCACCCACCATTCATCATTAACTGAATCAGCTTTAGTGTGATATTCATGAGAAGCATACACCACACCGCTTCCAATAATAGGTGTATAATGTCTTACAAAATGACGCAAGGTTGGAGAGAAATAAACTGTAAGTTTGTCATTATATTTCTGAATAACCAACTTATTTTTGTCCGCCATAATTTTCTCTCCATACTTCTTACCCACAGTCTCATTCCATCGTTTTACTAACTCAATAAGTGATAAAGGTTGAACACCACGCTTTTTCAAAATGATGCGTTCTTCGCATTCTACAACATCTTCATCAAATATTTTAAATCTATAATGAAATTTGTTGATTCGATTTGAATAAACTTTTTTAACATTTGCAGTAGCAATTGACGTTAGATATAGTCCATGACCAAAACCAAGATGTGGATAGAATTCACTATCCAACCTCAGCGTAAGACCTTTAGTAAAAGAATGAAAGCGGAGGAACTGTCTCCCACTCCAATGACAGATAGTAAACTCATAAGCTTTCTGATTTTTATTCTTCATGATGGAAGTATTACCACTGTTGAATGCCTTAATAATTTTCTCATTCCCAAATGGTTCATAAGAATCTGATTTTATCTGAATCCATTCATAGTTCCACTTTCCATCTGATGTTAAATTGTATGGGAACTGAAATGCATTATTCATCGTTATTCCATCATGGGTGCGAGGAGTCAATATCATTTCTTCCAAATCATTCACATTCTGAATATTGCTATCATAGCAAATACTGGAAACGCCAACCTCCCATTCACCTTCTAAATGTAGTGGGCGATTTAATTCTACTCGATAGTTTGATGGTTTATTTTTGGGAAATTTATTCATAGAAGCATTACTGGGTAAGTAGATTAGAAACGAGTCCTTATTTTCACTTTCCATATTATTCACATTGGAAAAATATATTAGCATACTTTTTCATTAACTCTTCATTCGGAAATGGAGTGTGATACTTGTCACAGCATCTTTATGAAAAGTAATCAACGCACCAGCATCGTCATTAATGGCAATATCAATTTGTGGGATGTAGTTTGATTTCAGCTTTGTATAATGCACTTTCTTGAAAGTATGCTCAGATAAAATACTGCAGCTTTTTGGCTGGTATGGTATCATTGCTAGCAATGGAGCTTCAACATCTCCCACACGTACATCTTCACCAATATTGGAATATATCTGAAAATAGTTAATACGACGCGATAGCGACATGTCTGCGCTAGCTTTGGTTACAGTACCACTTTTAAAGATATTTTGGTCAAAACCCAAAATGTCCATTTGAGTTTTATCCATAATTAGTTCAATACCTTTTCCACTTATAGTGAGAGACAAAGTACCTTCTTTTTCAGAAAATGAAATATGTTGCTCATTAATCACTTCATTTAAATAATCTACAACCAATTTAACCGAAGTAATAATGCGAGGCATCAACACTCTTGTTTCATGTAAGATACCACCTAAAGGCTCTACACACTTTCTGTATAAAGATACGGACCATTCTGTATCAAATTGATTTGACCTTTCACATGGTAAATGTTGCATATCAGATTTTCCATGAACAGCTGCAGAACGATGTCGTAAGAACTGATGAAAATCTTTTGAACAAACTAATACTAGATCATCATCATTTAATTTGCTTATTGAAATATGATTAGATGATTTAATATAAGTCAATGTTGCCACTTGTTTACCATCAACTCGAAGGAGATAATTAAATTTCTTCAATAATGTTTCAGGAGTCATGTTTGTCTTTCTTGGCTTAATCACAATCTTCTTCACCAACGTCTTCTCATTTCTTGGAATAAGATCTACATAATAAGCTTCCTCTCGATATATTAACTGTTTATGACCACTTATGTGGTAATTAACGTTAAAATTATCATAGCTTGTTAAGGCGCTAGCGAGGTAACCTAAATCATTTCTTAAACTTGGACTTAAACCAACAATCCAATCTTTCTCAACTACATGATGCACATAATTATAATCATCATTGTGCGGAGTAAATTGGACAATATGTTTACTCGCTTTATTCAAGAAATCATATATAAACTTTTTACATGATAAGAGATCTTTCTTTGGCCACTGTGGAATGTATACTCGGCACCCCTTTTCACATTGATAAGCAGCTGTACGCCTCATATTAATAGTCATCACCTCATGATCAAAAGTATAGACACAGTTGCTATAAACAAGTTGAGTGACACCCACTTCCCAATTTCCATTTAGCTGTTGTGCATGATCAATGGGAGTAAAAAAGAGTGCGGCTCGATTACTAGCAAATCTCTTTGTAGCCGCATTGCTAAGCAAAATATGATAAAACGACATTTTTATATTGCTGATCTGCAACTTTGCATAACATCATGAAGACTTGGATTTTGGACTCTCTACAATATATCAGAGTTGATCGTGATGGAAACGTACATTTCAAAAATTCTCATGGTCATACATCAAGAGGAATTACATTAACATGGCGACAATTTGTCAACCTCAATGATATCATGAGGGATTTGGAATATTTTGAAACATTAAGATTCATCTCCTTGGGTGATCAAGTTTGGCTTCAACATTACAGAAATGAAATTCAAATCTACCATTCTCATTCCGCAAACTGTTTCTCATTTCGCAAATACAATTGGGAGAAGTATAGAAGATATATACATCGCTCCATCATGACATTTATTCGTCGTGAGTTCATCGCCCTACTATGCAAATCTTAATCAGACATGACTACCACACATCATGAGTTGGAAATTAGATTCCCTACAACGCATTGAAACGGATCATGATCGAAACGTCTATTTCAAAGATTCAACTGGAAATGTGAGAAGAGAGTTTGCTTTATCTTATCGTCATTTTCAATCTCTACATCATATCATGAAGGACTTGAAATACTTCTATATGAAAAGACATTCACGTATTGGAAATCGCATCTGGCTGCGCGTCAACAATCGGCGAATTCAACTCTATCATTCCCAACTTCATACTAACTTCACATTTCATCAAGGTAGTTGGGAAAAGTATAAAAGGAAGGTACATCGCTCAATTTACTCATTCTTTCATCATGAAGCGCCATCGCTACACCATCGTCAACATTCTCCGTCGCTTCAGACTCTACACCAAAATCGATCTCACCACATTACACCAACACCTTCCAAACAGCAAGTATTATCCGGGCCGACCTCAAATGTTAGTGGTGAAGATGAACAATTCACGGAATCTTCAACTCTTCCCAAATGGGACTGTACAGATTCTCGGCGCCCTTTCTCATTCATCGGCGCAGTCAATGCGCTTAGAGCTACAAAGACTACTACGTCGGATATGGAAGAGGGAGAGGTGTGTGATGTCGAATCTGACTGTGGACAATATGGTGATCTCTACTCAATTGAGTGACAGTCTATCATTTTTGAAAATTCGTACCAGCAGTTACAATTTGTGTTATGAACCCGAACTTTTTCCTGCAGCTCTCATTAGTTGTTGGTTACCTGTGCATGTGGCAATCTTTCATAATAGTAAAGTGATCATTACTGGACTAAAATCTCATGTACAAGCAAATGTGATCCTGGACTATCTCATTGAGTATGTACGTACCCAGCGGATTGTAAAATAAAAAACAATTTTTCCAACATGATGTTTTTATTTCAAATCATGATAGAACTTACAAATCATTTTTTCATTAGAGGATGGATTACATGAAAAGTTTTGAATAATAGATGCAAATCGAGATACATGTAAACGTTTTAAGATGAAGTACAGTACAAAAGCACCACACGTTGATGAAAGTGGATGTTGTAGTATGCGTTCATTTCGCTGATATTGACGCGTATGTTTTCTCAACCACTGCTGTGTTGGTATATTTGGAGGTTGAGCAAGAGAGTCAAATAGTTCACCACGTCGGTCTTCTCCAATAAAGATCTTTTTCCAATGCTCACCGCCTAAATTCTGCGAATGAGTGTTTAGCACAATAAAGATGGGATAGTGATTTACTGCAGGTGGTAAGGTATCGAGTGAATAGACATTATCGAAAGCTTTCAACGTCGCTTCGTCTGCATTACGCTGCACTTTAGTCTTAATATCGTCAGCAGTCAACCAACTCATTAACGATTATACTGAAGAATCACGTCACGATACTTTGTAATTTCAATATTTGAATCGAAGACTGCATAAATTAATACATTGATCGTCTCAGGTAGTGTTCTTTTGAACGTCAAATCCAAACGAATATTATGAGGCACGTTCGCTTGACGATAGGGTGCACTAATATCGCTGTCAGCAGTCAAATCAAATGCATAAATAGTATATCCACTCTTAAACTCTTTCATAGTCAGTCCGTTGGTGTCATCCGTATTGTAAAAGCCAAAGACATCCATAAAATCAACATAACTGCGCATAAATTGATCCGAGGCAAAATCTGGTTTGTAGGGTGGACCAGGATGACTCACACCATTTACACGTAAAGCAATTTCACTTAACTGATTGTGTTTAAAATTGAAAGGATTCTTCTTTATATTACCATTAAATGCATCATTTTCAACCATTGCCACCATGAGGAGCTTCGGTGCTTCCGATGGAAAGAGGCCATCTTTCATGAAACTCTTTTGATCTTTCGGAATTGTAAAGGTGAGAAGCTTTGTATGCTGAACGGGGTAAATGGCATTTTGGCGGTTAAGGCCTTCAGCATGCCCTCTAATGACACTTGGATTCGGTACTACTCGACGAATGTAAAGTGCAATATCTTCCACATGAATTCTAAAATTGTCAACTTTAGCAAATGCATTCAGCGCAAATTCAGGCTTATTCAATGTCAGCTTGAGTCGCATGCTGGTATTACAGAGTAAAAACTTTGACTGTCTAAAGAAGTCTAAATTCAGCGGACCATATAGCTGACATACTTTACTATCTTTAATCATAGCAGATCGCTTTACAAAGCCACTGTTTGTTTCAACATCAAATTTTCCTGCTTCATCTCTGTACCATCCCATGGCTTCCATATGACTTTTTTGTGCTGCTGGATGAAACTGTGATACATGATTGAAATATGATTTATAGGGATAATCGCTTTGACCACCTTCCACCTGCTGCTCTCCAATCGTTAGAGAAACATCGCGAAGTAATGTAGTCAATGGTAAATTGTTCAGTCCAACTTTATGTGCATCGTCAATAGCAGTTCCATCTGCTTGCTGAATTCTAAACCTCAAATCAAGCATCGCATAACTCAAATCTATGTAGTCATCACTACCACCAGGAATAACAAATTCAATGGGGCCAGCATTCTCAGCTGTTCGAGGATGATAATCTACAATACTTGAACTAAGAATATCTGTCTGTATGGCTTGTTGATCAAACAAACAAAACCCGGAAGTTTTACACTCCATGATTAGAAGTTATAGCAGCGTCGTCGTTTAGCGCCTGATGAATGATTAGAGCCTCTGCGATGTTTGCGTGAATGCCTTTTGACTGAAGATCGCACCTTACCAGCTCCGCGATGTTTCCTCCTTCCTTTATTCATTCGTTTAGGTGATTTCTTTCCTTGAGTAACACCAGCAAAGGTCTGCTTCAATGTTTTTAAACCGCGTTCCTTCCCACGATTCAACAAACTGCTCTTAAAACTTCTACCTCTGGAAAGATCACTAGCAACAGTGGGAGGATGAACTAGACTTTGAAGGTTGTGATAGTAACAACATGAAAATCAAAGATGTAGAAACGTTCGAAAAACATAATAAGATTAAAATTGTCGTTCACGTGTGGGAGAAGGGGTTGAAGGGTGCCCGCTATAATTCACGTTCAACTTGTTATGAACATGTAGTCAACCTCTTATTAGTAAAACAAGATGATAGCGAGGAATGGCACTACTGTGGTATTCCCAAAATCTCTCGCTTGTACACTCACTTGGGGCACTCTAAAAGAGGTGAACATTTTGTATGCGACCGCTGCATCCGCTCATTTTGGAGTAAAGATAAATTTGAAACTCACTATGAATGGTGCAAGCGAGGTAAATTACAAATGGAACGCATGCCCAAAGATAAAATATTTTCACATAGGGATAATGGTGACGAATTAAGTCCCCTGTGTGTCATTTACGCAGACATAGAATGCTACATTGATGATATCATCCACAAGCCAGCAGCCATATCCTGCTATGAAGTATGGCATGACCACTTTAGGAATAGACAAAACAAAATGCATACTTGGCAAGGTGAAGATTGCATTTCAAAATTTCTAGAATTTCTCGATAAAGCTGCTAAATTTCAACAATCATATGATTCCCAATTGCAGCGTAAGTCACTACATATGTCAGATGAAGACAAACAAAAATTTGAAAGTTGCACATCCTGTCCTAAATGTCATAAAACGTTTGATGACGATAAAATTAAGAAAGTGCGTGATCATGATCACATCACTGGTAAATTTAGAAACGCACTCTGCTCCAAATGTAACTTTTCACTTAGGTTGAGACGTCGTGTACTACCCGTCATTTTTCATAACTTTAAGGGCTATGACAGTCATATGCTCATAAAAGGAGGGTTGAGCCAGATGAAATCGTGGCAGTTCAATGTTATAGCACAAACGAGAGAAAAATTCATGGAAATGACAGCAAAAGTACCAGTAGATAAAACTAAAGAAAATAAGACAGTCTTCTTCGAAATAAAATTTTTAGATTCATTTCAATTCATGTCAGCGTCACTAGCTTCTCTCGTTCGTAATCTCAAGTTTCTTCCCCATAGTCAAACTTTGAAGAAACACTATCCAAACTTAACGGATGAAATAATCACTCGCAAAGGAGTCTTTCCTTATGCGTATTTTAGCTCAATGTCTAAACTAAATGAAACAACCCTTCCTTCCATTGACAAATTCAAAAACGATTTGACGGGCGAAGATTGTCCAGTAGAGGACTATGAACATGCTCAAGAGGCATGGTTAAAATTTGATTGTAAAACGTTTGGCGATTATATGATCGCTTACTTAGAATTAGATGTCATTTTGCTGGCTGATGTCTTTGAGGAATTTCGACGAGTGGCATTAGAAGAAGACAAATTAGATCCTGTCCACTTTGTCAGTCTACCAGCCATGTCCTTTAAATCAGCCTTTAAAATGACTGGTGAGACCATTCATCTCTTACAAGACCCGGAGATGTATAATATATTTGAGCGCGGAATACGCGGTGGTCTCACATTTGTAAATAAACATCATATAAAATCTGAAACAGTAGGTGATGATCATATCCACCTAAAGTACTATGACCAAAATAATTTATATGGCAGTTCACTGTCTAAACCACTACCTCATTCCGAGTTTAGTTGGTTAAATCAAGATGAGCTTGAGTATTACTCCAACCCTTCAAACATACTGAAGATTCCAGATGAAGGTGATTGGGGATATTATTTTGAAGTGGATTTGATTTATCCAAATAGCATTAAAAATAAAACTGCTGATTCCCCACTCGCACCTGAATCTGGTGAAGTGACTGAAGATATGTTTTCACCATTCATGTCACAATTTCATAATAACTTAACAGAGTGTGGACAGCCAAGGTATAAACCATGCCGCAAACTTTTACTCACCCAATATGATAAGAAAAATTATCTCGTACACTTCTGCATATTAAAATTCTATTTAGAAATGGGCATGCTTCTAAAGTCAGTTCACCGCATTATCAAATTTAGACAGAAAGCCTTCCTCAAACCCTACATAGATAGTAACAGTCAAAAACGTGCACTCGCCCAAAATAATTTTGAAAAGGATTTTTATAAATATAAGAATAACAGTCTATTCGGAAAGACCATGGAGGATGTTAGAAAACGTATGAATTACAAACTAGTCATTCGGTCGCTCGCTCTGAGGGGAGACGGTCGGATAGCTAGCGTGGTGATGCTCACCATCGTCGCTACTTTTATCTTGCCTTCCTGCGCGTCGGTTACACTGTGAACACTATCATTCTTCGCTATCATCTTCAGTGCTTATCTCATGTTAAAATCCGGTGTTGGTATCTCGTACGTCGGCCTACATTACACTTTTTTATGAGCATTTTGAGCATTTTTGCACTTACTTCGCGTCGTATCCTTCAACCCTATTGGCTATCTCAGCGTGCACGTGTTTCCCTCCTCCCGCCAAACCCAGTGGATTATTAGTGTCACCGTGCTGCAGTTTTCGTTCGCCTCTTGGCGAATATAACATTCAACGCCAGCATCTTCGACACTCTCTCTCCCCTCTGTCGTTACGTCATCATGATGATCGATAATACACTGCAGCGACCGCTGCTTGCTGCTTCTCCCTATGATGGTGACTGGTGAGGTGACGACACGATCAGCTGTTTCACTGACGCTCAACGTCATCGGCAGAGAACTCTATCACGCTTGCACTTCAGTCCCTGATTAGGGAAGCTATCTCGCATCTCCCATATCATATGCGGTCTGGCCGAGCGGATCAAAGCTGAACTTTTGCCTCCAGGTTATCTGGGTCGAATCCTCCCTCCATCGGTTGAACGGTTCCTTTTTTCTCGTTTGCTTCATTCTCTCGCTTCGATAAGTGAGCTCGGGTGTACTAGCAACTGCCTTCAGTTGCACACAGAGACATGAGTGACACTCCCTTCACGTATTCGATTCAACAGCTGTGCGAACTGCGGCAACGTAATTGTGTATGCATCAACAGAGATGTTAAGCGCAAGCTCAAGTTTTTTCGTATATATGTGGATCATATCAATGTCATAAACAATGAAAGAAGACCTACGGTATCATACAAAGATGTCAAATCACGACCAAGAACTCTTGTTCCACTCAAATTGATTCCATCTACCGCGGAAAGGAAAAGGAAATGTGATGCGAAATGGTTGATATCTCCTTCGCTTGTTCTATCGAATTTGCGATCGATTTCTAATAAAATTGACGAGCTGACCTTGAGGATGAATACTATCAAACCTGATCTTGCCATCTTCACTGAGTCTTGGTTGGACTGTTCCGTGCCAGATGACGCCATTTTCATTGATGGATACAAAATCATACGACGTGACAGGAACTGTAGGGGTGGTGGAATCATTAGCTACGTCTCAGATCAATATGTGCCTGAAATATTTGATTTTTCTGGTGTGTCATCGATTCCTACTTGTGATTCGGAGATTCTTTCGTTCATTATTCGTGATATGTCTCTCTTGGTGATATGTGTATACCATCCCTATTGGAATGACACCGAAAGGGCTGATGACTGTATGAACACTATCATTGGTATCATTGATTATGTTACTACTAATGGCAGAATTAATCCTTGTAAATTGCGAACCGTGTTATGTGGTGATTTCAACGGATTGAGAAAATACTATGATGAAATTACGAGACAAACGAATCTTGAAGCAATTGTAGACAGTCCAACGAGGAATGATAACATCCTTGACCAAATTTT
The DNA here is from genome assembly GCA_907163375.1 of Prostheceraeus crozeri. NCBI lineage: Eukaryota > Metazoa > Platyhelminthes > Polycladida > Euryleptidae > Prostheceraeus > Prostheceraeus crozeri. The sequence goes on along the minus strand of CAJQUW010001476.1, from coordinate 11,638 downwards.
TACCAACATACCTTGTACTGCCAAGCCAAAAACCTTACCCCCAATAGGTGCCTCTGATCACTCGATTGTGTTATGGAAGCAGAAGACTAATCCTCGCCCGACTATTCAGAAGAAAACAATACGATGCTTCTCTAAAAAGAATAAAGAAAAATTCAATTATTTGATGCACATGTTTGACTGGGATGCTCTTATCAAATCTGAATCTATCACTGATAATTGTGTCACACTATTTCAGGACTGCATCCGATACCTATTTGATTTTTGCTTTCCGTCACGAACTGTTCGTACAAAATCGAGTGACGCTCCGTGGATTACGTTGCAGCTAAAGCTTATGATTAATGCTCGTGATACAGCATTTAATTTGAAGCAACATTCAAAATATCTCCGTCTTCGCAATCAAGTTTGCAACGAAATTCGCTATCTCAAGGGGAATTACATAAAGAAAACAATAGATAGTGGCAATATCAAGAAAATGTGGTCTTCCGTAAAGTACATTGGCAGACATGCATCAAGTGTTAACCTTAATATTTCTTCCACTTCGTCGTCATTTACTGCGAATGATTTCAGTGATTACTTCGTTTCGACCTTACAATCTTCAGATACACCTCTACCAAGTAAATTGCTTGTCATCGAGGAATTGGATACATTTTCTATTCTCGATGTTTATCACCAAATAAGTCAGCTCAAGCGGAGAGGTATTGGGTTTGATGGAATCCCGTTCTGGGTTTACCGCGACTTTTCTCATTTATTGACTTGCGGTATTACGGAACTATTCAACAGATGCATATCTGCCAGCTTGTTTCCTTCTCATTTCAAATATGCTGAAATTGTACCCATCCCAAAAATCAGCAAACCTAAATTAGTGAGTGAATATCGTCCAATATCCCTATGCTCCACCTTATCCAAAGTTTTTGAAAAACTTATTGTGCGCAAGTTGCTTCTTCCTCATCTGCATGGAAAGTTTAATTCTGCGCAATTTGCTTACATTCCCGGTCCAGGCACTGGTGCGGTTAATGCCCTGACACTTCTTATGCATCGTGTTTTCGAGTTCCTTGATTCTCCTGGTGCGGTGAGGATATTATCAATCGATCTGTCAAAGGCGTTTGACAAAGCCCCTCATAACATCATCATTTCAGCGGCTGAAAGGTTCGGATTGCCACAACAGACGACTAACGTGTTGATCAGCTTCTTAGAAAATCGCTTTATGCGTGTCAAATGGAATAACATTACTTCGGAATGGAGACGAATCACAAGCGGCGTTCCACAGGGAAGTATCATGGGCCCGATTCTCTTCTCCATGGTAGTTGACAGCTTCCAACCAGTTCTGGATAACACTGCTGTCATCAAATATGCGGACGACATCAGTCTAATTCATTGTATTCGCAAATATGAAGATGACAGGCTGCAGGATGAGTGGAATAATTGCGTCACATGGTCTTCACGAAATCGTCTTCCTATCAACATCTCTAAAAGCAAGATTCTTGACATTGTTACGAAAAGGAACTTTGATGTGCATCCGGTGATCTCTGCTGAGGGCTTTGCCATACCTTCAGCTTCAGAGCTGACTCTTCTCGGCTTATCTATCACCCCGGATTTGAAGTGGTCAACTCATGTCAATAAAGTAATTACTAAAGCTTGCCAACGGATTTACATCGTGAGGAACTTACGCAGAGGCAACTGTCCACCAACTGTCATTTGTCAAGCATACGCCGCGTTCATTAGATCTATACTTTTGTACGCATACCCAGCCTTCTGCAATTTGACAAAGCAACTGAAAGATAAATTCGTACTCCTCGAACGACGGGTATCTCGGATTATTGGCAAGGATGATGTGACGTTTCAGCCCATCACGACTGTGGCCGATCGGACGTGTTTCAGGCTCTTTCAAAAATTGAATCTGATGAACTTCATCCTCTGAGAGACATGTTCCTTCAGCGACAATGTCGCAGAACCAGAGATAAATCCACCCTCAGACCACCCAAAACAAGGACGAAACGGCTCGGAGAGTCCTTCATTAAATATTGCCATGAGATATGAGATTTCTTTACGTATATATCTTGTCTTCTATGTTCTGTCTTTAATTGTACGCTCTCACCGAATCACTTTGTGCATGTGAGTCAATAAAGTTTATCTTATCTTATCTTATCTTATCTTAGTCGTTGATGAACAAAAATATCACAAATTGACCTCATCACCTCTTTTCATTGATAGAGACATCATCGATGAGGATCTTGTAGGTGTTAAAATGATTAAATCAGAAGTTGAGTTGTGCAAACCCATCTATATTGGGCAAGCCGTTTTAGATTATTCCAAGCTTGAAATGTATCAACTCTTCTACAAAATATTAAAACCATGCCCTCTCGTAAAAGAGGTTCGCTTGCTGGGTGGTGATACAGATAGTTTCTTTTTAGGAATTACCACTCAAAAAGATTTAAATTTTAATGAAGTAGGCAAGTCATTAGAAAATATTTCGACACATCTAACTACAATCCCACTCATCCACTCTATTCCATACAGAATAAAGCCAAACTTGGTTGTTTTAAGGATGAAACAGCAGGAAAGGAAATAGATGAAATGATTCTCCTCCGTCCTAAAATGTATTCCATGAAATTAAAAGAATGTGCAGATAGTATTAAGCGTGCTAAAGGTATATCAAAATCCATTGTTCATAAAATGAAACATCGCTCCTATAAGAAGGCCTATAAAAATAAAAATATAACGTTTGTCAATATGACAATCTTAAAATCTCAAGTTCATACTGTGAAAACGTACACGTTCAAGAAACGAGCACTTTCAGCATGGGAGGATAAGAGGTGTTGGATAGGACATAACACATCTCTTCCACATGGACATCCTGACACAAACATACCTCCACCCAAAAGAATAAAACTCACGCTACCACATTCAGGAGATGTATTGACATAATCAACTTTAACTCAGTATTTTGATGTTGCTTTTTGTAGATATACATGGTTGTTTTATGTATCGCATGAGATCGTTTCTTCCTTGTGAATATATGCCTACAGTCAGCCCATTCCCCTATATCTGTGAAAAGACTTTTTCATATACATATTTTTATTTCAATAAACATATCACAATGACTTCACTTTGTTTTCCGAAACACTAACGTTATGAGGGATTTAGTATCTTTCACGTGGATGCACTCTTGTAAACCATTGGTAATTTTGATAGCAATAGAGGGTATAGTTTGTTTGACGACGGGATGATAGAAAATAGATTCAAACATCTTCTCGACTATTCCATATGAAGCGTCTTTATCATGAATGAAATCGCGTAAAATGTATTCTTTTTTCTCACCAACAGAAATAGGTAGAATCAAATCACTTTGAATGTAAAGGTGCTGTTCATGTTTATCAAGTGTCATTGGTGTTTCTATACCAATCGTATGCGCAGCAGCAAACTATGTTTGTAGCATTGAAAAACCAAAGAGTTTTTTCAAATTTTTACTCAATTGACATTGAATGTCATCACCCAGTTTCAGAACAACGCGTTGATTATCAATTGAAAACGAAATGTGGTGTGTCTTTACATCATATTTACTTTTCATCACATGCTTCAACTTCTGTTGTATATAAGGATTTACTACATGAATGAAGCTTTCAACTGTATGATATAGACGCGGCATTATATTGATAGCAACTTTAGATTCTTCATAAGACTGGTAAATTTTCTTGATGCGATCGCCATAGATGTCCACCCACCATTCATCATTAACTGAATCAGCTTTAGTGTGATATTCATGAGAAGCATACACCACACCGCTTCCAATAATAGGTGTATAATGTCTTACAAAATGACGCAAGGTTGGAGAGAAATAAACTGTAAGTTTGTCATTATATTTCTGAATAACCAACTTATTTTTGTCCGCCATAATTTTCTCTCCATACTTCTTACCCACAGTCTCATTCCATCGTTTTACTAACTCAATAAGTGATAAAGGTTGAACACCACGCTTTTTCAAAATGATGCGTTCTTCGCATTCTACAACATCTTCATCAAATATTTTAAATCTATAATGAAATTTGTTGATTCGATTTGAATAAACTTTTTTAACATTTGCAGTAGCAATTGACGTTAGATGTAGTCCATGACCAAAACCAAGATGTGGATAGAATTCACTATCCAACCTCAGCGTAAGACCTTTAGTAAAAGAATGAAAGCGGAGGAACTGTCTCCCACTCCAATGACAGATAGTAAACTCATAAGCTTTCTGATTTTTATTCTTCATGATGGAAGTATTACCACTGTTGAATGCCTTAATAATTTTCTCATTCCCAAATGGTTCATAAGAATCTGATTTTATCTGAATCCATTCATAGTTCCACTTTCCATCTGATGTTAAATTGTATGGGAACTGAAATGCATTATTCATCGTTATTCCATCATGGGTGCGAGGAGTCAATATCATTTCTTCCAAATCATTCACATTCTGAATATTGCTATCATAGCAAATACTGGAAACGCCAACCTCCCATTCACCTTCTAAATGTAGTGGGCGATTTAATTCTACTCGATAGTTTGATGGTTTATTTTTGGGAAATTTATTCATAGAAGCATTACTGGGTAAGTAGATTAGAAACGAGTCCTTATTTTCACTTTCCATATTATTCACATTGGAAAAATATATTAGCATACTTTTTCATTAACTCTTCATTCGGAAATGGAGTGTGATACTTGTCACAGCATCTTTATGAAAAGTAATCAACGCACCAGCATCGTCATTAATGGCAATATCAATTTGTGGGATGTAGTTTGATTTCAGCTTTGTATAATGCACTTTCTTGAAAGTATGCTCAGATAAAATACTGCAGCTTTTTGGCTGGTATGGTATCATTGCTAGCAATGGAGCTTCAACATCTCCCACACGTACATCTTCACCAATATTGGAATATATCTGAAAATAGTTAATACGACGCGATAGCGACATGTCTGCGCTAGCTTTGGTTACAGTACCACTTTTAAAGATATTTTGGTCAAAACCCAAAATGTCCATTTGAGTTTTATCCATAATTAGTTCAATACCTTTTCCACTTATAGTGAGAGACAAAGTACCTTCTTTTTCAGAAAATGAAATATGTTGCTCATTAATCACTTCATTTAAATAATCTACAACCAATTTAACCGAAGTAATAATGCGAGGCATCAACACTCTTGTTTCATGTAAGATACCACCTAAAGGCTCTACACACTTTCTGTATAAAGATACGGACCATTCTGTATCAAATTGATTTGACCTTTCACATGGTAAATGTTGCATATCAGATTTTCCATGAACAGCTGCAGAACGATGTCGTAAGAACTGATGAAAATCTTTTGAACAAACTAATACTAGATCATCATCATTTAATTTGCTTATTGAAATATGATTAGATGATTTAATATAAGTCAATGTTGCCACTTGTTTACCATCAACTCGAAGGAGATAATTAAATTTCTTCAATAATGTTTCAGGAGTCATGTTTGTCTTTCTTGGCTTAATCACAATCTTCTTCACCAACGTCTTCTCATTTCTTGGAATAAGATCTACATAATAAGCTTCCTCTCGATATATTAACTGTTTATGACCACTTATGTGGTAATTAACGTTAAAATTATCATAGCTTGTTAAGGCGCTAGCGAGGTAACCTAAATCATTTCTTAAACTTGGACTTAAACCAACAATCCAATCTTTCTCAACTACATGATGCACATAATTATAATCATCATTGTGCGGAGTAAATTGGACAATATGTTTACTCGCTTTATTCAAGAAATCATATATAAACTTTTTACATGATAAGAGATCTTTCTTTGGCCACTGTGGAATGTATACTCGGCACCCCTTTTCACATTGATAAGCAGCTGTACGCCTCATATTAATAGTCATCACCTCATGATCAAAAGTATAGACACAGTTGCTATAAACAAGTTGAGTGACACCCACTTCCCAATTTCCATTTAGCTGTTGTGCATGATCAATGGGAGTAGAAAAGAGTGCGGCTCGATTACTAGTAAATCTCTTTGTAGCCGCATTGCTAAGCAAAATATGATAAAACGACATTTTTATATTGCTGATCTGCAACTTTGCATAACATCATGAAGACTTGGATTTTGGACTCTCTACAATATATCAGAGTTGATCGTGATGGAAACGTACATTTCAAAAATTCTCATGGTCATACATCAAGAGGAATTACATTAACATGGCGACAATTTGTCAACCTCAATGATATCATGAGGGATTTGGAATATTTTGAAACATTAAGATTCATCTCCTTGGGTGATCAAGTTTGGCTTCAACATTACAGAAATGAAATTCAAATCTACCATTCTCATTCCGCAAACTGTTTCTCATTTCGCAAATACAATTGGGAGAAGTATAGAAGATATATACATCGCTCCATCATGACATTTATTCGTCGTGAGTTCATCGCCCTACTATGCAAATCTTAATCAGACATGACTACCACACATCATGAGTTGGAAATTAGATTCCCTACAACGCATTGAAACGGATCATGATCGAAACGTCTATTTCAAAGATTCAACTGGAAATGTGAGAAGAGAGTTTGCTTTATCTTATCGTCATTTTCAATCTCTACATCATATCATGAAGGACTTGAAATACTTCTATATGAAAAGACATTCACGTATTGGAAATCGCATCTGGCTGCGCGTCAACAATCGGCGAATTCAACTCTATCATTCCCAACTTCATACTAACTTCACATTTCATCAAGGTAGTTGGAAAAGTATAAAAGGAAGGTACATCGCTCAATTTACTCATTCTTTCATCATGAAGCGCCATCGCTACACCATCGTCAACATTCTCCGTCGCTTCAGACTCTACACCAAAATCGATCTCACAACATTACACCAACACCTTCCAAACAGCAAGTATTATCCGGGCCGACCTCAAATGTTAGTGGTGAAGATGAACAATTCACGGAATCTTCAACTCTTCCCAAATGGGACTGTACAGATTCTCGGCGCCCTTTCTCATTCATCGGCGCAGTCAATGCGCTTAGAGCTACAAAGACTACTACGTCGGATATGGAAGAGGGAGAGGTGTGTGATGTCGAATCTGACTGTGGACAATATGGTGATCTCTACTCAATTGAGTGACAGTCTATCATTTTTGAAGATTCGTACCAGCAGTTACAATTTGTGTTATGAACCCGAACTTTTTCCTGCAGCTCTCATTAGTTGTTGGTTACCTGTGCATGTGGCAATCTTTCATAATAGTAAAGTGATCATTACTGGACTAAAATCTCATGTACAAGCAAATGTGATCCTGGACTATCTCATTGAGTATGTACGTACCCAGCGGATTGTAAAATAAAAAACAATTTTTCCAACATGATGTTTTTATTTCAAATCATGATAGAACTTACAAATCATTTTTTCATTAGAGGATGGATTACATGAAAAGTTTTGAATAATAGATGCAAATCGAGATACATGTAAACGTTTTAAGATGAAGTACAGTACAAAAGCACCACACGTTGATGAAAGTGGATGTTGTAGTATGCGTTCATTTCGCTGATATTGACGCGTATGTTTTCTCAACCACTGCTGTGTTGGTATATTTGGAGGTTGAGCAAGAGAGTCAAATAGTTCACCACGTCGGTCTTCTCCAATAAAGATCTTTTTCCAATGCTCACCGCCTAAATTCTGCGAATGAGTGTTTAGCACAATAAAGATGGGATAGTGATTTACTGCAGGTGGTAAGGTATCGAGTGAATAGACATTATCGAAAGCTTTCAACGTCGCTTCGTCTGCATTACGCTGCACTTTAGTCTTAATATCGTCAGCAGTCAACCAACTCATTAACGATTATACTGAAGAATCACGTCACGATACTTTGTAATTTCAATATTTGAATCGAAGACTGCATAAATTATACATTGATCGTCTCAGGTAGTGTTCTTTTGAACGTCAAATCCAAACGAATATTATGAGGCACGTTCGCTTGACGATAGGGTGCACTAATATCGCTGTCAGCAGTCAAATCAAATGCATAAATAGTATATCCACTCTTAAACTCTTTCATAGTCAGTCCGTTGGTGTCATCCGTATTGTAAAAGCCAAAGACATCCATAAAATCAACATAACTGCGCATAAATTGATCCGAAGCAAAATCTGGTTTGTAGGGTGGACCAGGATGACTCACACCATTTACACGTAAAGCAATTTCACTTAACTGATTGTGTTTAAAATTGAAAGGATTCTTCTTTATATTACCATTAAATGCATCATTTTCAACCATTGCCACCATGAGGAGCTTCGGTGCTTCCGATGGAAAGAGGCCATCTTTCATGAAACTCTTTTGATCTTTCGGAATTGTAAAGGTGAGAAGCTTTGTATGCTGAACGGGGTAAATGGCATTTTGGCGGTTAAGGCCTTCAGCATGCCCTCTAATGACACTTGGATTCGGTACTACTCGACGAATGTAAAGTGCAATATCTTCCACATGAATTCTAAAATTGTCAACTTTAGCAAATGCATTCAGCGCAAATTCAGGCTTATTCAATGTCAGCTTGAGTCGCATGCTGGTATTACAGAGTAAAAACTTTGACTGTCTAAAGAAGTCTAAATTCAGCGGACCATATAGCTGACATACTTTACTATCTTTAATCATAGCAGATCGCTTTACAAAGCCACTGTTTGTTTCAACATCAAATTTTCCTGCTTCATCTCTGTACCATCCCATGGCTTCCATATGACTTTTTTGTGCTGCTGGATGAAACTGTGATACATGATTGAAATATGATTTATAGGGATAATCGCTTTGACCACCTTCCACCTGCTGCTCTCCAATCGTTAGAGAAACATCGCGAAGTAATGTAGTCAATGGTAAATTGTTCAGTCCAACTTTATGTGCATCGTCAATAGCAGTTCCATCTGCTTGCTGAATTCTAAACCTCAAATCAAGCATCGCATAACTCAAATCTATGTAGTCATCACTACCACCAGGAATAACAAATTCAATGGGGCCAGCATTCTCAGCTGTTCGAGGATGATAATCTACAATACTTGAACTAAGAATATCTGTCTGTATGGCTTGTTGATCAAACAAACAAAAACCGGAAGTTTTACACTCCATGATTAGAAGTTATAGCAGCGTCGTCGTTTAGCGCCTGATGAATGATTAGAGCCTCTGCGACGTTTGCGTGAATGCCTTTTGACTGAAGATCGCACCTTACCAGCTCCGCGATGTTTCCTCCTTCCTTTATTCATTCGTTTAGGTGATTTCTTTCCTTGAGTAACACCAGCAAAGGTCTGCTTCAATGTTTTTAAACCGCGTTCCTTCCCACGATTCAACAAACTGCTCTTAAAACTTCTACCTCTGGAAAGATCACTAGCAACATCACCAGCAAAGCCAACGGCATTACTTAAAACATTTCGTTTTAAAGATCTACCGACATTGGATATGAGAGGTGCTACAACAGATTTCAGTGCACCAAGTATGCTACCTCCACGTTGGCGGCGAGCGCCGATGTAAATTTGTCCTCCACCACTTACATTGGAGGGTCGTGAATAAAATGAGGCAGTTGGATTCATAGCTCAAACCCTAAACATTGTTAGTTACAACTTTGCATGAATCACTGTCGATCACTTAGATGAAAGATGTCGGCACGACGCATCCAAGAGTTCATACTTGAAGGATAACCAGTCCATTTAAACAAGACACCATTCTTCACCTTGCCGTTTTTTACATCGAATGATTTTCTCTACCAAATATGTTTCACTTTCAGTGACTACCTCAATCTCATCGCGGTAAAAGCTACCCTCAATTTCTTCATTATCGTAATCTTTCAACTTGTAGGTGGTCGGAGAGTCTTTTTGATTAATCCTTGATACTGTAAATACCTCCTCTGTCCAATTCGGAAGGTACCCTTTAGCAAAAACACTTTTCACTTTTGAGATACGAACTTTATCACCAATTTTCACATCACTTTTCACATGAGTGCGTTTACGGGGAATGATTCGCGCACTTTATCTACATTGTCAGCATTTACATCTACTGGTCTGAGTCCAATAGAACGATGGATAGAGTGATTGTAGCATGGAGTGTATCTTGTAGAACCTTTGTCCAATTTTGTGTCAAGTTGGCAGTAAAATGTCGCCACAAGCGATTTTTTAATGTGCGATTAAAACGTTCAACGAGTGCAGCTTTATAAGCACTCTTTACACTAAACAACTCAATGTCATGCCTCTCAAATAATCTTGTCACATGCTGATTTTCAAACTCTTTTCCTTGATCACTCTGAATTCTTTTTGGAATGCGACCTTCTCGAAAAATTGTTTGGAATGCTTTTGCTACTCCTTTCCCTTCTTTAGTTTTAAAGGTTGAGCCCACGCATAACGCGAGAAAATATCAATGACGGTTAAAATAAAATTTTACCCGAGTTATGTTTTGAAATGGAGGCAACATCGCACAAATCTGCTTGCCACTGTTCATCGATGTCATGAACAATATAATGGCGGGTGCGGTACTTCTTTTTCGCTTGTTTGTGGAGTGTATAGGTAGCCTGACCCTTTAACCATCGTTTCACTTGTGATTGTGGAAGACCACTCGCTTTTGATAATTTCTTGATAGATGCAAATCCTGCCGGATGTTTTACATCATAATAGATTGACTTCAAACGTTCAGTCGATGACGACTGACTCTTTTTCCTCCTTCTCATCTTTTTGTTTTCTTGCCTTTCTACATTTACAACAACTGCAGCATTTAGCTTTAGCGGTTTTTGCGATCGTGTTCACATTGCTTAGGGGTTTCATTATGAGAGCTGGCGCAGCAAGTGCAAGTGACAACGACATTCACCTCTGGCGGCTCATTACATGGCAAGCAACACATCTGCTTCATATTAATAGTCTGAGAACATGTATTTCCTAGGAGGAGCTGTTTTACGTTTTCATTTTACTAGTTTTAGTGGTGATGTAGATCTACGTCGAGTTCTTCTTCTTGTTTGCTTAGTGAGTGTGGGAGGGGATGTAGCAGGTGACGTCTTAAACCAATTTGTTGGCATTTTCATCGCCTGAAGCATTGGAGCAGTAGCCACTGTTGAATCAAGTTCTTTCAATGTCTCATTATTTAAAGCAAATTTTGGCACATTATGCTTTTTCAATAGTTTAAGAAAGTATGAACAACCAGGTGGAACATACCACTGACTGCTCTTTCTACGTGTCGCATACTCTCGCTGTGAATCAAGTCTTCATAACGTGAAGCATCAATCACTTTATTTTCATCTGTAATGATTTCTCCTCTATCATTTACATTGAGATGGGGTTCAATACTGTTGAAAAGAGATATGGCATGTGCGCGAGATGCTAAAGGTGTAGCAGTCGATACAGAGTCACGCATCTTATTCTTCAAGTTTTTCAATTGCTCAAACAGTTTTCGATTGTAATAATACAGCACGATGTGGATCTTTGATGTGAACATTTTGCTGATAATCTAATTTTCTTTCCTATACATTTGATTGGCAAGGAGGTTGCTTTACTTGCTGCATGGCAGTCAATTGTACATATTCATCCTGAGGAATAACAATCATGCGAGAATAAGAACTCATAGTTTGTAGATAATCATGGGAGTTTTCAAATATCACTTCGAAAATCTAAATTCTTCCGGACA